>CM066340.1:15586775-15836775 GCA_033807585.1 Hydrophis major | reverse complement strand
ATGAGAGAGAGAGAGAGAGAAAGAATGAGAGAGAGAGAGAGAGAGAATGAGAGAGAGAGAAAGAATGAGAAAGAGAGAGAGAGAATGAGAGAGAGAGAGAGAGAGAGAAAGAAAGAATGAGAGAGAGAGAAAGAATGAGAGAGAGAGAGAGAAAGAATGAGAAAGAGAGAGAGAGAGAGAGAGAAAGAATGAGAGAGAGAGAGAGAGAATGAGAAAGAGAAAGAGAGAGAGAGAAAGAGAGAGAGAGAGAAAGAATGAGAGAGAGAGAGAGAAAGAAAGAATGAGAGAGAAAGAGAGAGAGAAGAGAGAGAGAGAGAGATGTGCAATAAAGAAGCCAACAAATGGCATCCATTGCCTTGTCACCCACTGATCCAACATTGGAAATCTTTGGGGTAGGTGGACAGTGGGGCGGGAAAGGAATGAGAATCGACTCCCATTTTAGGTCCTACTCTTTGGAGGCCCGAGTCAGTCTTCATTTAAATCTCAGGTTCTAAGATCTCCTGATTACCTGTGGAAAGCAGATTCCCCCCCCCCCCAGCACACGCACCCAGGTTCCAAGGAAATTTGAATTTTGGCCACATTCTGTAAGGGGCATGTATAAGCGCATTACTGTGCCTACCGTCCCTGTCCTAATGTCCCTTTTTATTCATACCGGTTTCATGTAATCAAAATAATGTTCTAATTATATCTGTAATCTAATACATGCTTGACAAATTTAATAATAATAATAATAATAATAATAATAATAATAATAATAATAATAATAATAATAATAATAATAATAATAAAAAAAAAAAATAAAGCAAGAGGAAAGAAACCACTAATAAAAATGGAAGAACTGGGCCAAGGAAATCTATATATATTTATATATATAAAAGTGAAATACCATTCTCTTATCATTACAAAATCTCCAGAATCGTAAAGCCTATAAACTTGAAATTTGGCACATATGTTCTCTTGGGTTCTAGGTGCTCACTAAGAAAGGATTTTTCAAAATGACCATCAAAGCTTTAATATTTCCTTTATATTATTATTATTATTATTATTATTATTATTATTATTATTATTATTATTATTATTATTATTATTTTGGCCCCCTTGTTCCTGGAGTGGGAAAGCCACTTAGAAAGAGGAGAGGGGGAAAAAAGGGAAGGCTTTGAAAAGAAAACGAAGCAAATGAGACTGTATTGCCCCAATCAAATGACTTCCCTCCAGAGCCATCAGCAGTCTTAAGGATCATCTAACCCAGCTGGATGTTACAAATCCCTCCACTAAATAAATAATTTGATGGCTGCGTGCTGCAGCTTCTCAAAGCTGTTTTTGCTGGCGGCAACTGCTTTGTAGCTGCACATTAAAGGCATTGAGAACTCCACATTCCTATTCTAAGGACCCCTCGTTCAACAAGCCATTTCATCCAGGGGTTCCGTGGGGAAAAGGCTGCAAACACTATCTTCCACCATCAAGAGACCCCCCCCAAAGTTGCAGCTGATATATTTGGTTGCACTCCCGCAACTCGATTGCACCAGCAACAGAAAATACATCCTAGGTATTTGCTCCTGGCCCGGTTTAATTTCAAGCATTTGAGGTGGAAAAACATAATAATCATCATCAAGATTGGTCTCTTGACCAAAAGACCAACTCTATGGAAACTTGACCATAAAATCAACACTATGGAATCATAAATCACATGTAGGACTCAAATACATATTCTTCTTTACAAAGAGGAATTTACAAGCAAGCAGTTTTACACCCAGACTTGTTTTCTTTACATATCTCAACAATACAAGCCATATTTTGCACCCAATTTCTTACCGTTAAATCAGGCAGAATGAAAACAGCTGGACATGAAGCAGCCTTGCTGAGTGAGCTCAGGTAGAAATGGCTGTTCAAAGGTGCCCCTTCCAAGAGGGGAAAAATAGATGTTGCACCAAGAGAAACAATGCATTCTTCTCTGTTCTTACAACAAACCCAGATTAAACATCTTATGACACCTGCTATCCCCAGGTGCTCTGCATTGGCACTTCTGTGCAGTCACAGCTGCTTTCAATGTTTATTACCCAAGTTAAAATTAAACTTAGTGGTTTTAAGATTGGATGAGAAGGAAAAAATGAAGGGTGGGTAGATGTTACCCTGAGAAATGCCTTTTTTGTTTGTTTGTTAGAACACACTCACTTCTGGTTCGCTGCAATCTCTTTCCTTTGTGAACACTCTAAAAAAATCTGTATTAGGTGTGGACTTCCCTTTCCAAGTCAGGAGAAGTGAGAAGACAAGAGAACGACTTCTCTGCTCCCCAGGGCTAGCCTGCAGAAAATTAGATATGTTAATTTGATTATACATACAAGGTTGGCTGGGGAATTCTGGGAGTTGAAGTCCACAGTCTTAAAGTGGCCAAGGTTGGACACTCCTGAACTAGATAAGGAGTGGGGGGGGGACACAACACAAATCCAGTTGAGTTTGAACTTTGATAACTAAAGTAAAACTTGTCCAGTTCTGCTATTGTCCCAAATTTCTTGATGCAATTCTCTTTCAACTGTTGATTGGGAGGAGGAGGAGGAGGAGGAAGAGGAAGAGGAGGAGGAGGAGGAGGATGAAGAAGAAGAAGGAGAAGGAGAAGGAGAAGGAGAAGGAGAAGGAGAAGGAGAAGGAGAAGAAGAAGAAGAAGAAGAAGAAGAAGAAGAAGAAGAAGAAGAAGAAGAAGAAGAAGAAGAAGAAGTTGTTTTGAGTTGCTAATTCTCCTCCCCAGTAGGAAAAGGCTCAATTAGCCAGTTTCCTGCATGTTTTTTTTCCCATAAAACAAACTGTATTCGTGAACCAATTTGCCAAGCCCCCCCCCCCCCACACACAAGAGACCCTTAAATACTTGGCTATCTTTGCTGCCGTTTGAGGTTAATTTGATAACAGTCGCTTAACGGGAAATCATCTCTTCCTCAGAGAGGTGGTTTTTCCTCCCCTCTACTTCCTTTTATCTGTACTGTGAAAATCACATTATTTTTTTTCCCTTTGTAGCAATAACAAACAGGCAGCTTCTTTCATGAAATGTTCTTTTCCAACCATCCCCAAAATAATTTTTTCTGCAGATGGCAAAGGAACTTTTTCAATCACCATTCTCTTTGTCTTTCTCAGCGTAGAAAAGGAAAGATTAGATAAAGAATGTAAAGGGAATAGCAGTAGCTCTTCAGCACAAATACATCTGCTTCAAGATGATTTTTTTCTGTCTGAAAGGAAAACGTAATATTTAGACTTTTACTGTTTAATTCCATTCATTTCTCTTCAGAAGGAAGTCTCCTAATTAATCTCTCAATAGGGTTATGCCAGTGTAGCCAATTGGAGCATGCCAAACCATGGTTGGTTTGTTCCTTGTTTACTGAATAAATGTACACATGACTAAATCAACTGCAGCTTAGTACCTGCTGCAAATCCAGTTCGGGAAATGTCAACAAATTTTATTTTGCACTCTCCTTGCTTTAATTTTGGTCTTGGTTCATCTTGAAAAGCGACACAGGGTTGGGTTTAATTAAAACTTAAGATGTGAAAATCATCCCAGGACGGTAAGCTGGGACAGTGTCAAAAGCAGGCTTATATATCCGTACTGTGGCGGATAAATTTCCAGAACTCCATCTATCCAGTGAATTAGGAATTGAACCCAACTCAAAGGAAGTTCTCTCTTTAGAACAGCAAACCCCAAATTGCTAAGCTCAAAGATTCCTGGCACGCCATTAATTCTAGACTCCTCTATCTGTTTACTGCCCTGGGATTTGAGTCTTAACACTTAGACTGCATGCCAGTTTTAGCGTGGCAGATACAGAGAGATATCTATTCCTTTTATGTTGGCTCAATAATTCTCTGAAGTATACAGAATATAGAATAAAAGAGTTGCTTAGAGTTCCTCATATCAACTCCTCATTCTAGCAGAAGGCCCTATGCCATTTCAGTCAAATGGCTGTCTAATCTCTTCTTCAAAGCCTCCAGTGATGCAGCATCCACAACTTCTGGAAACAAGTTGTTCCACCGTTTAATTGATCTGGGGTTATAGACTAAAAGTATAACAACATTCAGGTGTTCTGACCCAAACCTTGTTCCAAGGAAGCAAACACCAAACAGAGGTAACATCAAAACCTTTTAATGATTCTCAAAAGAACTCCGTTCCTTCACGGGTAAAAGGCTGTTTCAAACTAATTGTCTCCGATAAGAACGAGCTTTGCCAAGGTGGTGCAAGGCTGCCAAGAACATGAGATAAAGTTGCCAAGAAATAGTTCAAACACAAAGAGTCTCCAAACACAAACTAACAGAGTCTGAACGTCCACAAGGCTTGAGTGCAAAAACTTCTTTGCTTCCTGCAAAGAACTCCATTTTCTCAGCTGGCTTTTATCCCTTAAGGGAAGGGCCATCACCTTGCAGCCTTACTCCCAAGTCACCCATGCTCCAAAGGCAGCATCCCACTGCCTGATGGCCCTGGCCCCATCCTTGCATCACATGCAGGCCCCTCATCTGAGTCCTCGCTCTCCAAGGCCTCAGCCGTCTGCACTTGCTGCCGGTGAACCACAACAATTGGAAGGGACTTTGGAGGTCTTCTAGTCCAACTCCCTGTCAAGCAGGAAACTCTATACCATTTCACTCAAATGGCTGTCCAATCTCTTCTTGAAAGCCTCCAGTGATGCAGCATCCACAACTTCTGGAAGCAAGGCATTCCACATGCTGGTCGATGGTCCCTGCATATAGTTTCCAACCCCACATAAAATGGTACGACTTAGGAAAAACCCTGCCACTGCATTACACGTCTTGTGCAAACGAACCCCTCTCTCTCTCCTTGAAGCATTCGAAGAAGTAAAAACAGAGGGAGATAAAGAGCAACCAACCTAGTTCTTTTATGCTTTTTAATAAGAATTCTCCTTCCATCAAATATCACATTTTTGAACGGTCGGCACGCCGAATAGAGAAGCATTTCTCTTTTTTTTCTTTTTGTTTCCTTTAATGTTTTCAGACAGCCGTTTTTCAAAGTTTTCACAAGAGGGAAGAAAAATCTTTATCTTGCATCTTCGGAGGGAAGCGTTGACTTCAAAGCATGACGGGGAGGAGGAGAATTCACAAATACATACCGAAAGCTCAAATCCTGGGCCCTAGTTGCTTCAGTACCACATTAATTATCAAACAGCTAATTAGCAATGCTTAATTTAAGATTCTCTGTATGTTCGGGGAAAAAACTATCCTTATGGAAGAGAGCTATTTTAAGGCAAAGGAGACCAGCTTAAAATAAATAACTTAGAAAGTGGCAGCTGAGTATCTTGCCTCGATATGAACAGAGAAAAGCCACACTTGAATCTTTTTTTAAAAAAATGTATATTTAAAACTAAATTTGTCTACCTTCTGATCTAATTCTCATTTATGTCCACTGAGCTTTATCTGACTTTGGGGGAAACAAATGTCAGTCTGTTGGGGGCTTTTTTTTTTTTTGCAGGACAAGAAGCAGGACTGTAAATAACAAATTCTCAATTGTTCCAAAGATGGGAATTCTGTCTTGGCTCCCAAAGCTCTTGGTTTCTGGAGCTTGGAGAATGTGATGGAAGGCTGAGGTTGCTTGTCTTCTGGTAGACCGGTGACCACGGGCTGTCACAGCCCACAGGCTACAGCAGAGTGGCATCTGCCACTGGCCACCAGCAGATGCTTCCTTGCTCCAACAGATGCTTGCAGGGACCTTGGATCGCACAATGCTCAACTGTTCCAGATTCTTGACTCAATCCAGGCATGAGCGAGTATATTAAGCCAGGCATGAGCGAGAAAATTAAGCTGGGCATGAGCGAGAAAATTAAGCTGGGCATGAGCGAGAAAATTAAGCCAGGCATGAGTGAGAAAACAAATGTAGGCTTGCTGCTTTCGAATGCCTCTTCTTTTCAGATCGCTGCCACCACCAACACGCCCCCCCCCCCTAAAAAAAAGAGCAAGAAAAGGCTGGCATCTTGTCTCTGACTCTACCTGGCCTCCTGCTCCCTCCTCAGCACTCTCGGAGCATATGGCACCGTGCTTTACAACTCTCACCCCATCGATCGATCGAGAGACCATTTGGGGCAGGGGTGTGTGTGTGCGTGTGTTTCCTTTCCCCAGAGTCAATGTCGCTGCATATAAATTGTAATTAACACCGATGCCAAAACGGCACTTAGAGAAAATAAGCAGGTTATTAACATCTGCTGAAGCCTGCCTGGAGAGGGACCCCCACACACACACCAGCTCTTCTTCCCCCATCTTCCCTGAAAGCTCTCTTGCAGGACGACGGCTTGCGAGCTTGCGAGAGGACGGCTTGCGACAGAGCGTAGCAAAAGGCTGGGGCCGGGAAGGCAGGGAAGGCAGGGGAAGGGGCGTCTCTTTGCCTCCTTACGATTGTGCCCCGGCGGATGGTTTCTGGGCAAACGAACCCCAAGCGCATGGATTTGCTTAATGGCTGCAGCATCGGCTTAATGACTGCGGCCAAAAGAAGCTATAAACTCTGGTCCCATCATGGGATGAGCCGCTTTAGGACCGGTCATTAATGGAGGCCTACCTGTAAAGTATTGGACCGAGGAGAAAAAACAGCGATTCTTGCCAAATTAGGACCGCAGCCGATAGGAAGCTAACTTGACCCCTGGGCTTCCTCCAGAAAAGAGGGAGGGGGAGAGAAAAGAGGCCTATTTTGGCCACGCTGGATGGCCACAGAAACACACACACACACACAAACACACACACACACACTATTACGGATACTCAAGCTGGCTGGTGATTCCGGGCCTGGAGCATCCCGAGCGAGTCATGAGGGGTCGAAGACAACAACAACAGCAACAAAAGAAAGAAAGAAAGGAAAAAAGCAACCTGCCTTCCCAAAAATGCCTTCTCCAGCCTGCCTGAGTGACAAACATACCCCAGGACAAAGTGACAGGTCCAGCAGTTACAGGTGGAGCCCAGACCCTCTAAGGAGAACCCCTTCCCCCCAATGAAAGACCCTCTAAAACAGAGGCTTCCAACCCTGGCCCCTTTAAGACTTGTGGACTTCAACTCTAGAATCCCACCTGGCTGGGGAATCCTGGGAGCTGAAGTCCACAGGTCTTAAAGGGGCCAAGGTTGGAGACCCCTTGCTTTATTTAAAACCTAGAAAAGTGAGACCGGAAGGGCTTCCCTGAAGGGAAACAGCCGGCTCAACGTTAGCCCTGTGGTCACCACGGACGCTTAGCCTGTCCCTCAGAGGGACAGTGGACACCGGGGAGCATTTTGTCAAGGACTAGAAATGAAAGGTTCAATCCAAGACAGTACAATCTCTCTTCAAAAGGATGTCGGATTTCAGGGGTGAGAAAAGGAGAGGGGATGGACTCACTCTTCACAAAGGGGACTTTTATTCGTCTATTAAGTCACCTGAGAGTCATCTGAAGCAGGGCTCTCTAAACTTGGCAAAGTTTAAGACTTGTGGGCTTCAACTCCCAGAATTCCTGAGCTGACTGGAAGAGGAATTCTGGGAATTGAAGTCCACAAGCAACCCAGGTGGTGAGAAAAACCCCAAAGAACAAAGAGTGAAAAATCAGGTTGCTTCCTCAAACCAGGGACCGATGCGACTCGGAAGGAGGAGGGGAAGTACATTCTTTGGAACTGAAATTCTTCTTATCTTGAATCCCACCTCAAGTTCAAACAAGAATTCAGACATTAAATAGCAAGGCAGGGAACACTAAATGGAGAGGTCCCATTTCTAGCTGCCGCCCGTTCCCACCTTCTGCAGAAAAAAGGGAGGGCTAGAATTTAATAATAATAATAATAATAATAATAATAATAATAATAATAATAATAATAATAATGGTTACAATTTTTTCTCCAAGGGCAAATTTTGCCCAAGTGGGATCCTTGGAGCAGTGTCGAGAACCGAACAGCGTTCCCACAATGGCCACGAAGCTCCAAAAGCAGCGACTCTCGACTGAAGAGAAGGAGGAGAAAAGCGACCGGCTTCCAGGTCCATAATCCAGGTTGCGCTTCGCCCATCACCACCACAAATTCGGCGGCTCCTCGGCCACTCGGCTTTTGAACAAGGTGATCTCGTCCAGGTGCATCATGGGGACGTCCCGGATGACCTCGGTGAGGTCTTCGTGCAGGAGAGGGAACACCACCACGTTGAGGGCCGGGCGCTCCGCCTGGAAACTAACCCAGAGACACAAGAAGGGGTTCAGGTCGGGGGGGGGGATGTCAGAGGGGGGCTAATGTGGGCGGGTATGGTTGCAAACCCAGGTTGCTCCAGTTTCCCCCATACAGGGGATCCTCAACTTACGCCCACAATGGGTAACCAGCGTTTTCCGCTGCTAAGTGAGCTGCAGAAGATTTTTGCAACCATTCCACGCCACGGTTGGTAAGTGGAGCACTGCAGTTGTTAAGCGAATCTGGCTTTGCTCGTTGCAAGCAGGCTGGGAAAGCCACAATGGGCAATCACATGATATCCCACCCCCAGGGACAACTGTGGCAAATACATTGATTTATTGAATGATATGAAGAGCCGAGGTGGCGCGGTGGTTGGAATGCAGTACTGCAGGCTACTTCTGCTGACTGCCAGCCGCCTGCAATTTGGCAGTTCGAATCCCACCAGGCTCCGTCCTTCCCAGGTGAGTAAAATGAGGACCCAGATTGTTGGGGGCAAAGAGGCTGACTCTGTAAACTGCTTGGAGAGGGCTGTGAAGCACTGTGAAGCAGTATATGTCTGCTATTGGGAAGGAAGGAAGGAAGGAAGGAAGGAAGGAAGGAAGGAAGGAAGGAAGGAAGGAAGGAAGGAAGGAAGGAAACCATATAGTGGCGCATTTGTTACAATGCAGTGTTGCAGGCTCTGCCCACTGCTTGAAGTTCGATCCTGACCGGCTCAAAGTTGACTCAGCCTTCCGTCCTTTCGAGGTGGGTGAAATGAGGACTCAGATCATTGGGGGCAAGAGGTTGACTCTATAAACTGCCTAGAGAGGGCTGTAAAAGTACTGTGAAGCAGTATATATTGCTCAGGAAGGAAGGAAGGGAGGGAGGGACGGAAGGCATAGTGGCACATTTCTTATAATGCAGTGATGCAGGCTAACTCTGCCCACTGCCTGGAGTTTGATCCTGACTGGCTCAAGGTTGACTTCCATCCTCCCATCCTTCCGAGGTGGGTAAACCGAGGACCCAGATTGTTGGGGGGCAAGAGGCTGACTCTGTCAACCGCTTAGAGAGGGCTGTGAAGCATTGAGAAGCGGCATATAAGTCTAAGGGCTAAAATCCCACCTTTGGGGAAACCAGATTCATTTAACAATTGGGTTACTAACTTAATGGCCGCAGTCATTCCTTTAGCAACGGTGGCTGGAAAGGCTGTAAAATGGGGCAAAAACTTATTTAACCAATGTCTTACTGAACAACATAAGCATTGGGGCTCAACTGTGGTCATTAAACCAAGCAACTACCTGTGTTTTTTCTCCCGCTCCCTTTTCTGGCTCTTTTAGGCATTAAGTCCACTTTCCTCTCATCACGCTAGAATCGACTGCCTTTACATTTTCCGCTGTGCCATTAATTTTTCCCTTATTAAAAAGAGAGGAACTGCCAGCAATTTCTCTCTCATTCACGCACCCCCAAGGGCTGCAGGCACATTAATTAATGCAACAGGAAAAAAAAAGAAAAAAGAAAGCACTGCAGGCACAGAGGGTGATTGTATGGCCCACCGCAGCAAAGAGAGAAGCTGAGGCCCTTAAAAATCCACCCACAATCTTTTTCCTCAGAGGAAAATGTCCGCGAAGGTGCAGGAGGGAATGGGACATTTATAGGTTTTGAAAAGTCAGGTACAGGCAAGCCATCTCAGGATATAAAAAGGGGTTTAAATAGGATAGGGCGTGAAAGGTGAACGGGAGGTGTGCCAAGAAAGGAAGCCGACGGTTGGATAGACGCTGCAGACGCCCGTGGAGTAAATCAAAATGTTTGGCCTTGGATGCCAGCCGGAGTAAATACAGGTCACATCTCTTTCCTACGGGAGAAAAGAGGCCATTTGTCACACACACACACACACACACACAGGGGTGTTGTTTTCTTTTTGCCTGCCTCTTACTCAAGCGCTATGCCATCCGCGTGGACATACACTTTCTCCCCTCGGAAGGACAGAAGGCTGAGTCAACCTTGAGTCGGTTGGGGTCGAACTCCTGGCAGTGGGCAGACTTAGTCTGCAATGCTGCATTCTACCCACTGCACACCATGGAAGAAAGGGAGGGCGAAGGGAAGGAAGGAAAATAGCAAGAGCACTTAGACTTACATACCGCTTCTTCCCAGTGCTTCCCAGCCCTCTCTAAGCGCTTGACAGTCAGCCTCTTGTCCCCAACAATCTGGCTCCTCATTTTACCCACCTTGGAAGGATGGAAGGTTGAATTGACTTTGAACCTGGTGTGGGATTCGATCTGCCAAAATTGCAGTCGGAGTAGCTTGCAGTCCTGCACTCTAACCACTGTGCCACTGAGACACTAACATCCGTGCAATTACGCAGGGTGCAAATGGACTGGCGTCCGAAAGCGCCAAAGAACCAGAAAAGATATGCGTGTGGTTTAAAAAACAATTCTGGGTTTCTAGCCCTCTTGACTGCTGCACTGGGAAGTTAAAAGGCAACCCTGCCTTAATGACAATGGCTGAATGATACAGCCGGGACTAGAGGTTAAGAAATTGGGAAAAACTGACCCAAATGGGGAGAAGTGGTAGGAACCTTCCCTGAATTTGGTTAATAAGATTTAGAGCCTATTTTCATGCCCAAGGTGGGACTAGAACTCACCATCTCCTGGTGATTGGCTCAAAGTCACCCAGTTGGCTTTCCTGCCTTAAGGCGGGACTAGAACTCACTGTCTCCTGGTGATTGGCCCAAAGTCACCTAGTTGGTTTTCATGCCTAAGGCGGGACTAGAGCTCTCAGTCTCCTGGTGATTGGCCCAAAGTCACCCAGTTGGCTTTCCTGCCTAAGGCGGGACTAGAACTCACCGTCTCCTGGTGATTGGCCCAAAGTCACTCAGTTGGCTTTCATGCCTAAGGCGGGACTAGAGCTCCCAGTCTCCTGGTGATCGGGCCAAAGTCACCCAGATGACTTTGGTGCCTATGGAGGAACCAGAACTCCCATCTCCTAGTCAACTTCCAGCTATGTGGACCAACTCCCATCGTTTCAGCAATGGCCATGCAACCTGGGGAATTCTGGGAATTGCAGCCCACCCATTTGGAAACTGTTGGGAATTGCAGGCCTGGATTGTTTTGTACCAACTTGCCACAGCTTTTGATTGTAGGAATTGCCTTCTCGGGGAAAACGAAAACCTGGCCAAGCTTTAATCCCAGCTCCATATTAATTGGCATTCAAAGGGGCTGTTGGACTCAGTTTCCATAAATCAGCAGAAAGCGCGCACCTCAATTGGACGGTTTATTTCATCGGGTTAAACAACGCCAAAGCAAAAAAAAAACTCCTTCCGATGAGGCCTTCTTTCCAACTGCTTAATCAATGAAATTAAAAAAATAAAATAAAAAATACATGGGAATCCCTGCCAGTATGAAGGGATGAACGTGAAGGAACCGATGGCCCAAACCTGCATCTTCGACCTCCCTGGGTCATGGCTGGCTTGTCGCTTCGGCAGCCGAACTTTCCAAGGTGGCAAAAAAAAAAAAAAAAGAAAAATGCAGGGAAATGGTTGAGTTGGGACAGAGCTGCCAAGGCCCGTTGCCAGGATGATGCCACCCGGAAGAAGAGGCTGCGGGAGTGGCCAGTTTTATCTCCCCTTTGGCTCGGCTGCCCTGCCATGCCCGGCCATAAATTCCTACGGAGAGCTTTGGAGCCCTGGAATCTATGGCAGCGGGCAAAGTGCCAACTAGAAACATCCAGCAGAGCCCAAGGAGAGCAGCTGGCGTAGGAGGGCAAGGGTGGGCAGAGGCAGAACAGCCCCTTGGGACCCCGGAGACTCGGGGATCATCGCTACGGCAGGCGTGGGCAGGGGGGGGGGAGGAAACACCTCTTGCAAATTAAGAAGTTATTTCAATAATTGGCCAATTAAGCCTAATTTATACTTGGGAAACACATTAATGGTTCAAGCCTCTTGTTCTGAGCCCCCCCTCCCCGGGCCCCCCTCACCACCCGTTCTTGCATCAAGTGGTCCATCTTGCCACAAACAAACCATGACGACGAAGCTTTCGACAGGGAGGAAACATTTGGGAGGAGGAGGAGGAAAAAAAGGAAGAGGAGGAGGAGGAGGAAGAGAAGCAAAAGGAGGAAAAGGAAGAGGAGGAAGACGAAGAAAATGAAGAGGAAGAAGAGGAGGAGGAAAAGGAAGAAGAGGAGGAAGAGGAGGAAAGAAGGAAGGAAGGAAAGAGAGAGAGAGAAACAAAGGTTAGATTAGATAGATAGATAGATAGATAGATAGATAGATAGATAGATAGATAGATAGATAGATAGATAGATAGGAAGGAGAGACAGATTAGGCCTTAGGGTCTGAAATCTCTCCCTTCTCCCTCCTTCCTGTCTCTCTCTCTCCTTTCTCTCCCTCCCTCCCTCCCTCTCCCTTTTTCTCTCTCCCTCTTCCTTTCTCCCTTTTTCTCTCTCTCCCTCTCCTCTTTCCCTTTTTCTCACCCGCTTTCTCCCTCTCCCTCTCCCTTTCTCCCCCTCCCTCCTTCTCTCTCTCTCCCTTTCTCTCTCCCACTTTCTCCCTCTCCCTCCCTTGCTTTCTCCCCCTCCCTCCTTCTCTCTCTCTCCCTTTCTCTCTCCCACTTTCTCCCTCTCCCTCCCTTGCTTTCTCCCCCTCCCTCCTTCTCTCTCTCTCCCTTTCTCCCTCCCCCTCCCTTGCTTTCTCCCCCTCCCTCCTTCTCTCTCTCTCCCTTTCTCTCTCTCCCACTTTCTCCCTCTCCCTCGCTTTCTCCCCCTCCCTCCTTCTCTCTCTCCCTTTCTCTCTCCCTTTCTCCCTCCCCCTCCCTTGCTTTCTCCCCCTCCCTCTTTCTCTCTCTCCCTTTCTCTCTCTCCCACTTTCTCCCTCTCCCTCCCTTGCTTTCTCCCCCTCCCTCCTTCTCTCTCTCCCTTTCTCTCTCTCCCACTTTCTCCCTCTCCCTCCCTTGCTTTCTCTCCTCTCTCTCCCTCCCTTTCTCTCTCTCTCCCTTTCTCTCTCTGCCACTTTCTCCCTCTCCCTCCCTTGCTTTCTCCCCCTCCCTCCTTCTCTCTCTCCCTTTCTCTCTCCCTTTCTCCCTCCCCCTCCCTTGCTTTCTCCCCCTCCCTCTTTCTCTCTCTCCCTTTCTCTCTCTCCCACTTTCTCCCTCTCCCTCCCTTGCTTTCTCCCCCTCCCTCCTTCTCTCTCTCCCTTTCTCTCTCTCCCACTTTCTCCCTCTCCCTCCCTTGCTTTCTCTCCTCTCTCTCCCTCCCTTTCTCTCTCTCTCCCTTTCTCTCTCTCCCACTTTCTCCCTCTCCCTCCCTTGCTTTCTCCCCCTCCCTTCTTCTCTCTCTCCCACTTTCTCCCTCTCCCTCCCTTGCTTTCTCTCCCTCCCTCTTTCTCTCCCTCCCTCCCTTTCTCTCTCTCCCTCCCTTTCTCTAACACACACACACACACACACACACACACACACACACACGCTCAGTGCTGATCACACCACAGCCCAGCACTTCCACAGCTGTGACAGCCCAATGGAATTTTTATTTTTGCAGAGCTGTGGATGCTACCTGGCTTGTGCCTTGGCAGGACTGCTTGTGCCCCATGTTCATTTCCATAATCCTTATTCTTCCGGCTATAGATTGAGCACTGGAGCATGGTCTTCGGAGTGCGTCAGTTGCAAATCGCAGGGAAGCTGCTGCTGCTGCTTTTTTTTAAAGCCACCCTGCGAAGCTTTGACTTCCAGATTGCAAAGCGAGAGTCTCTCTCGGGAACGAGGGGGGAAAAATGGGGGGATCCATGGCCTTTCAGAATCCTTCAGAGGGGAAGACGTGATTTGGGGGCACCCTCTTCTCCATCACAACCCGCAAGGAACGCTCCAGGGGACTCCTCTGCCCCCCCCCCTTATCTTCCCAATTTTGATGGAATCGGGCCCCAAAGGTATGGAGGGGGAGAGGTAGGAGAATAGGGAAGGACCTGCTCTCCCTCTCCCTCCCCAGAGCAGACTCACGCTGCCCTCCAGGAACGGCCAAGAAAGCAGCCTGGCCATTGATTATTCCTTCACCAGGGCTGGCAGGCTGAGTCAAGGGAAGCCAAACAGACAAGGAGCACTGGAAGGAGGAGATCTTCAGGGATTCACTGCATTAAGCCCTCTGTGTAAGGATCATCGGAGGTGGGGAGCCCAGCCAGCAGACAGGCTTAGGCAAGCAAAGCGGGCTTGGCAGCTCACCTACCAACAGGGGCTCACCTCATCGCCAGTGGCACAGCCTTTTCAAGGTCAGCAGGAGCAGGAATAAGAAAGAGGAGGAGAGGAAGAGGAGAAATAATAAGAAGGGAGAGGAGGAGATGAGGAGGAGGAATAAGAACGAGGAGGAAGGAGGAGGAAGAGGCAAACTAGAAGAAAGAAGAGAAGGAGGAGGAATAGGAAAGGAGGAGGAGGAGAAAGGAGAAGGAGGCAAAATAGAAGAAAAGAGAAGAGGAAAAAGAGAAGGAATAGGAAACAGGAGAAGCGGTGGGAGTAGGAAGGAACGGAGAAGGAAAAAATAAAAAAAGAAGAAAGAGATGGAATAGGAAACAGGAGGAGGAGGAGGAAGGCTGAAGAAGGGGAAGATGGGACCTGCTTGGCGGGGGGGGGGGGGGAGATTTACTATTTTCAAGACAAGCTCCACCCCGAGGCCCAATGCTTTTCCTCCCATGATGCCCTATGTAACTTTTACCTGTAGCCCTGAGTAAAACCTCCTTACTTCACTTCGAATCTTGCACACTTCTAACTATTGTTTATTTTACCTATTTATCAAACTCTGGCCACTTGGCAGAAGGCACTTCACTCTTTGGGCTTGGGGATTCATTCAAGAAGGCAAAGGGGGTCCTGGATGTTATAATTCGCACACAGACACATTCAAAAATAATAATAATGATAACCAAAGCAGCTGAATCTCAGTGGAGCTTCTCAGGCAGCTTCTCGACTGAAGAAGCTTCTTGGATGAGAAGCGAGAGCAAAAAAAAAAAAAGGGAAAGGGAAAAAAACAAAGAAAGCCCAGTTGCCTTTTTTGGGGGGGGGGGGGAGAGGAGAGCACCTTTGGGACCAAGCAACTGATGGTAAAAGCTGCTAAAGATACTGGCTCTTGTCTTTCCCGCTCCCCCAGACCCATTAAAGACACCCACCCCTCCCTCCTAAAAGCATTCAAAACATCCAGGACTTGCTTTCCATTGATCTGTTTTTAAACTGTAGTGGTTTTATTTTGGTGTTTATCGACAGCTGGTCAAATGCTTTTGGTTGAATTGTTAGGGAAGAGAGAATAGAATAAAACAGAATACAGCAGAACGCAGAATAAATAGAATAGAGAATAGAATAGAATGCGGAATACAACAGAATGCAGAATAAGTAGAATAGAGAATACGGAATGGGTGTTGGAAGGGACCTTTTGAGGTCTCCTAGTCCAAGACAGACAGCACTCCAGAGCAGCTTGCTTCCTTTTTCAACAAGAATTCCTAAAGAAGAATTCTTTATGCACGTGCATTTGTCACCAACTGGCAAGGCATTAAAAAAAAACAGTCCTATTAATAAAAACCTAAAAATAACACTTATTTCTGTATAAAGAACACTTATCTCACCTGAGTTCTGGAGACAAAGCAAGTTCCGGCCATTAATACCTGGACGCCCAGCCTTAGTCCCCAGAGGTGCAAGTCCTACCTGTGACCCAGAATTTGAGGCTGAAACCCACCCCCCACCCTTTAAAAAGCCTGAGTGTTGCTTGAGGGTCTCGCTGGAAAGAGGCTGCCAAACCAGAGGGAGGCCATTTCGGAGAAGAGGCACTGATGGTGATTAATGAGCTGGAGGAACCAGCTCTAAGTAGAAAGGGAGAAGAAGAAAAGAAGAGCGGAATTAAATATTTAAGCTTGACTAAACGACAATTAAAGGGAGTGGAGGGGGGTTGGGGTAGGGGAAGAAGGAAGATAAATATTTCAAGGGTGGGATGGCTGCTCTGGGCATGGGTGTGTGTGTGTGTGCATGTGTATGTGTGAAGGGAGAAAACTGGAGGAACTGCTTACGACAACGACAGGAATGGAGGAACTTTGAGAAGGGATAAGGAAAAAATCCTCTGATGCGTAACAATTGGGGAAACAATTGCACAGAAGAGCAACTAGGATGATTCAAGGCTCGGAGACTAAAACATATGAAGAACGGCTGCAGGAATTGGGCATGGCCAGTCTAGAGAAAAGGAGAACTAGGGGAGACAGGAGAGCAGCCTTCCAATATTTGAGGGGCTGCCCAGAGAGGAGGAGGAAGGGGGTCAAGCTATTTTCTAAAGCACCCGAAGGCCAGACAAGGAAGAATGCATGGAAACTGAACCAAAAGAGAGATTCAACCTGGAATTAAGGAGAAAGTTTCTAACAGTGAAGACAATTAACCAGTGGAACCAGTTCAGGAGTTGTGGGAACTCGTCACTGGAGGTTTTCAAGAAAAGACTGAATAGCCACCTATCTGAAATGGGATAAGGTCTCCTGTGTGAGCAGGTGGGAGGGGGGTTGGACTAGAAGACCTCCAAGATTCCCTTCCAGCTCTATTCTGATGTTGTACATATCATTAAGTCATTGTCAAGTCTTAGCAATCGCATAGATCAGTGTTTCTGAACCTTGGCAGCTTGAAGATGTATGGATTTCAAGATGAGAAAGGGAGGGAGAGAAGAGAGAGGGAGAAAGAGGGAGGAGAGGAGAGAGAGGAAGACGGAGGGAGGGAGAGAGAAAGAGGGAGGAGAGGAGAGAGGAGAGAAGCAGAGAGAGAGGGAAAGAGAGGGAGGGAGGGAGGAGAGGAGATGGAGAGAGGACAGGGAGGGAGAGAGGGTAGAGGAGAAAGAGGGAGGGAGAGGGAGGGAGGAGAGGAAAGAGAGAGGGAGAAAGAGGGAGGAGAGGAGAGAGGGAAAGGGAGGGAGGGAGGGAGAAAGAGGGAGAGGGAAGAGAGGAAAGAGAGAGGACAGGGAGGGAGAGAGGGTAGAGGAGAAAGAGGGAGGGAGAGGGAGGGAGGAGAGGAAAGAGAGAAGGAGAAAGAGGGAGGAGAGGAGAGAGAGGGAAAGGGAGGGAGGGAGGATTTCCTCCTCAAAACCTCTCTCCGTTCTCCCATCCTCCTGCCCTTGGAAAGACTAGCATTTCAGGAGCAAGACAAACGCTCTCGATATAAATTTCCTAAATAAATATATAACCAGGGGAGGAGAGGAGAAATACACGATGAAGGGCCAAAGAGAGATCAACCTTTCTTTTAAACGTTGCCCTGTTTTCCCCAGCTCCTTCCATAACGAGTAGAAAGCTGGGTGTGTGTGTGTGTGTGTGTTTTAAGCGTTTGCACCTAGTGGTAGTAGCTCAGTTGTTGAAATTCTTTGCTTGGTGTTGCTCCTGCAGTGGGGGGTGGGGGTGGGGAGACAGGATTTGTACAGACAGGATGGTGGGGACGTTGTAAGGAACGGCCACAGCTCCACCTAGGGGGAAAACTCAAGACAGCCTTGGCTCTTATGAGGAAGCAGCAGCAGCAGCTACAGGTGTGGCATAGAACAGGACCTCACCTGCCTGGGAGGGTGCCACAGGGAGGGGTTTGCCAAGCCCCCCTTCCGTTCAAGGAAAAACACTTTTTGAATCAGCACAAAGGCTCGATAGTTGAGGGAGGGAAGCAAATTAAAACCCTGGCTCATTTAGAACATGGTTTGACGATGCAGCCATGGGGAGAACTGTGTAACCGTAAGGAAGAGACTCCTAGTTTACGGCTGGTGCTAAGAAGCAGCAATTTGATATTGCATTATCCCCATGCCCCTCTTAGGTATCATATTCATATGCCATTACTTGCTCGATACCCATGATTCACTGCAAAACTATGGTGGTGGGGCTTAGTTTTGGGGGAAGAAAATAAGAGGAGTGGGTTGGAAATTCTGCCTCTGCCAACCAGCATCCATCGGTATTCATCTGGCTCGCGTTCTGTCAGTGTGTGAGAGAGTTGAGATCTGTTTGGAAACTGAAAGAATATTTGCTGCGTGAGCAAGGAGACAGCAAGGAGCCTGGGCGTGGCTTAGCTCAACTGTTCTGTACTAAAGCTGCTTGGTGCTCTGAAACGAAACTCCTCTCCTCTGCTTGTGTTTTGCATTTGGAAGAAATTTCCTTTCAGGTGGGGAGGGGGGAGTAGAACTCCTTAGCATCAGAGCGTGTTAATAATAATAATAATAATAATAATACAGGAAATACTCTAAATGCTCTGATGGTCCTTTCAAAAAACCCTTCCTCAGTCAGCCCCTAGGAGCCAAGAGGAACAAACGGGCCAAATTTCAAGTTTGTAGGCTTTACGGTTCTGGAGATTTTGTAATGATGCGTGAGTAGCATTTCACTTTTACAGAGAGAGATTATTTCTCATCTCATCTGCTTTGTGGAAATAAAACTTTCAATGAATTAAGACCGTGCCAAATTTAAGGGTACATTTTAGAAGACCACAAACAAGTTAAAAACGGTGAGAAGACCTTTATCTGCGTGGGGGACTGCCCAAGCTTTTGACAAGAATGTAGTTGGGTGGTCATCTGTACAAAGGCTCACCATAAGCCAGGATTCACAAAACAAGTGACCAGAGCTTGGCACAATGCTACAACCAAGCAAAGCACATCCCAGTCCCAGCACCTTGAAGCGAACCCTCTCACAAACAGAGTGACAAAGTCTACAACACAACAGGCAAAATAATAATAGGTTCATTCCAAAGAACCTCACCAGATAAAGAGTCTGCTCTACGGTCTGGTTGTCGCTATGCACAAGACCATAATGTGGTTTGGGCAAATGTTGGCTTAGCATGGAATGGGAATCTCAGCACTGCCATGAACTTCTGTTTAGCTGATGCCACTCAAAATTCTTGGTTAGATGAGCTAATGAAACCCTGTTTTCCTCCTCCCCCAAAAAGTGTGGCGTAATGTAGAGAACATGGCTGGCTGCAGAATTCTGGGAGTTGAAGTCCCCAAGTCTTAAAGATGCCAAGGCTGGAGATCCCTGGTATAATGGTTAAGATGGCATCAGTGAGACCCAGATTCAAATCTCCTCTCCAAACAGAAGCTCATTGGGTGCTCTAAACCAGTGGTCGCCAACCGGTGGGCCGGGGACCACTGGTGGTCTGTGAGAAAATGTTGGTGGTCCACAGAGAAATGTCACCGCCAAAGCAATTAATCCAGGCTGCCCGGGAACACAAGCCTGCGCCGCCTGCAGGAACACAAGGCTTGCGTCACTTGCATTGCGAACAACATGAGGTAGTGAGGGGAGGGGGGAAAGGGTGGAGGGGGGGAACTTGCCCCAGGCACCCCACACACCTGGCCTGGCCACCGGGCTGCTTCTTTCCGCTCCTTTCTTCTTCTGCTTTTGTCTGCATGGAAGGAAAGCAGCCAAAGTCTTTCTTTCTCTCCCCCAAACTCCACCAGAAATGAGTCTTTGGGACCCTGCAAGGCCTCCTGCTCCAAGAGGCTGTGACAAGTCTCACAAAGACTCATTTCTGGCGGAGTTTGGGGGAGAGAAAGAAAGACTTCTGCTGCTTTCCTTGCATGAAGCCAAAGGTCTCTCCTCTCTCTCTCTCCCTGAGAACGGAGCTGGAGACGGTGTCCTGTGATCCCAAATAAAGAACGATCGATCGGTAGGAAAATGGGGAGGGGGATTTTCCTGCAGACTTTTGGGGGGGGGGGATTTTCCCAGGGACTCTGGTCCCCTCTGGATTTAAAATTATGAGTTTGGTGGTCCCTGAGGTCCAAAAGGTTGGCGACCCCGCTCGAAACCAATCCCTGTCTCTCAGTCCATCCCACCTCACAGGGTTGTTGTGGGGGGAAAAATGCAAGGAAGGAGTGTAATATACCCCGCCTTCGATGAAGGCTGGTATACAAATCAGTGTTTCTCAACTTTTAAGATGTGTAAAAGAGCCTCAACTCCTAGAATCCCCCAGGGGTTGAGGTTGAGAAACAGGGATATAGATCAAACCGACCCTCCCTCAGAGAACCCATAACAACCTCTGCCATGTTCAGGTAAGGCTGGGGAAGGCCTGCACAGGGATCCCTGAAGACCACGGTCGGGTAGCATCAAGCCCAGCTCTGGAGGCTAGCCCAAAAATAATGGGTTTCTCTTGGGCCTGGCTGCCGAATATAGTCATGAGGATTAGCCGCCTCTGACAGCCTCTTTCCTAATCTCCCTTTTTACACAACCTAAATTCACCGCCATACAAAAGGACCCAGAGGCAAAGCTCAGCCCCTGAGGAGGTTTTCATTTAACTCCAGCCCCTCCTCGCCCCTCCTGGCTGAGAAAAGTGGAAAAACTGCATTCTGGCCTCTTTGTGCTTTTCAAACAGGCCTCGGAAAAATGGCTCAGATTTTAAAGAAACACAGGAAAAGCCTGCCGTGAATGTTACTTCTGGCAGGGACGCTGCATACAATATCTCTGCATCCAGTATTGTTCCAGCTGTCATCTGTCACCCCACTGAAAGCTGCATACAACTTTTTCTGGGTTTTTTTTTTTTGTTCCCAAGAGCTACTGGGAGAAAATACCTCTAAGCCTCTGTGTGTGTGTGTGTGTATGTGTCTGTCTCTCTCTCTATATATATATATGCACACATACACACACACACTTAGCGACAAACCCAGTCTATTGAATTCTGCTCTCCTGTGTATCTCTCAGCGTGTGTGTATATCTGTATGTGTGTGTGTGTGTGTGTATGTATATGTCTCTAAGTATATGTGTGTATGTATATGTATATACATACACTCATACATACATACACACACGCTTAGCGACAAACCCAGTCTATTGAACTCTGCTGAGTCCTGCCCAATTTTATACACTTTTTTTAAAGTGAACCATACGATTAAGAGAACCCAACTTTCCCCACGGACTTTCCCAACTGTTGTAAACACAGGTAGTCCTCAACTTATGACCACAATTGAGCTCAAAATTCCTGTTGTCAAGTGAGAGACGTTTGCTAAGTGAGTTTTGTGCCGTTTTACGACCTCCCTTGCCTCCATTGCTAAGCCAATCGTCGCAGTGGATAAATTAGTAACCCGGCTGTTAAGTGAATCCGGCTTTTCCCCCCGTTGACTTTGCTTGTTAAAAGGGACACTGAGACCGTCATAAATATGAACCAATTGTGAAGCTTTACCAATGACCAAAGACTTGGCACAGCTGAGGAAACCAAATGCCTTGAGGTATTACGAGCGAGAAAGTAGATGTCCATTAGGGAAGGCAATTTCGTATTCATATGATCAGAATTAGGAATGCAGAAGAAAAGAGCTACAGACCTGGTGGCTACAGAGAGGACAATACAATATGGGAAGGAGATTCCAATTTAGACCAGGGCCATTACATGACGTTGGGCAGGTGAAGGAATGAATATAGTCCCCGACTTACGGATACAATTGAGCCCAAAATTTATGTGGCTAAATGAAATGTTTAGCAATTGCACTTAAGACTTATATACCGCTTCCCAGCCCTCTCTAAGCAGTTTACAGAGTCAGCCAACAATCTGGGTCCCCATTTTACCCACCTCGGAAGGACAGAAGGCTGAGTCCACCTTGAGCCGGTCAGCATCAAACTCTGGGCAGTGGACAGTTAGCCTGCAACACTGCATTCTAATCACTGTGCATTATGGATGGATGGATGGGAGGGCAACAGCAATTGCCCTTAGACTTATGTGCCGCTTCACAGTGCTTTTACAGCCCGTTCTAAGTGGTTTACAGAGTCGGCCTCTTGCCCCCAACAATCTGGGTCCTCCTTTTACCCACCTTGGAAGGAGGGAAGGCTGAGTCAACCTGGAGCCAGTCAGGACTGAATTCTGGGCAGTGGGCAGTGTTAACCTCACTGCCCACTGCCAAGAGTTCGATCCTGACCGGCTCATGGCTGACTCAGCCTTCCCTCCTTCCGAGGTGGGTAAAACAAGGATCCAGATTGTTGGGGGGGGCAATAAGGCTGACTCTGTAAACCGCTTAAAGCACTGGGAAGCAGTATATAAGTCCAAGTGCTATTGCTGTGGCTGTGGTTTTCTTTCTTGGATTTTGAATGGAGCCACACCTGACATTACCACTCACTAGGCGAGGCCGACTGGGTGGGCACTGCCAGCTTGACACCGCTCCCCAAACTGCTGGCATGTTTGTTCTTTGCGCTGGGTAGACCGGGCCCTGACGTTTTCCAGAACGGGTCAGATCTGGCCTAGGGGCCTGGAGTTGGACACCCGAGTAAAGGCAAACGAAGAAGGAACTGTTTGGGAAGAAGCCGAGCCATCATGTTGGCCTTTCAAAAATGACGCCGTCCTGGTTAACGACACCTACGAGAACATGCAAGCAGAAAAACCTGGTCAAGATTCCTGGCACTCACCTCCGTATGAGGGTCTGCTGCAGGCTTTTGCAGAGGGTGAGCGACTCGCCGACGAACATGTGACACATGATCACTTCCCGGCAGGCGGCCATGAAGGACATCACGGCGTCGGACTGCAGCGTCCCGCTCCGGGAGATGATGCAGAGGCGCTGCAGGGAGGAGCAGAAGCTCAGGGCGTGGAAGAACTGGGCATTGGCATGGAAGTAGGGCTGTTCGAGCCTGCGAGGGAGGAGGTGAGAGCGTGAGCAGATCCTCCAAGAAATTGGAGAAGCGGTAGGCCTGCCTTAACTGAATTCATCCACGGGGAATTTCCCCCCTCCCCCAAAAAAGGATCCAGAAGTTGAGCCTCCATTACAGATAGTCCTCAACTTACAACAGTTCATTTAGCAATTGTTCAGAGGGGAGGAGACCCTGGGCAGGGTGGAGCAGGCGGCCATCCATCCCGGTTGCAACTCAAAGAGCTATCGTTCGCGTGCATCTATATGAAACGTGCAAGTTGGCGCTTCCATCTGCCATTCTCTAAAAGTGGAGTTTCTCATCCTTGGGCAGCTTGAAGGTGGGTGGAGTTCGACTCCCCAGAATTCCCTGGCCATCCATGAATGATAAGAGTTGGAAGGGACCAGAGGGACCACCTCATTCAGGGGTTCCCAACCTTGGCAACTTTAAGCCTGGCGGACTTCAATTCCCAGAATCCTGGGAGTTGAACTCTGCCAAGCTTAAAAGTTGCCAAGGTTGGAGACCCCTGACCTGGTTTAGCGTTTCTCAATCTTGATAACTCTGGTATTGGGGGAGGGAAGAGGCTGGAAATCAATTGAGGGGGACTTTGCAGCCATTGTCTTCAACAAGGGAGCAGGGCTGGGGGGTGGGGGGGAATCCCATCTTGTAATTTTCTGCTCGATCCACCAGATGTTGCTCCATCATCTGAAGAATCCCGATTAAAATGACCTTTTTCCAAGGTTTCCTCGGAAGGCAGGTAAACGTTTATAGAGGTGGAAGAGAGAGAGAAAAACAGCTCAGAGGATCCCCAGGCGGCTGCATCAGACACACTGCCCCGTTTTGCATGGGGGGGGGGGAAGGGTCCCCTCGTCCTGAGGAAGGAACGCTACCCTCAAGCAAGGAGAGCTAGCGCTTGGGGGGCGGGGGGCTTTCTGCCTATCCTGGACCACACCTATTCCACACCTCGAGACCGCAGGGGTGGGCTCTTGGGGGTTCGGGAGAGCTAAGATTCTGTGCCATTTGGAAAGCCCCCAAATCCCACACCTGGCTGGCCCCGCCCATCCCTCCCTACAGTCCCCACCTGACCCATTCTGGATGCAGGTAAGGGCAGGGTGTGCATGGAGGCTCATGGAGGGCGGACATCGGGCCTCCTGGGAGTTCGAGAAGGCCAGAAATGGGCTTGTTCCCGGCTTCCAGACAGCCTCCGGAGCCCCGGGAAGGAGGCCGTTTCCGCTCTCCTGGAGGAGGCTTGAGGAAAGCCTCAGGAGTCTGGGAAGGGCCAAAATGCCCCGCCCCCTGCCGTGGTGCAGGAGGCCGACTAGGCCACGCCCACCACAGCCACACCCACCCAGCAAGTGGAGCAGAGAACCCCCTGGCTACAATTTTTGAAGCCCAGCCCTGCTCAAGAGGTCAAGGCAGGTTGGAAGACTTCAAGGAAAGAGGACTCAAGAAGCTGGTGAAGGTGTTTTTTTTTCCCCCCCTCTCTCCTTGAAAACGTTTCGCTTCTTATTTGGGAAACTTCTTCTGAAGGACCGAAGAAGCTTCTTGGAGGAGAAGCGAAACGTTTTCAAGAAGGGAAGGGGGGAGGGAGAAACAGCCAAGAAAGTCCAGTTGCCTTTTGAAAAGCAGCTGTAGAACGAGAGATTAGAAGACAGCTGGAAAGGACCTTGGAGGTCTTCTTGTCCACCCGCCTGTTCAAGCATTTGGCTGCTCACTCTCTTCTTCAAGACCTCCAGGGATGGGGCACCTACAACTTCTGGTAGCAAGCTGTTCCACTGGTTGATTGTTCTCACTGTTGGGAAGTTTCTCCTTAATTCCAGGCTGCTTCTGTCCTTGGTTTCTACCCATTGTTTCTTGTTTTAGTTTGAGTTCACTTGATTTTCATTGCACCTCATACGATGAAATTAAATCACCCTCTTCAGTGCACAGGATGACCATGAACATAAACACAAACACACACCCTTCGCATTCTATACGTTGAATTGAAAACCCCTGATGTTACATTAACATTGTACTACACAGTAGAATTCAGTGGAGCTACTGCCCTGGGATAGAAGCTGTTTTTCAACTTTGGAAAACAAGTTGGACCCCCTTCTCTTTGGGGCGGCCTCTCAAATACTGGAATAATGACATCGTGTCCCATCGCTAGTCCTTCTTTTCTCTAGACTGGCCATACCCAAATCCTGCAACCGTTCTTTATATCATTTTAGCCTCCTTTGGGACAATGACCCAGAAGGACCCCTGGGGGGCTAAAACGGGGGGGGGGGGAAGCTGCAGGGCTCTCTCACCTGAGATCTTGCAGACACCTGCAGTGCTTCAGCATGTCCACCAGAGCCGAGACGTACATCACTTTCCCCATCAGGCCCAGGTTGGCCAAGGAGAGTGCCCGTAGGCGCTGGCACTGTACCCCAATGTTTACGAGCCCGTAGCCCGTGAGCATATTGGGCAACTGGGTCAAGGTGAGGCTTTGCAGGAAGGCCAGCTGGCCAATGGCAGCCACCTCAGCGTCCCCGATATGCTGCGCCCGGCTGCAGGGAGGCAGGGAGTTCCGGATGGCCGGCTCGTTGCGGGGCATGGCGGAGGAAAAAGTGGAGCCGATCAGCTCCAGCTTTTCCAGAAACGGGAGGTTCTCCAAGAGAGTCCAAAAGACGGAGGAAGGTGGCCTGGGGACGCTCTGCTCCCAGCAGTTCCTGGGATACGCCTGCACTCCGATCCGGACCTTCTTCCCAAGCCCTTGAGAGACCGAGTGAGCCACTGGCTGCACCGAAGGCTTGTCGGCCGTCAGCAGGGTGGCGGCTACATCGGCCACGGCGCAAACCGGCAACGCCAGCGAGAGGAGGCCCCTCAGGCGCACCAGGACCTGGCACAGGTGCTTCCCCAGGCCTTCTGGGCTGTGGTGGTGGGCGGCGGAGAGGTTGAGATGCTTCAGGTTGCGGCAGGTGTCCACCAGGGTTTCGGCGATCCCACTGTCAATGTCGTCCTCTGCTTTCCGCAGCAGGGAATCGGGGGACAGGCAGTGGACGCAGCCACTCAGGTTCAAGCCCACCAAGCCACCCAAGTCCCTGCCACTGTTCAGCACCCGCTGGACCAGCTGCCCACCGGACAAACTGCAGCGGCTGAAGCTGAAGTAGAAAGGGTTGCTGAACTTCAGGTGATGCAGGAGGCTGGAGCCATTCATCCAGGAGCGAGGCAGCTGAAGGGCGTCCAGCGTCACGTTCCTGGCCATGGAATCCAGGAGGTTTTTAACGGCGCAGCTCTGAGCAAACCCACCCGGGGCAGAGATGAGGAAAGCGTGGAGCTTTTCGGGCGTCCGGTCACTCAGTACGGCCAAGTACAGCCTCACCACTTCCTGGTTGACTGGGCCAGGCGCTAACCTGGCGTAAAAGACCCGTAGGTTCTGATAATGGGGCACGTTGCTCTCCCCTACCATCAGCTGTCCGGAGATGATCAACCCCTCCCGGGACCGATCGAGGATCTCAAAGTACAGCAGCAGCTTCTCCAGGCTGGTGCAGCAGGGGACCACCCCGTAGGAGGGTGTGTAGAGGGTCTGCTTCAATTCCAGCACCCGGCTCAGGGTGGCCTTGCACTCGCTGCTCAGGTGGGAGGCGTCGAACCCGGGGTTCACGTCAATGGCCAACGAGCGGAGGTGCTGCAGGGCTGAGAGCATCCTTGAAAGGCGGAGGGAGGTGAGGTGGCAGCCGGAGAGGTTCAGCTTCACCAGGTTCTTGCAACGGGTCACCTGATCGACGGTCGAGCCAGGCAACCAGTAACAGCCGGTCATGTCCAGCTCGTGGATCTCTTTTCCAATCTCCTTCATCAGCTGTTTCACTTTGTCTTTGTCCACCTGCGTAGAAAGTTCAAGAGATCAAAGGATCCTGGTTAGACCAGGCTTAGCTTTCTTGACAACTCATGCACACCTTTCCAAGCACTGAAGACTGAAATGCCGAAATTTATGATCATGGACAAGTCCTGGAGAAGCTATATGGAAGGGAATGCTGAATAACCGCCGCTGATTCTGGTGGAAGGAAAACACCTTAATCTTCCCTACCCAAAGGCCACCTGTGATGTTAAGAGGCGGCTGGAAATCTCCTTAAAGCAAACAAGGTGCGTTTATTCTATCTATTCATTTATTTATACCCCACCTTTATTATTTTAGTAAATAAATTAATGCGATCACACACTGCTCTCCTTCCTCCTGTTTTCTTCCCCCACAATAAGAGGGGCTGAAACTGAGCGACTGGCCCAAAGACATTTGGCTGGCTTTCATGCTTACGGCAGTACTAGAACTCAGAGCCTCCTGGTTTCTCACCTAATGCCTTAACAGATACCACGGGAGTTTCCTTTAAGCCTGAAAAGGGAAATAAGACACAGACCAGTTTCTCACAGCCAGCTTTGACCAACTAATCTTCTCTGGATAAGTCTGGATTGCAACCTTTTAAGGATCCTGGGCGGCTCCATCGCAACAGGAGCAACAGGTTGGCAAAAACCTGCTTTTTCAAGCGGGGAAAATGGCTTTAGACTGGGGGGAGGGCGGGGAGGGCTACGTCATCCTGCAAAGGACAAGATTCCAATCTGTGGCATGGTCATGGGAAGGTGGTCTCCAAGTAACTGGATCAAAGAATAGCTTGGCACCAAACTGAACAGAACTAAGAGACAGTATAAAGAGACAAAAGGATTACATTATCGCTGAATTACGAATTTAGGACATCTCGAAAGAAAATCAATCAGTATTTTTCCTTATATCTTTCTAAAGTAGGGTATGTCTCCCTTATTATTTTTTCCCTTATATCCTTGTTAAAGGAAAGGATAATTCCCCCATCCTAAGGCCATAATAAAGCTCAAAGGAAGATCTTTTTAAAGTGACATCTTCAGTCTCTTCTTGCTACAAAATTCCTGGCATGTCCCAAAGAGATCCACTGAGTAAAACTCAAGTTTTTTAAGTACCCAATTCATCCAGCATCCTCCTAATTCTGGATCATCTTCGACAGCCCTTGCTCACCTGGTAATCTTTATGCAGGATCACGGTGTGAGTGAGGCTTTTGTCAAGGCTAAGGGTGGAAAGTTTCCGACAGACGCTTCGGACATTCAAGACAAGATCCGACACGGGAGTGTACCGCAAGATGTGTAAGAGGATTTCATCCGAAAACTCCATTAAGTTCATGCCGATATTCTCCTCCCGATTCTCCTTGCTGGTTATTACGTCCTGCAAGAGGAAAACAAGGGCTCAGAAAAGTCCCAAAAGTAGAAACAAAAAGCTTGGGGAAGGAATCCGTCCGATCCCTCAAGGGACTCAATCAACTGAGAAGTGTTGCGGTATCATTTTTACACTGAAAAGACAGCTTGGGGGATGATTTAATGACACAACTGGTCAAGGAACAGAGACAACACTATTTTAGGAGCCATCAAAACAGCACAGAAAGAAACTGTTTCAAAATTCAGCACCAAAGGCTGAAGGCTGCCTAGACTAGAGAGTAATGGACATATAGGAACCCCAAGTATTTTGCCTGCATCTTATACTGAAGGCTTCCAGAATAATCATTCATTAAACTTGCATGCTGGCCAACGCTCAATGACTTAGAACGCCTAAACAATCAAGCCATGAAATTACAACAAAATCAATTCAAGATAAATGATGGCAGGGGTATTGAAGAAAGGGGGAGGCAATCACGACACTACCCTTTCAGTTAACTGTCCACTTCCAAGGTGGCTGCTTCCTTTTCTCCTAGAGTGCTATCTGTGTCAAGATATTACACATATTATGCTTTTCTATGGGGCTTTTGTGTTGACTCCTGATGACCACCTCGACTAGCCCTGCAGTGTCCTTGGCAAGATTTAGAAAGTGATTTGCCATTACCTCCTTCTAAGGAATAAGAGTGAGTGACTGGCCCAAGGTCAACCAGCTGGCTTTGTGTCTGTGGAGATTCTCCTCAGCTCCTGGTTGTTCTAAAGATGCTTTTTGTGTGTGTGTGTATGTGTGCAAGAGGGTAGTTTTTCTTTGAAGACGTTTCGCTTCTCATCCAAGAAGCTCCTTCAGCTCTGACTTTGTGCCTAAAGTGAGACTAGAACTCATGGTCTCTTGGCTTCCAGCCTTCACCACTATTACCACCAAACTGGATTGCCAAGATTAATACCCTTTTCCTTCAATAATAATAACAATAACAACAACAGGTCCTAGGTCCTTGGTTAAGACTCTAGCTGTTGAGCTATCAACCAACCCCAATGGCTGTGAATGTCACGAAAGATTAACCAATAATAATAATAATCTACCTTAACAGTTCTTAGGTCCTTGGTTAGGGCTTGAACTGTTAAGTTTTTATCAGGTCCAGACTGTGAATCAAATGGAAAATGAACCAATAAAATAACAGTAGTAGTAGTAATGGTAATAATAGTCATGGTCATCATCCTCATCATCTCTTCTATGTTTGCCTGACTCTCCAGTTCTTCCTTGCCGTGCATTTCCTCTCTTTCATTTCCCCACCTTCAGCAACTTGGGCGAGGAAGACAAGTCAAGATCTACTGTCCAGGCAGGCTGTGGATGATGGGGGAGCGAGTCCCCTTAAGGCTGCCTTGAAAGCCCTGCCCATTAAAATGCAAGACCCAAAGAGCTGGTGGGAGATTATAAGGTGTGTGGGGGGGTGTTTCCAGCACATCTGGAAGGGGGCCGGACTGTCACTCAACATCCACTGCCCCCGAAGCCCCCCCTCCCCCGTTCATGGCAGTCCAATGCCACAGGGCCCCTTGCCAGAAATAAGACCCCCGACGTCAGGCCCAGCCAAAATCGGGTCTGCCAAAGGAAACCACCCCCACCCCCGGGCGAGGCACCTCCTGCCCTGACACGCGTCTTCCCGGGCTCAGACGTGCCCTGCGAGTCAGGGGTTGCCATAGAGACGCCGAGGCTCGCGGGGAAGGCGAGGCCCTCGGTCGGAAGGGAGAAGAGCGAGGCCTCTTCGGAGAGCCGGGCTTACCTCACCGGTGGAGGAGGCCATGGTCTGGAAACGACCCCCGTCCGAGCCAGCTGAGACGCTCGCACTCCTCCGCCTCCTCGCCTCATACGGCTTTCCCTTCAGCCGGCACACCGAATCGACGCGAGACTTCCGGCGCGCTCGTGACGTCACGTCCGCTCCCCCCCGAGCGCTTTAAAGGCTGCCATCTTGGATGAGGCGCCGCCATGATGGGCGTGGCCGCCTATGCAAGCAGGAATGTTCCCATCACACAACTGCAGCACGGGGTTTTCCCAACCTGGAGGGGACCCTCCCCATAAACTCGTGCATTTGAATGGGGGGGGGGTTCCCCCTGCCGTTGCACTTACGGGTCAGAAGGGGGAGGGTGTCTGCACAAATCCTGACCTCAAGCTTGGGGGTCTCCAAGCTTGTGCGATTGCCATTTTAAAGCCTTTTGTGTTGCTCCCACATCTGTCCACGGAGGTTGTCCAGTCATCCATAGAAGGCATAGAATTACAGTGTTGGAAGGGATCTTGTAGCTCATCTAATCCGGGGGTGGGGGGGGGTGTCTCCAGCCTTGGCAACTTTAAGACTTGTGGACTTCAACTCCCAGAATTCCTCAGCCAGCTTTGTTTGGCTGAGGAGTTCTGGGAATTGAAGTCCACAAGTCTTAAAATTGCCAAGGTTGGAGACCCCTGATTTCTAGTCCAGCCCCTTGCCTAAGCAGGAGACCCTACACCATTTCAGACAAATGGCAGTCCAATCTCTTCTTGAAAACCTCCAGGGATGAAGCTCCCACAACTTCTGAAAGCAACTTCTGTTCCATGGGTTGATTGTTCTCAGTCAGAAAGTTTCTTATTTCCAGGTTGAATCTCATTCTTCAGTTTCCATCCATTGTTCCTTGTCTGGCCTTCAGGTGCCTTGGAAAATAGCTTGACCCCTTTCTCCTCCTTGTGGCAGCCCCTCAGATATTGGAAGACTATCCTGTCTCCCCTGGTCCTTCTCTTCCCTAGACTAGCCATCCCTAGTTCCTGCAACTGTTCTTCATGTGTTTGTCTCTAGTCCCCTAATCATCCTGGTTGCTCTTCTCTGCGTGCTTTAAGAGTCTTTTTTATAGTGTGATGACCAAAATCCAGGTCATAGTTGTCCCAAGGTTGATTTTCAAGAGACAACTGGATTTCCAAACAAGAAAGTCCTGTTTCCTCTTGAAAAAGCACCTTTGGGACTCCCACAGCTGTTTTTCAAAGTTGGGAACTTGAAGATGGGTGAACTTCCAACTCCCCGGAGTCCGTCCCCTCCCTCCAATATACATGGGCCTCAACTCCCAGTTCCTCCTCCAGCATCCAGACTGCAACTCAGAATTTCTCCATCAATGCCTTGCATGAGTTTCCCAGAATTCTGGCAAGCGGGATCCTGGGAGTTGATGCCCATCCATCTTCAATGGCAAAGTTTGAAAAACATGGCTTAGGACCCTATTGGTTCTAAACATGTAGAAGATGCTTTCATCCTGTAGAAGATAAGAATGGCTAAAATAATTGATATTGTATTGGACACCATGCATTGTGAGGATGCCACCACTGGCTCTTGCAAGCTACGGTTTTTTTATCATCTGTGAAAATTATGTCCTGTCCTGTCCTAATCCGTTTGATGGAATAACTCCCTTAGGTCTGCTACAGAACATTTTGCAGAGAATAATCTGTATAGTTTAGGAGATAAGCAATTGAAACTGTAATAAACACAGGAATTGCTGATTTTCCTCTATTTTCATGCTTCTAGTTTTTCCACTTTTAAGATGTTCTTTACAATTTCCCAGACTGCCATACATGGATTTCAACTCCCAGGATTATTGAAGGAGGAATTCTGGGGAGTTGGAAGTCCAGCCATCTTCAAATCACCAGGCTTCAAAATCAGTTTTCAGTTTGCTGCCTTGAGTTACATTTACAAAATAATTCGAGGGCTAAAAACCAGTAATATTCCATTCTCAGGCCATCTTAAAAAGAAAGCAAGAACCAACATGACAAGCTGTTGTAGTCTGAATTGGGGTTTTGGCTCCATTGTAAACATGAAGGTCTCCTCTAAGTCCCCATCTATTTGGAGTAAATGCATCCTTGAAAGCTGGGTTCTCCCACCTTGGCAACTTTAAGACTTGTGGACTTTTTAAACTGCCATAATTTCCTAACCATGTTGGTGTTTGGGAAATTCTGGGAATTGAAGTCCACCAAAGTTGACAAGGCTGAACACTCCTTCTAAAAGGGAGCTTTGGAAAGCAGTCTTGATGTCAGGAAACAGATTCTCAAAAGGACCTGGGTAGAGTCTAACTTGTGCCAACTTGCCAACCTCTCGTCCACCAATTCAAAATGTTGAACGATACCCTTCTTTGCTGACTTGATAAAAACCAACAAAACAATCCAGTTATATGGTTGTGCATCTTTATTTGAAACTGGGATTTTTCGAGTCAGTGTATACAGTTTTGCCTGCCCCTGCCCCTCTTGCCCTGGTAACCCCTTACACATACTGGCATTAAAAGGGTGCAATGGTGCTTTCCCTCTCGGAAATTGGGAAGGGGACACAAAAGGAGGGGAGACTGTAACCCTAACCCTTCATGTGTTTCATTGGGACGAAGAGAAACACTCGCAGCCCGTTCAATGTTATATATTTTTTGGACCTGACCCAAAATAATCTTTAAAAAAAAACCCCAAAAGATGACGATCAAGTGTGGCTATTTTTAAAGTTTTGTTTTAAGGCGCAAGAGACAAGAGACACTTGAATCATGATTCACAGACAAAGCTAATACTTTCTATATATATATAAAAAAAACGAATTAATAAACCTTGGCAATCTTGTTTTCTGCTCTTCTGAAAGAGCTGGGCTGCTGCCTTCACAGAGGCTGGTTTAACTTCCTCTCAATGCATTTTTATACTATTATTTGGAATGACTATTGTTTTCAAAAAAAAGAAACAACAACACACATACAATCGAAGTCTTCAGATGCACCGCAGAACTGAGGGGGGGGGAGGGAAAGGGCTGGAGAGAGGGAGGCGTTCGCTCCAAAACTTTTTTTTTTTGCATTTTTGTTTTTAATAAAGGCTTCCGCCGTCAAAACCTTTTTCTCACCGTTCCAGTTTTGATATCCTGAGTCAAGCGCCAAATAAACAAATAAGCCATGCCAAATCTCAAAACTTTTTCGCTTATGCGCAAGTTATAGGGAGGAGGGTGGGAGAATTATTTATTTTTTATTTTTTGTCAAAAAAAAAAGAGGAAAAAAAAATGCTATTGTGGTAACTGAGTCCTGCTTTAGAAGCATTTGCGGTGGACGATGGACGGTCCGGATTCATCATATTCCTGCTTGCTGATCCACATTTGCTGGAAGGTGGACAAAGAGGCCAGAATGGAGCCTCCGATCCAGACTGAGTATTTACGCTCAGGTGGGGCAATGATCTGGAAGAAAGTAAGAGGAAGCAATTAGAACTAAAGCTGAATCAAGTTACTGGTCCCTCAAGATCCAATCACTTTTTTTTCTCCTTTTAATGACCCTTGTGGTGTGGAGGTCTGGGCAACTGAATGGAGCTGAGTATTTACTGGCCAGATGCCCTTCCTGTCACCAATGCAGAGTGATATTCATCAGATATTCTCTCATTTTACCCAGAGAGAGAAAAATATCTGCTTCTACTTAGGATTGAACTCACAGCCTCTGGATTATGAGGCGAGAACTCCACCTCTAGGCCACCGCACCATCCAATGCATCACATGCTCCTAGTTAAAGTTAAGGGGAGGGGGCAAACCATCACCCACCCCACCCCCGCTCCCACTTCTTGACCCAAACCTACCAACCAGCTTGAGGCCATTCAATGGGGACAACGCAAGGTTTTCTCCAGTTAAGAGGGACACGCAAAATGTTGTGATTGCTAACCCAAGCTTGTCACTTGGGGCATATATCCAATGTTCCAAAGCTTATAGAAGGACCACCACACTCAACCTGCCCCCCTGCCCCATTGCCAAGTTGTTCAAGCTCCAAAGTCTCACCTTGATTTTCATTGTGCTGGGTGCCAGCGCGGTGATTTCCTTCTGCATCCGGTCGGCGATGCCAGGGTACATGGTGGTGCCCCCAGAGAGGACGGTGTTGGCATAAAGATCCTTACGGATGTCAACATCACACTTCATGATGGAGTTAAAGGTGGTTTCATGGATGCCGCAAGACTCCATGCCTGCCAAGAGAAGATGCCCGCTATGAAGATAAAAACTGGGAAACCCAAAAACCTCCTCACCCACCTTCCCTTCAAGAGGCTCTCCAACCAAAGTTCTACTTGAAGATAAGTGGCCCTTCAGGACTTACCCAAGAAAGAAGGCTGGAAGAGAGCTTCTGGGCACCTGAACCGCTCATTGCCAATGGTGATGACTTGCCCGTCGGGCAACTCGTAGCTCTTCTCCAGAGAGGAACTGGACGCGGCGGTGGCCATCTCTTGCTCAAAGTCCAGGGCAACGTAGCACAGCTTCTCCTTGATGTCACGCACAATTTCCCGCTCAGCTGTGGTGGTGAAGCTGTAGCCTCTCTCGGTCAAGATCTTCATGAGGTAGTCGGTCAAGTCGCGGCCAGCCAGGTCCAGACGGAGGATGGCGTGGGGCAAGGCGTAACCTTCATAGATGGGCACAGTGTGGGTGACACCATCACCAGAGTCCATCACAATGCCGGTGGTACGGCCAGAGGCGTACAGGGAGAGCACAGCCTGGATGGCAACGTACATGGCTGGGGTGTTGAAGGTCTCAAACATGATCTAGGTTGGGGGGTAAAAAAAAGACGGCCGTGATGAAGACTTTGGCCAACAGAAGGCCCCATTCAACGTCATGCGCAGAACACACACCCGGAGAATTCAACGCATGCTTGGAACACATACAAACCTTCCTCCCACGTGTTAAGGCAAGTCACACCCCTTCCTCCTCCTCCCTTATTTGCGTATTTCAAAATTTTGCAAATTTCACCAGGTGAGAGAAACAGGACAGAAATCACTCAAGAGCAAGTTAGTTTGGGAAGGGAGACACAGAAAAGAGAGTGAGCGAGCAAGTGAGAAAGAAGAAGCGGTGATGCTCACAAGACAAACTAGGAGAGAGAAAACTTAAATTTTATTTTGAAAAGAGCAGATAAAAACCTTTCGAAATCCAGCAAGAGACACTCAAGATCAGAAAAGAAAATCCTGCAGAGCTGGGATGGTAAGAGAAAAAAAGGAGAAAAATAAAAGATGAACAAAGAGAATGAAAAGATTGCCAAGTATTTCTTGTAGGCAGGAGAAAAAACAAAATTATAGAAGGCTAGGCAGGCTTTGCAAGGGACCAGACAGCAGTGACAAATTACACACCTGGGTCATCTTCTCTCTGTTGGCCTTGGGGTTCAGGGGAGCTTCTGTCAACAGCACAGGATGTTCTTCCGGGGCGACTCTGAGCTCATTGTAGAAGGTGTGGTGCCAAATCTTCTCCATGTCATCCCAGTTGGTGACAATGCCATGTTCGATGGGGTACTTGAGAGTCAGGATACCTCTCTTGCTCTGTGCCTCGTCTCCAACATAGCTGTCTTTCTGGCCCATCCCGACCATCACACCCTGGAAAAGAGAGAAAATAACAAAGACTTTGAAATCAGATAAAGACTTTAACAGTACAGCCTGTTGATGAAAGCCCTTGGCAGATGGGCCTAGCTCAAGCCAATACAGCTGTCAACTAAAAAGATATTCCTCCTTTGGTCTTTTCAGCTGCCAGAAAAAGGGAGTGGGGGAAAACAGTGCATTCCTTAAGTGCCTAGATAATCACCCTGGCAGCCCAAAGTTGTTGGAGTGCAAGGATATTACTGGGGGGCATGATTGAAGACTCTTGGCTATGGGTGTGTCCCATTGGAGAATATACATCCAGGGGGTGGGGCGAAGGCCAGGGCAAGGGGGAAATGAATGATGTATTTTAGTATCGGCTGCACCCAGCTAACACTTCTAATAAATCAATTTTCTTTTCTCTGAGATGCAGCTGGAGGCTTAGGACTTGAATGGGGGTGGATTTGTTGCGAGTCCTGACAACGGCTTGTGCTCAAAAGCTGGTCTGGGTTTAAACACACAACATTTAGATGGACAAGCATTAAGGCACCTTGTTTAATTATGGAGATTGTTCATCATCCAAGTCATGCTTGTCTCCCCTCCCAAAAAGCAACTGGACTTTCTAGTTTTTTTTTTCTTTGAAAATCATTAAAAGTGAAGCAAAACATCTTTTTTGGGGGGGAAAAAAGCATTTCAGTAGCATTTTGGAAAAAAAAGAAAAAAGCATACTGGGGACCTTGTATCCATCAAGGTTTAAGTAGATGTTTTTCAATGTCTTGAAAATGGCTGGATTTCCAACTCACAGAATTCCCCTGCCAACCATTCCTGGATTTCCAACTCCCAAAGTTATGACAAGAAGAATTCTGGGAGTCGAAGTTCACCCATCTTCAGTTTAGGCAGGGAAGAGCTGGTCTCTTTGTGGTATCACAGTTATTAAAGTCCACAAAGTAGTTTGTTCAAAGTTTGGCTCTGAAGCTACAGTATGAAGCCTGCCTGTATCAATTGCAAACCTTGGTTTAGTGGGTGGCAATGCCATACCAATCGTGGCTTGGGCAAGAAACCTTGCTGAAAAACAGGCTTTAATAAAGTGACCCCGCTTGGATTTTCCTTAACATTTCTTTCCTGGATTCCAAAGCTGGTCCAGGAAAAACCAAGGAGAGATGTGCTAAGAATGGGCAGCCACTCCCCACCCCCCACCAAGTAGGCTAACACTCAGGGACCAAACCAGGATAAAACCGAGGTTCCACCTGCAAGGCTGTGAACCTGCTCTCCCCAAGCAGCCTTAGAAAGGTGACCTTGAGGTCTAGCAACTTGTCAGGTCTTTAATTTCCATACTCCCCTGGCTCGGAAGGAGCTGCAAACGGAAGGAAGCAAGGGGCGTACCTGATGCCTGGGGCGACCCACGATGGAGGGGAAAACGGCCCTGGGCGCATCGTCTCCTGCGAAGCCGGCTTTGCACATGCCGGAGCCATTGTCGACCACGAGCGCTGCAATATCATCATCCATGGCAGATCTGGGCATTGGGGAAGGGGAGGGAGAGAAAGACCCATTGAAGGAACAGCCAACAAAAACAGCCACAACGCAGCTGGCAGGGCCCCACCCACTTCCGCTTTGCTGCCTTCTTCCCCAATGCGGCCACTAGAGGGCTAGGCTGGCGCTCTCCAGGGCAACCTTCGGAAGTGGAGAGGCCGCTGCCTGCCGGCTCCCACTATTACCATAAAAGGCAATCGCGAAGATGCAGCCTGCAGCCAGCTCGCTTCCCCGGCACTTGGCCACGCCTACCAGCCTGGTCCCCCTCTTCCTCCTCCTCCGCCCGGCAAGGAAGGGACCGTGGTCACGCCCAAAGGCCAACTTCTCAACCCCCCCCAAGCCCAGCCTAATCCCCAACCCTCCATCCAGCTAAGCAGGAGGAGACCCCCCCCTCCCCAAGTCTGCATGCTCACCAGCTTTGGGTGGGAGAGAGGCTTCCAAGGCATTGCAACCCCACCCGGGCTGAGGCACGCCCACGCCCAAATGCACGAGGCTGTCCTGCCCCACTCACTCACAAGACCCTTCTTTTCTCTCTCTTCCCTCCCCCCCCAAAAGACAGAGGGGGGGCACCATCTGGGTTAGCATCAACAGGCTATGCCTTCCCTTTGCACAAGGTCCAGATGAAACCCCCCCCCCAAGAAAAGCATTCATTTCCAGGCCCAAAACGGCCGCAGGGTGGGAGATCAAAAACACCAAAAGCAGGTTGTCCCCGGCTAAAAAGGGATGCTGGAATTGAATTTTCTTTTTTTTTTTTAAAAAAAAGCACTGAGAATATCATCCCCTCCGACCCGCATCCCTAAGAGGCTCCTTCCTCCCCTCGCGTTGAATGAGGACTAGCCGCTTTGCCGGTTTTGACACCTCCCAGCGTGCAATTGGAGCGTTGGGTCGAGAGGGGAGAACAAAAAAAGAAATGGAAAAGAGGGGCGCGTCCCGGAGGGAAATTCTGCAGCATTTCCTGGTGGGGGAGAGGGTTGAAAGAGGGGGAGGAAATCCCCTGAAGGGAGTTCAGACCTTCCCCCAACCCGCCCTCCCCCCCCCCTCCAGCCAACAGACCCAGGAAACAAAGAGACCCTCCCTCCTTCTCAAGACTCGCTTAGGATTGATCGATGACTCGCCCTTCTCCACCCACGTGCTCTAAAACCCCCTTCCGTCCAGTCGGGGCTGGGAGTGGGAGAAGCCTTCCGGCTTGTGACTCAAGGGGGGGGGGTGCGACCTCCAAGCCCCCCCCTCCTCTCCCCACCTTAAGCCGTTAAGCTGCGGGGCCCCGCCAAGCCACCGCCTCGCCCTGCGCCTTCCACTTCCAACTCAGCACCTGGCTGAATGACGCCCCCAAGCCCCCCCCACTTCCAAACGCCCAACCCCTTCTCGACAGGCCAGCCTTGCGAGGCCGCTTCCCAAGCCTCTGCCCCCCCCCACCCCACGGGTCCCGTTCAAGACCGGCCCGCCGGCCGGCGCGCCCCCTTAAAACCACCAAAGCGTTTTAAGAAGGGAAGGGTCCCCCCCCTTGCAAGCCCCTCACCTTTGCACCTCTTTCCTTTCCCCCGGCCGGACCCCTCTTTTCCCCCACCTCAGTCTCAGCAAGAGCCCCCCCCATAGGCCCTCCTGGCTGGGGAGGGGGCCCCCAACCCCACCAGGGTACCCTCCAAATCCCATCCGCGCGGTGTCTCCAAAAACCCTGGCGCCGCTCTCCAAGCCCTCGGAGCGCTGAGCAACTTCTTCGCCCCCCCACCCCCCCAAAAAACCCCCTGGGGACCCGGGGAAAAAGGGTGGGTGGGACAAAAGGCGCAGCCGAGCCCCCCACCCAGGCTCTTCCCCCAGCATTGCACGCGTCCCGCGCAACCGTTGCGACCCGAGCCAGGTGCGCGCCTTCCTCCTCCTTCTCCTCCTCCTGGCCCTTCTTTGCAAGCCCGGTCCCGGGGCTTACCTTTTGGGTGGCGGCGGCGGCTGCTTCGGAAGGAGGCGCTCGGCGGTGCTTTAAACGGAGACCTTTCGGGGTTGGAGAGGGGGGCGTTGGGGAGGGCGCAAAAGCGATCCAACCGGGGACCCCAAAAAATTTAAAAACAAAAAACAAAAAAACGCACCCAGCCGAGCAAAGAGGACCGGGGGGGGGGGCGCCTTGACGACTGCGCGCTCCGCCGCCGCGCGCCGGGTTTTATACGGGCCGGCCGCCGCGGCTGTCGCCATAAAAGGCAAACTTCGGAACGGCCCGTCCGGATTGGTTGCGCCGCTCGCTTCGCCGTCTGGCTGCTGCAGTTCTTTCCCTCCCCCTCCCCTCCCTCCCCTCCCCGACGCCTTCCTCCTTCTCGCCTTTGAAAGAGAGAGAGAGAGAGAGCGAGGCAGAGGAGCGTGGATGGATGGATAGATTAGATGGATGGGTGGGAAAGGACCCCTTTGCAAAGAGGCTGCTGTGGGACACACACACCCCAGAAACAACAACTGGTCCCCAGCTTGGATGAGAGACCCAAAGAAAGATGCTTTTGGGAAGCATCTTTGGGGTCCCAGCAAGGGATGTTGGTGCAAACAGCCAGTTCTGCTTTCTTCCTGGTTTATGTTTCTTTTCTGCCTTTCTCCAGGCCTCCTAAGAGATCTCTCTCTCTCTCTCTGTGAGGTGGGATCACCTGGGATCCAAGAAAGGAGAATATTTGGGGCTGGGGGGAGGGTTGACATGAAGGGGTCCTTGGTGCCCCCACGAGGTGGGCTTGTTTTTTTTGTGACCTAGGTATTCTCATCGGTGCTAGAAATGAGTTGGGTTTGGGAGAGAGGAGGAGGAGGAGAACTATGGGGTGCTTGGGGGGGGGTCTCTGAGCTTGGGGGGGTCTCTGTAGATGTTGGGTGCTTTCTTGTAGATGTTGCATGACTCAGAATAGCTCCTGATGATGTTCCCTAGTTTGGGCATTGAAACGTCTCTGCAAGAAAACAAGGCAGCTCAGAAGGCACCCAGGACCCTGCATTGTGTAGAGTAACTGGCCAAGAGGAAGGAAGTTGGGGTATTGGCTCCCCACCTCCCCAATTGCTGGGAATAAAGGGGAGGAGGGAGGGGAGATGCCAGAGGAGGAGCTCTCGCCTCACAATCAGGAGGCTGTGAGTTCTAGGTAGGGCCTAACAATTTGAAATAGACACTGCTGCTCCAGCAGGGGGCTGGACTAGATGACCTCCAAGCTCCCTTCCAACTCTTATTATTCTATGCATGTGCTTCTTTGTAAAACAGGCTGAGAGGAAGCCCCCTCAAAGTAGGCCTGAGGGACCCTGGGTTGCCATGAGCAGCAGAAGCAAAGTTGGCCAGGTGCTGCCTTGCCTTTAGTCCATCAATGGGCATGCCTTCCCCCCCCCTCCTTGCAGAAAAAGCTGGATTTGAACCCAGGACCCAACTAAGCCTAAGCAATCTACCCCAAGAGGGAAAGACACCCCCCACCCATGTCCAGATGTGGTGGGCTTCCATCAATGGTTATGTTATCGAGATGTCGAGCACTGTTGTTCCTTTCTCATGAAAACAGCCGTGGCAGTCACTTCGGGGGATCTCCCTGCCAAAGAGGTTCTGGTTTTCCACTTTATGCTTTGAGTTGCTTGTGAATTCCTTTCTGATTTGTCTTAGGTGGTCATTTTTAGCTGACTGCTAGCTCTATACCTGTGCCTCACTACGAAACTACGTGGTCAGGCTTAGTTTTGGGGGGAGGAAAATAAGGGGAAAAAACCCTTGTCTACCCAGCATCCCTTAGTATTCATCTGGCTAGCGTCCTGTCAGTGTGTGAGAGAGCTGAGGGCTATTTGGAAACTGAAAGCATATTTTGTGTGAGCAAGAAAGAGACAGCAAGGAGCCTGGCTGTGGCTTAGCTCAACTGTTCTGGGCTAAAGCTGCTTGGTGCTCTGAAACTGAACCTCCTCTGCTTGTGTTTTGCATTTGGAAGAGATTTCTTTTTTTCAGGTGGGGAGGGGGAGTAGAACTCCTTAGCATCAGAGCGTGTTAATAATAAATAAATAAATTAATTAATAATAATAATAATAATATAGGAAATACGAATGCTCTGATGGTCATTTTGAAAAATCCTTTCTTAGCGAGCACCTAGAAGCCAAGAGGAACATACATACCAAATTTCAAGTTTGTAGGCTTTACGGTTCTGGAGATTTTGTGATGATGCGTGAGTGGCCTTTCGCTTAGAGTGAGAGAGAGAGATTGGAAATGATAGAAAGAGGGTTTGCTTTTTTCAAAGGCTTCCTCTCTGTCCACGCTTCCCTATCTGGAAAACTCTCCAGATAGGGGGGGGGAAAGAGCCTAGTGAAAAAAAAGAAACTCTGTGTAAGCTCAGGAGCACCAGTCTAGAGGTCAGGAATAATCTCTGGCTTCATTCTGCTCAGATGGGAAGGAGCCAATGGCTACGGATCCCAGAGAATTTAATCTCCAGCAATAAATTCAGTTATCACAGTAGAAGCAAACTTCTGAAGTTGGTTGCCGGGTTGACAATTTGTGCAAGACGAAATCCCAATAGCACTACCCTAGCGGTCCCCAAATGTTGCAGCTTGGGGGCCCAGCTGGGGCGAGGGGAGAGGGGAAATGGACGATGTGAGTTGTGGGCCAGCGTGCGCATGCAACTTGACTTAATGCGAATGGTGGGATGGCCCGGCACTTGTGCCAAGCTGAGTTGTGTGGATGCACACATACCAGCCACTCAAGGTGACCCAATTATTCTTTTTTTCTTGGTGAAGTTTTTTATTTTTTTTCACATTTCAAAAACATCTTTTTTAAAAAAAGTAAGCAGCATTCCTGGTTTTCACATTTCCATACAAACATGACCTTGGTTACATATTCACCTTTCACATTGAGTTTCATAGCGCATCATTTCTTTACATACATTTTCTATTAATTTTCTCAAGCACTTTTCTCAGACTTATTTTACATATTTTCTATTCATTTCTTAACCAACTTCATTTTAACTTTAAATCACTCTCCCATCTTTGTCTTCGTTGTGCTTTATTCTTTTCATTGGTCAGGTTTGCTATTTCATCGCACAGTCTTGTTGCATCCTTGCAATTCAAACATTTCCAAAAAGTTTTCCCCCACATAACGTGGCCCAATTCTGAATAGGCCACGGCCCACTAGCGGCCCCGGGAGAGGGGGGGAAAACTCCTGTGTTATCCCATTCAAATGACCTCACCTAGAAATAGCCAAATTATAAGGCATATCTAAGACAGGGCTGGGCTGCTGGGGGTTCGGGAGAGTCCCTAGCTAAAGATTCTGTGCAATTCAGAGAACCCCCCCAAATCCTACTCCTGGCTGGCCCCGCCCACCCTGCCTTTTCCAGGAGTCCCCATGTGGCCTGTTTTGGATGCAGGTAAGTGCAGAGGTTCATGGAGGGCGAAAAACGGGCCTCCCAGAATTTAAGGAAGGCCGGGAAGGGCCCATTTCTGGCTTCCAGAGAGCCTCCGGAGTCCGGGGAGACCATTTTTGCTCTCCCGGAGGCACGAAGAAATCCTCAGGAGCCCAGGGAGGCAAAAACGCCCCCCCTCCTGTGATGCAGGAGGCCGACTAGAACACGCCCACCTTGGCCTTGTGCACCAGCAGCCAAAAAAACCGAATGCAATCCTAAGTTGTATTAACAGAGGGATGCAATCGAGATCAGGTGAGGTACTAATACCACTCCATAAAGCCTTAGTAAGACCACACCTAGAGTACCTCATCCAGTTTTGGTCACCACACTATAAAAAACATGTTGAGACTCTGGAAAGAGTGTGCAGAAGAGCAACCAGGATGATGAGGGGACTGGAGACTAAAACATATGACGAATGGTTGCAGGAACTGGGCCTGACTAGTCTAGCGAAGAGAAGGACCAGACTTCCAATATTTGAGGGAGGGGCTGCCCCAGAGAGGAGGAAGGCATCAAGGTATTTTCCAAGACACCTGAAAGCCAGACAAGGAATAATGGATGGAAACTGATCAAGGAGAAATTCAACCTGGAAATAAGGAAGAATTTTCTGGCAGTGAGAAAACAATCAATAGATTGTTTTCATGGAATAGAAGTTGCCTTTGGAAGTTGTGGGAGCTTCATCACTTGAAACTTTCAAGAAGAGACTGGACTCCCATCTGTCAGAAATAATGTAGGATCTCCTACTTGGGCGGGGAGGTTGGACTAGATGACCTACAAGGTCCCTTCCAACTCTATTCTAATTTCCCCCTCCCTCCCTCCCTCTCTGTGCCTAGAAGATCCCAAACAGGGGTCTTTTGAAATGCTCCAGAGATTCTTCCATTCTGCAACCAGAAAATCTGGCCAAAAACTCAGCCATGCTTAAAAGAAGCTCGTTTGCAGAATCCTCTTCGGTGCATCTCAACAAAAACGATCCGTTAGATCAGTTGTGGCCTGCAAACAATGCAGAGTTGATAACACTGAGTAATGCATGAGTAAAATCCCTGGCATAAATTTGGTTGCGTTCAACAGGCCTTCCTTCCTAGCAGAGCCTTCCCTGAGGACAGTGACTTGCAAATACATCACTCTGCACAGTTGGGAATTGGATTTCCAGCCAGTATTCTAGAAATGATCGGAACTGGAGTAATTCCTTTGAAAAGCAGCTGGTTGGGGGAAAGGGACACACAATATCACATTTGCACTCCTCTGATCTTCAGCCAGCTTGGTCTAGTGCAGGGGGTCTCCAAATTTGGCAACTTTTAAGACTTGTGGACTTCAACTCCCAGAATCCCCCAAGATTGAAGAATTGGAACTGGAAAAGGAATAGGAATAGAAACAGAAATAGAAAAACAGAGTTGGAAGGGACCTTGTAAGTCATCTAGACCAATCCCCTGCCCAAGCAGGAGACCCTACAACATTTCTGACATGGCAATCTAATCTCTTCTTGAAAGCTTCCAGTGATGACGCTTTCAACTTCTGAAGGCAACTTCTGTTCTTTCAGTGGATTATTTTCACTGTCAGAAAATTTCCAGGTTGAATCTCTCCTTGATCAATTTCCATCCATTATTCCTTGTCTGGCCTTCGGGTGCTTTAGAAAATAGTTTGACCCCTTCCTCCTTTCTGGGGCAGCCCCTCAAATATTGGAAGGCTGCTCTCCTGTCTCCCCTGGTCCTTCACCTAACGTTTGCCACTTTGAGTTATTTGTAAAAATAATAAAAGGAGGGATATCAAATAATAAGTGGTCCTTTGTGCTCATTCACCTTGATGCTACTCTACCCGAGAGCCTAAAACTCTGCTCGAAATCACCCAAAACCCATTTAGGAAATTCCAGCCCGCCCCCTCACAACTGAAATTATATCAACGGGGTTCTCCCTTTTCTAAACCAAAGAACAGATGATTCTGTAAAAAGCTGAACTTTGGGGGTAGAGGGAGGAAATCGAGCTGGGCCCACTTTACCAGCTGGGAAACCAAACCAACGGACTTGTGGGGCGACCAACACAAATCCTGAGTCACCCACTTCTCTTTCTTCTCCAAGGACTCTGGAGAAAGTTCTCCTTTGCTTGAACCTCATGGGAGCAGAGTTGGAAAGGATGCACCAGGGCTGAGTTGGGACATCTGTGTCATTTCTAAACTTGCTTGTGGGAAGGGGAGCCGGTCTCCCCTAATGCCAAGTCATAAAACAGGACATCTCTAATCTAGATGCCACCACCAGATGCCTAGAAGGTTCTGGGTATAAGGTTCACCAGCTTCAGCCTTCTCCTTCCATCCCATACTTGTTAAGGAAAATGAAGAGGCGTTTTCGGCTTCTCCAGAAACTTTGGGGCAACCCTCACATTTCCTTCAACTGTAAGGTGAATTCCCTCGAAGTCAAACTCAACTCAGAACCTGAAAGCTAAGCTTTCTCCTAAATGATGCAGAAAAGGTTTGCCCAGATCCTTGTTTTTTAGGGAGTTTCTTCCCCCCCCCTTTTTTTTAGTTCCCAATTTCACCTTCTGCTCATCGCCAGTTGCACCCAGCTTAGTTTTGCCAAGTTCAACCTGAATTGAAGGTGAATGCAGCAGTTGACCTTATGTAGGATGAACTATGTAGGATGGAAGGTAGATTTTTTAAAAGGGGGGGGCAGGCAACAGAGGGTTGATTCTGAGAGTGGGACTGGCCCACCCAGCTGGCTTTCATGCCTAAGGCAGGACTAGAACTCCCCATCTCCTGGTGATTGGCCCAAAGTCACCCAGTTGGCTTTTTTGGCTAAGACAGAAACTAGAACTCACAGTCTCCTAGTGATTGGCCCAAAGTCACCCATCTGGCTTTCATGCCTAAGGCAGGACTGGAGGCTTTCAAGAAGAGACTGGACTGCCACCTGTCAGAAATGATGTAGGAACTCCTGCTTGGGGGGGGGGGTTGGACTAGATGACCTATAAGGTCCCTTCCAACTCTGATTATCTGTTATCTGTTCCTTGGCTAAAAGGATTCTCCATCCAATCAACCAGGGGATGAACAGAAGACGTGATGTTGTCTAGCTACGAGGGAAGCAATCTAAACACCATCTAATCCTGCGTCAAGGAACCCATAAAAGGGTGTGATTGCAGAGAAACCTCCCATGGGTGTAATTGCCATTAAACTCTCCCATCTGGACCTTCAAGGGAATGGAGGCCTTTTGCCCCAGTGCGGTGCTGCTGCTGTTGCTTCTTTTTTTAATGACCTCCCAGTATGCAGGCAGGGTGAAGATTTGCATCCCCGGATCGTGGCTTGTTCTTCTCCGCCCTGCCTCGCTCAAGGCTAAATCATGGGGGGGAGAGGAGTCCTTTGCCGTACTGGGGATGATACGGCTGGGCTCCTAGGCGTAGGCGTTGGAAGCTTCACGGCCTCAATTTTATCACCTTCCATTTCTCTCCCCCACCTTCTCTCTCCCTCTCTTTCTACAGAAGAGGAAAAAGTCAGCCATGAGTGCCCAGATTCCAAAAAGCTAAACTAAAACTAAAACTAAACTAAACCCAAACGAAATAAAATATAAGCTAAAATGAACTAAACTGTTCATTTTAAGATGTTGACTCTAGAAAAAGTACAGAGAAGAGCAACCAGGATGATGAGGGGACTGGAGACTAAAATATACGATTAATGGTTTCAGGAACTGGGCCTGGCTAGTCCAGGGAAGAGAAGGACCAGAGGAGACAGGAGAGCAGCCTTCCAATATTTGAGGGGACAGAAAGGAAGGGGTCAAGCTATTTTCTAAAGCACCCGAAGGCCAGACAAGGAATAACGGATGGAAACTGATCAAGGAGAGATTCAAACCTGGAAATGAGGAGAAACTTTCTGAAAGTGACAACAATCAACCGATGGAATAGAAGTTGCCCTCAGAAGTTGTGGGAGCTTCATCACTGGAGACTTTCAAGAAGAGATTGGACTGCCCTCTGTCAGAAGTGGTGTAGGGTCTCCCGCTCGGATGGGGGGTTGGACTAGATGACCAATAAGGTCCCTCTCAACTCTGATTATCTGTCACCTGTTATTTTAAACTAAAAACTAAGCTAAGCTTAAAATAAAATTAAAAAATAGATAAAATAAAATATAAACTAAACTAAAATGAACTCAGGTGAAATAAACTAAAATACAATAAACTGAAAATAAATAAGTAACAGAAATAAAACAATAAAAAATAAAACAAATAAAATAAAAATAGCAGCAATGGTTTAAAGGTTTCGTCTCCAGAGGATTAGGGCTGCTATAGATGTCATTGTCATCTTTAATCAATCAGTTTAAGGAAAAGGACAAGATAGATGCCTTCCAGTATTTGAGGGGCTGCCCCAAAGAAGAGGGAGTCAAGCTATTCTCCAAAGCCCCTGAAGAAGGCAGGGCAAGAAGCTACGGGTGGAAACTCACCAAGGAGAAGAAGCAACTTAGAACTCAGGAGAAATTTCCTGACAGGACAACGAATGGAACAGCTTCCCTCCATCACTGGAGGTTTTCAAGAAGAGACTGGACAGCCGCTTGTCTGAAATGGTGCAGACTCTCCTGCTTGAGTATGGGATTGGGCTAGATGACCTCCAAGGTCCCTTCCAGGTCTATTAATCTGTTAATCATATCCCCAGGAAGCCTGCAACAAGCCTTAAGTTTAAAAAAAACATCAACATCTTAAAATGAATAGTTTAGTTCATTTTAGTTTGTATTTTTATTTCGTTTGGGTTTAGTTTAGTTTTAGTTTTAGTTTAGCTTTTTGGAATCTGGACATTCCTGGCTGACTTTTTCCCCTTCTGTGGAAATTTAGAACTGATCCAAGATGAAACATAGGTTCTTTCTTTCTTTATTTTTATTGATTAGCAAGAAAATGCACACACAATCGTTCAATAACATTTTCTGCCATTCCCTCCCTCCCTCTCCCTCTGTCTCTCTCTGTTTCTCTGTCTGTCTGTGTCTCTCTTCCCCCTCCCTCTTTCTCTCCCTCCCTCTTTTTCTGTGTGTGTGTGTGTGTGTGTCTCCCTCCCTCCCTCTCCCTCTGTCTCTCTCTGTTTCTCTGTCTGTCTGTGTCTCTCTTCCCCCTCCCTCTTTCTCTCCCTCCCTCTTTTTCTGTGTGTGTGTGTGTGTGTGTCTCCCTCCCTCCCTCTCCCTCTGTCTCTCTCTGTTTCTCTGTCTGTCTGTGTCTCTCTTCCCCCTCCCTCTTTCTCTCCCTCCCTCTTTTTCTGTGTGTGTGTGTGTGTGTGTCTCCCTCCCTCCCTCTCCCTCTGTCTCTCTCTGTTTCTCTGTCTGTCTGTGTCTCTCTTCCCCCTCCCTCTTTCTCTCCCTCCCTCTTTTTCTGTGTGTGTGTGTGTGTGTCTCCCTCCCTCCCTCTCCCCCTGTCTCTCTCTGTTTCTGTCTGTCTGTGTCTCTCTTCCCCCTCCCTCTTTCTCTCCCTCCCTCTTTTTCTCTGTGTGTGTGTGTGTGTCTCCCTCCCTCCCTCTCCCTCTGTCTCTCTCTGTTTCTCTGTCTGTCTGTGTCTCTTCCCCCTCCCTCTTTCTCTCCCTCCCTCTTTTTCTGTGTGTGTGTGTGTGTGTGTCTCCCTCCCTCCCTCTCCCTCTGTCTCTCTCTGTTTCTCTGTCTGTGTCTCTCTTCCCCCTCCCTCTTTCTCTCCCTCCCTCTTTTTCTGTGTGTGTGTGTGTGTGTGTGTCTCCCTCCCTCCCTCTCCCTCTGTCTCTCTCTGTTTCTCTGTCTGTCTGTGTCTCTTCCCCCTCCCTCTTTCTCTCCCTCCCTCTTTTTCTGTGTGTGTGTGTGTGTGTGTCTCCCTCCCTCCCTCTCCCTCTGTCTCTCTCTGTTTCTCTGTCTGTGTCTCTCTTCCCCCTCCCTCTTTCTCTCCCTCCCTCTTTTTCTCTGTGTGTGTGTGTGTGTGTGTGTGTCTCCCTCCCTCCCTCTCCCTCTGTCTCTCTCTGTTTCTCTGTCTGTCTGTGTCTCTCTTCCCCCTCCCTCTTTCTCTCCCTCCCTCTTTTTCTGTGTGTGTGTGTGTGTGTGTCTCCCTCCCTCTCTCTCCCTCTCTCTCTCTCTCCAACTTTCTGAAACTTTTCCTGTGGTGGAGTGGTCCAAATGGCACTTTAAAGAATCCAAACAATATTTTGGCTCTAGATGTTGATTCTGTCTAAAAGATGGGGGCTCTAGGCCTTTGGCAGTTGGAGAAGAAAGAATTCCGATTCTTTGCTTATTTCTAAATCCAGCCGCCTGTTCCTAGGAAGCGTGAAGGTGCAGACGTCATGTTTCATGAACTCAGAAAGGCATCAGTATCCAGCTCCACCTCTTCTTCTTCCTTCCTTGGCTCAGCATCTCGTTTCTCTCTTCTGCAACTCAAATCCTCCTTCCCTTGCCATTTTGGCGCTAATTATGGAGAGTCTTTGTTTTTGGTGGTTGCTTTTCATACCCTCCCATTTTGTCCTAAAGATAGATGGAAAGTGGCAAAAATCATGGGCTAGGCCAGGCGTGGATCAACTTTTGGGGGAGTTAGGGAGGAAGAGGAGGAGGAGGGGGGAGGAGAAGCAAAAGAGGGAGGAGGAAGAGGAGGAGCAGGAGCAGAAGGGAAAAAGGAGGAAGAGGAGGAGGAGGAGGAGGAAGAGAAGGAGGAGGAAGAGGAGGAGGAGGGGGGAAGGAGGGGAAGGTGGAGGAAGAAGAGGAGGAGGAGGAGGAGGAGAAGCAGAAGGAAAAAAAGGAGGAGGAGGAGGAGGAGGAAGAGAAGGAGGATGAAGAGGAGGAGGGGAAGAGGAGGAAGAGGAGGAGGAGGAGGAGGAGGAGGAAGAGAAGTAGAAGGAAAAAAAGGAGGAAGAGAAGTAGGAGGAAGAGAAGGCAGGGGAGGAGGAGGAGGAGGAAGAGAAGCAGAAGGAAAAAAGGAAGGAAGGGGAAGAGGAGGGGGGGGGAGGAAGAGAAGGAGGAGAAAGTTCAGCCAATTTAAGCCACATGGGAAAAATCCAGTATCTAGACTGAAAGGACATCCCTTATCCCCTTTTATCTTTTTGAAACCATGGGAATTTAAGTAAATAAAATAAGAGACATTTGACAGTCTCCATCTAACCCATTAACTTCACTGAATATATCAAAGTGACCCTGAAGTTCATCCTTGGTTTTGGCTGAAAGCTTTATCTTCCTTTTGGAGGTCAACTTCTACCAGGCCCTCAAAAGGCCAAAAGGCCCTGGAAAAGGCAGGCCTCTTTGAACGTCTACCAAGAACCACCATCTGGAAGACACTCAATGAAAGTCAACTGATGCAAAAGTCCCCACTAAAGGCCAAGAAAGTCAAGTCCAGGATAAAACTCTGCTGGACTACTTCTCTGTGAGCAACAAGAGCCATGGAGTTGCTTATTTATAATTATCTACGGTTGCAAATGTTGTACCATTCAAGGATAGCTCTTGGGCATCTATCTATCTATCTATCTATCTATCTATCTATCTATCTATCTATCTATCTATCTATCTATCTATCTTATCTCTGTCTGTCTGTCTGTCTGTCTATCTATCTTTCTATCTTTCTTATCTTTCTTATCTCTGTCTATCTATCTATCCATCCATCTATCCATCCATCCATCCATCCATCCATCCATCTATCTATCTATCTATCTATCTATCTATCTATCTATCTATCTTTCTTATCTCTGTCTGTCTGTCTATCTATCTATCTTTCTATCTTTCTTATCTCTGTCTATCTATCTATCCATCCATCCATCCATCCATCCATCCATCCATCCATCCATCCATCCATCCATCTAATCTATCTATCTATCTATCTATCTATCTATCTATCTATCTATCTATCTATCTATCTATCTATCTATCTCTGTCTATCTATCTATCTATCTATCTATCTATCTATCTATCTATCTATCTATCTTTCTTATCTCTGTCTATCTATCCATCCATCCATCCATCCATCCATCCATCCATCCATCCATCTATCTATCTATCTATCTATCTATCTATCTATCTGTGAAATACCACTCACGCATCATCACAAAATCTCCAGAACCGTAATGTCTACAAACTTGAAATTTGGTTCCTCTTGGCTTCTAGGTGCTCACCAAGAAAGGATTTTTCAAAATGACCCTCAGAGCGTTTAGAGTATTTCCTATATTATTATTATTATTAACACGCTCGGATGCTAAGGCGTTCGACTCCTTCCCCTCCCCACCTGGAAAAAAGAAATCTCTTCCAAAGGCAAAACACAAGCAGAGGAGAGGAATTTCAGTTTCACATTAGCACCAACCAGCTTTAGTACAGAACTGTTGAGCTAAGCCACGCCCAGGCTCCTTACTTTCTCCTTGCTCACACAGCAAATACTGTTTCAGTTTCCAAACAGCCCTCAACTCTCACACACACTGACAGGACACTATCCAGATGAATACCAATGGATGCTGGTAGGCAGAGGCAGAATTGTTTCCCCTTATTTTCCTCCCCAAAGACTAAGCCCGGCCACGTAGTTTCGTAGCGAAGCACGGGTATCGAGCCAGTTATTCTATAAAATAGGGTCCAGGACACACCCCAAATATTAGCCCAAAGCTTCTGTGTAGAAACTGAAGATAGCACCACTTGTTCCTTTTTCTTGGAGACCAACCTGTCCTCTTCTCTTGTGCGCACAAAAGCTGAGATATCATTTCAGCTTCCTGATCACACTTCCTTCCTCCTCACTTCCCCACGTGACCCCACCATCTTGCACAAGAACCTTGCAGGTCCTTTTCCAGGACATCTCCAATGTCAGCAACCAGGGAAGGAAGCCGATGTCCCGGTTTATGGTGGAAAGGAGACTATCCTCAAATCCCTTGAGCGTAGGAAGAGCGTGGTGCGGTAGCCTAGAGGTGGGGGGGGGGGGCTCTCACCTCACAATCGGGAGGCTGTGAGTTCGATCCAAGGCAGTGGGCAGATATTTCTCTCTCTGGGCCCACTGAGATTATATATATGGAATAAAACTCCACACCGGTGACAGGAAGGGCATCCGGCCAGTAAACACCTCGCTCCATTCAGTTGCCCTGGTTGCAGGGTTGTTAAAAGAAGATGATAGAAAGAGCAGAGGAGCTTTTGAAAACATACTTGGAGACCACTTGGGGGGGTTGGGATTGTGTGTGTGTTTTTGTGGTGGAATAAGCAGAAGGATCGAAAGGAAGGGACGAAGAGGGGGTGACCTTCCATTCAGGACCACCAGACCCCCATTCCCTCATCCATGTATCATCCTTCAACACTGCTCAAGAACACAAAGATCGTTGGAGCTCCCTCTCAGGTTGTCGTTTTGTGCACTTGTGTTGTGGTTCGCTGGCAGTAGGTGAGGACGGCTGAGGAGAGCGAGGACTCTGGTGAGAGGCTTGCGTGGGATGCAGGGATGGGGCCAGGACCATCAGGGAGTGGAGTGCTGCCTTTGGAGATGGTGGAGGCTGGCAGCAGTGGGGAAGAGTTCCCCGAGGAGCCTGTGCCCAGTGTGTGTACACGCAGGGCTGCTTGAAGGAAAGAACAGCTGCAGCAGCACGGGCGACTCGGGATTAAGGCTGCAAGGTGATGGCCCCTCCCTTAAGAGATAAAAGCCAGCTGAGAAACCGGAGTCCTTTGCAGGAAGCAAAGACGTTTTTGCACTCAAGCCTTGTGGAAGTTCGAAATATCTTGGTTGGTGTTTGGAGACTCTTTTTTTTTTTTTTTGTTGAACTATTTCTTGGCAACTTTATCCAGTGTTCTTGGCAGCCTTGGCAAGGCTTGTTCTTTATCAGAGACAAGTAGTTTGAAACAGCCTTTGAACCGGGAAGGAACGGAATTCATAAAGAATCGTGGAAAGGTGTTGCTGTTACCTCCATTTCGTGTTTGTTTCCTTGGAACAAGGTTCGGGTCAGAACAGTTTGCTGCAGCCCGGGGGGGGGGGGATCCCAGTGGCCCATGCAGAAAAAGGGATCGAAAGAGATCAGAGGCAGATGCCAGACAAAACTCCGAAGAGATTCCCTTTCGTACAGTTGCTCTGTTTCTGTTTCCCTTCTCTGCAAGAGGAAGAGAGAGCAAAATCAACGGCTTTACACCAACTTCAGGGACAGCCTCTCCCTGTCCCGTCATTTCTCAGATGACACAGGAAGTGGTTTATGCCGAGAACAAGAGGGTTGGACGTTTCTGAGCAGGGATTGCACATATTTGAAAGTAGTGTCAACCGAGAAGGAGCCCTTGGTCCGTTGTGAAGTAACTTCTGTTGGGAGCCAGATGAAACTGTGGCTTAATTCCGTTTCATCTACTCAGAGAACATGAGAAGAAAAAGTTGATTATGTAAGCCAGATCTGAAGACTTCCCATGGAATAGTCAGAGGCTCAATGGAGGAGGTTGCCCATAAGTCCTGCCCACAAGTAACAGAATTGGAAGGGACCCTGGAGGTCTTCTATTCCAACCCCCTGCTCAAGGAAGAGGCAAATAATTTTTCAATTTCTCCTCTTGAAAGCCTCCAGTGATGAAGCACCCACAACTTCTGAAGTTCAAATTGTTCTCGCTGTCAAGAAATTTCTCCGTAATTCCAGGCTGTTTCTCTCCTTGATGAGTTTCCATCCCATCTAGTTTTTCCCACCTGAGCCCCGCAGGTAAACAACACACAAATAAACACAATAGCAGGAAGCAATTAAGAGCCGAACATCCAGGAGATTAGAACTGGTCCCTTCTGTTCTGTTCTTTTTTCTTTTTTCTTTTTTAAATAAACTTTATTGATTTTTCAATTAAAATAAACAAACAGCACAAACACAAATGTGACAGAAGAGAAAAGAAACAGAAAAAAGGAAAAGGAAAAGAGGTAGAAAGAGAAAGTCAGAAATAGATTAAAAACAATTATCGTCATTGACAGTTTGTGGATCATTATCTCTATCCTTATTTTATGCCATATTTACAATTAATCCTTAATGCGAGTATATAATTACAGTACTACTATTTCTTTTCTTCCTTATAATAATACATCGCTCTGATAAATATATTTATGAAAGATAATAACTATGTCAATGATAATATAATAATTAGATAATATGATATAGAATGTTGATTAGAATGGTTACAAATGTAATTAAATAAGAAAGGTACGATATTATCATTATGCGCACAAGATATATGTACCCAACCGACACACTGTAGAGCTGGAAAATGGTTTTATTTGTTGTTTTTTTGTTTTTTAAAAATAATAATGACATTTTTTTTATTAAAAAACAAAACAAAAACCCAATACATTGTTTTGCAAAGCTGGCAGGTGGTTGAGTTCAACAAAACTCCAGACACACAACCAGGCAGATGTTCTTCCTGTCCCCTCTGAATAGCTAGAAAACTGGCCTAGCGCAGGGCAGGCATTTTTGGGTGGAATCTTCAGTATTTTTTATTTTTTTTTACATGCCTATGAATCATCAACTTTCATCATCGGAGGGCCCTTGAAAAGTCATCGTATCAGCATCTTCCCTTGGCGATGGGTTGGGTGGGGGGAGAGAAAGAGCTTTCGTATAAGGCCCCCAGTTGTCCCTGGATGCGAGGGTTATGGCAAGAGGCCCGAAGGGTGGAGATGACTCAAACTTCTCGAGTCAAAAGAAACCCACATTTCACCCTTGGCCGGAGTGTGCAATTGCGTACATGGCTCTTGAAAAGGAAGTTTTGCCCAACTAAAGGCGAAATCCGGCTCCAGGAGTGGACAGGGACATCTGCTCCCCCACCCAGGCCTTCTCCTCTAGTATGGACAGAAGCTGTGTTTGGAAGACCCAAACTAGAAGAATGGGAAAAATAAGGATCAAGCTGCCCTCCTAGATGGTTCTCGTGATGTTTCCTGACTAAGATGGACGTCTCCCTTGAGACCTTCCTTGGATGTGCTCTTCCCCATCCCATCCATGGATGAATGCATCTGGTTGGAATGCAGTAGAGGTTCTTTTCCATGGTTGGCCTCAGTCTTTGGAAGCCTGTGTTACCAGAAGGTTCATCCTGCCAACTCTCTGATGTTCTCCTGACAGCTCCCTTCCACCACTGATCCGGGTTATCAAGTGGTTGATTTCCCCCCCACTGGCCAACTCCACCAGTTGAGAAGTTCTCCCTGGTCCTTCTTTTCGAGTCTCCTTCTTCCTTGTTCTTCTCCCATCCTTGCAACGAGGCATGATGTTGAATGGCAAGGTCTAGAACAACCAGGGCCACCAAGAACTTTCTCTCCTTGCCCCTCAAGAATTGGACCCATTCAGTCCAGCTTTTACACCAGGCCTGCTCTAGCAGGCTTGTTCAAGGCATCACGCCTTTCCTTGCCAAGGATGACACACTCCTCTTTGGGTGGCATCCCTTGTCACCCCAACAGATCGATTCAGCTCCCTGACTTTCTGGCCTCTGCCCAGTCACCCGGGCTGTCTGTCTGACATTCTCGCCTCACCATAAATGGTTGCAATTTGCAACTCTTCCCACCCAACACACACACACATCCCCGTTGAAAGCAAGTGGGAAGTTGTGGAGAATTTCAGGAATGTGAACTACAACATGTGCGATGCATTTTCAGTGGGTCTGCTGGGGGTGGAGTGGGGGAGCAGAGTTTCTCCCCCTCCTTCGAAAGCTTTAAGGAGCCAAGAGGCCCCAAGAAATCTCTGGTAAAGTCAGCCAAAGGGAATCTGGCTGGGCCAAAATATTGCTCCTTAGTGTGTGTGTTTTTTTTTCCTTCCTCCCCCCTTCCTGATTTCTCTGGGACTTTCCATCGGAGGTTGGGTGTTCCTTCTCTTTCGTTTCTTCCTTCTGCTTCTTCTCTCTGACTGAATTAAGTTAACCCTCTTTCTTTTCCTTTGGTTCCTTCTCTTTTTCTTCCTATCTCTGGCACGTCCTGCTCAGGGTCAAGGCCTATAGAAGACCTCAAGGAACTTCTTTCTTTCTTTCTTTCTTTCTTTCTTTCTTTCTTTCTTTCTTTCTTTCTTTCTTCCTTCCTTCCTTCCTTCCTTCCTTCCTTCCTTCCTTCCTTCCTTTCCTTCTTTCTCTTTCCCTTTGTTTCTTTCCTTCCTTCCTTCCTTCCTTTCTTTCTTTATCCTTCCTTCTTTCCTTCCTCCCTCTTCCTCCCTCCTTCCATCTTCCTTCCTTTTTCTTTCCTTCCTTCCTCTCCCTCCCTTTTTCTTTTTCTCTTTCTTAGTTTTTCTTTCTTTTCCTTCCTTCCTTCCTTCTTCTTTCTCTTTCTTCCTCTCCTTTCTCATTATCTTTCCTTCCTTTTTTCTTTCTTTCCTTTCTTCCTTTTTTTCTTCCTTCCTCTCCCAACCTCCCTCTTTCTTTCTTTCTTTCTTTCTTTCTTTCTTTCTTTCTTTCTTTCTTTCTTTCTTTCTTTCTTTGTTTTTCTTTCTTTTCCTTTCTTCCTTCTTTCTCTTCCTTCCTTCCTTCCTCCCTCCCTTCCCTTTCCTTTCTCATTTTGTTTCTTTCCTTCCTTTTTTCTTTTTTCTTTCTTCCTTTCTTTCTCCTTCCTTCCCTCTCCCTCCCTCCCTGCCTGCCTATTAGAAGAGTCTAAAGATTTGGAGTGGGTTTTCTGCCCCTGGAGGGGTGAGAACCTGGGAGAAGGAAGCGATGAGTTCACCCAGGTAGCAGGAATTTTCCACTGGGGGAGATCTACAATGGACTCAGCTGGGAAACTCCGCCTGATTCTTCCTGGTCTCTCTGGAGTAAGAAAGGGTTCGGGGAGGGCACCTTTTATGGACAGGAGAGGAGCCAAAGAGGGCTGGGCTTCTTCATTCTAGGCTGAGCCCAGAGCTCAGCTGTGGTGCACAAATGACACAACAAGCAGGAGGAAGTTGCTTTGGCACCTGATGAGGTGGGGCGAAGTGGTTCCTGTCCTTCTCAGGTATGATGTGTCATTCAACTCTGCAAAAGACGACGACGAAGAAGAACAGATTCCTTCTTCCTCGCTTTTTGCTTGGCCTTTGGACACGGAGGATCACACCGGAGATGAGTGGATTTCTCAAGATCAGGAGTGCCCAACCTTGACCACTTGTCTGGCCTTCAGGTGCTTTGGGAAGTAGCTTGAACCCCCCCCTCTCTGGGACAGCCCCTCCCTCAAATATTGGAAGACTGCTCTCCTGTCTCCCCTGGTCCTTCTCTTCCCTAGACTAGCTATGCCCAGTTCCTGCAAACATTCTTTGTATGTTTTAGTCTCCAGTCCCCCAATCATCCTGGTTGCTCTTCTCTGTACTTTTTATTAATCAATCAATCAATCAATCAATCATCATAGACTAGCCATGCCCAGTTCCTGCAACCATTCTTCATATTTTTTAGTCTCCAGTCCCCCAATCATCCTGGTTGATCTTCTTTGTACTTTTTATTAAAAATAAATAAATAAATAAATAATAATAATAATAATAATAATAATAATAATAATAATAATAATAATAATAATAGACTAGCTGTGCCCAGTTCCTGCAACCATTCTTCGTATGTTTCAGCCTCCAGTCCCCTAATCATCTTGATTACTCTTCTCTCCCCTTTTTCTAAGCCTGCAATGTTTCCCTTTAAAATCCAGTATTTTCTTAAAACTCCTGCTAAACCTCGGCCCAGCGATTACTGCATACTACTTCCCCAAGAGGGTGCTGGCAGTCAGTTTGACCCTCACTTGATAAGAAGCGTTAGGCCCCTGACCTAGGACTGCAGAAAGTGAGATTAGCCATCTCTTGAGTAAGGCAGTTCTAGGAGAACTGACACACGTCCTCGCCAGAGAGAAGGATCTCTTAAGAGAGCAGCTCTTTAACCATCCAAATACTGCTACTGATTTTGCAAGCCCGCAATAATGTTTTAACACACCAAGCTGCGCCTTTTTCTGTCATCTGTACGTTTAGCTAGGGATTCTTTCTTCTGCCAAGAGGCCATTTATGTCCAACTCAGAAAGTTCAAACTGCCCAAGAAGCTGCTGATCCAGTTCTACAGAGGAATGATGGAGTCTGACTTCTACACCTCTATAACTGTCTGGTTTGGTTCTGCAACCCAACAGGGCAGACACAGACTTCAGAGGGTAATTAGGACTGCAGAAAAAATGATTACTACCAACCTGCCTTCCATGGAGGACCTGTATACTGCACGAGTCAAAAAGAAGGCTGTGAAAATATCTACAGACCCCTCACATCCCGGACATAAACTGTTTCAACTCCTACACTCAAAACGAGGCTATAGAACACTGCACACCAGAACAGCCAGACACAAGGACAGTTTTTCCCCAAATGCCATCACTCTGCTAAGCAAATAATTCCCTCAACACTGTCCAACTATTTACTAAGTCTGCATTACTATTACTACTAATCCTGCCATCCTTCCTTTCACCCATCCCCTCCCACTTGTGACTGTATGACTATAACCTTGTTGCTTGTATCCTAACAATTTTTATTGACTATTTCCTAGTATGACTTGATTGCTTATTAGTAACCTATGATTATCACTGTGTTGTATCTTATGATTCTCGATGAATGTATTTTATTTTTTCTTCATCTACACTGGGAGCATATGCACCAAAAACAAATTCCTTGTGTGTCCAATCACACTTGGTCAATAAAGAATTCTATTCTATTCTATTCTATTCTATTCTATTCTATTCTATTCTATTCTATTCTATTCTATTCTATTCTATTCTATTCCATTCTATTCTATTCTATTCTATTCTGTTCCTATTCTCTTCCTATTTTATTCCTCTTCTCTTCTCTTCTCTTCTCTTCTCTTCTCTTCTCTTCTCTTCTCTTCTCTTCTCTTCTCTTCTCTTCTCTTCTCTTCGTATTCCATTCCATTCCATTCCATTCCATTCCATTCCATTCTATTCTATTCTATTCTATTCTATTCTATTCTATTCTATTCTATTCTATTCTATTCTATTCTATTCTATTCCCTATCTCTGGTCTACAACACAGTCCTTTCAGCGGTTCCAAGAAGGCTCCACACCCATTTGCACCCCTCAGGTGACCTTGAGGTCACAGACAAACCTCCAAGTGGCCTCAGCGACCCTCTGAAAGGATGCAGGTGACCAGCTGTCTGCAAGAAGTATAAATCCTTCCCTTCCCCAGCATCTAGTCAGTGCTGAAGAAGCTTCTTGGATGAGAAGGGAAACGTCTTCAGAGAAAAAGAAAGAAAGTCCAGTGGCCTCTTGAAAAAAAACCACCTTTGGGTCAACCACGACCTGGTTGACTGAGAATCTCCAGAGACGTTTCCTGGAAGACGTTTCGCTTCTCATCCAAGAAGCTTCTTCAGCTTCTCTTTCCGATTTCTGATGACGGGGCTCCCTGCAGCCTGCAAGGCCAGGAAGGTGTCCCTCGCATCTCTTGATGGGCGTTCTGGGGATGGATCCCTTCCAGCCCATCTCCATAAAAGGGAAACAAGAGAAGGTGCATAGCTTGTCAAACTTAGTCATGCCCAGTCAGCCAGGGTTCCCCATTCCTTCAGTTAACAGCTGCACTTCCTCCCTGTTGGAGTTCCTCTCCTGAGAGCATGAAGGCAGAAGGAAGAGAAGTGTGTGGCAAGATGTCTGGCCTTCTCTTTGGCTCCTCAACTCTTCCCAGAGAGCAGAGAAATTTCCCCAGGAATACCCACGGTGCAATCACTGAGGCTTCCAGCTACTTTGGAAAGAAGCCACCTCTGTTCACTTCGAAGCAACAAAGGATTTGCTTCTGTCCCCTCACAAAGCAGAAAACGGTACATCAGAGCACATGCAATGCAATGAAACAAACACACCTTGCCCAGCCTGGTTTCTTCCCCCCCCCTCCCCCCAGGGTTGGACTTGATGATCTCTTAGGTTCTTCCTGTCCCACTTCCCAGGGCCGTTTAATCTGGAGACCTGATGTGATGACCCAGAGCGTAACACAAATGTAACAAAATCCAAAATGTAAATAAATGTCCTTTAATGCCTCCAATTTGGCCCCACTGTTCAATAATACTCAGTTGGAGATAAAACGTACTCAAAAATAGTCTTCAAAAGAAAGCAATACAGACCGAACTTAATGAGCAGATAGAGATGAAATAAAAAACCAAAACAAACTACAATGAAGGAATTTCCCCAACGGAACAAGAGAAGTATTTACCAAATTCAAGGTGATAACAAGGTAGAGTCTGTTGGAAGGACGCCAATCAAGATAACTTCAGACCAAAATAAAACACGCTTTGTTTCCAGTGTTCGCCAGTACGCAGGTCCAAACCCTTATGCAATTCTCACAGCTGCAGCCCAAGAAGGGGATCAAGGCCCTCTCCTCTCCAGTAGACCACGTCTCTCCCTTATCTTCTCCTCCCTTTGTGCCCTAGGATGGGTCCTCCTCTGACTGCCCAGCCGGCCTCTGCCCTTCCCCAGCCTCCTCCACCACCTCAGGAGCCACACTTCCACTCCCTGCTGGCTGTTCCTCCTCTCCCTCAGAGTCCGTCTCCACCAGAGTCATGATGCCTGAAATGACCTGGGAATTTTATGTATTTATTCATTCATGTGTATTCTGCGAAGCCTCTGGAAGTTGTGGTGCTTAAGACGAGACTGGACAGCCCCTTGTCTGAAATGGTAGCTCGAGCAGGGGGTTGGACTAGAAGACCTCCAAGGTTCCCACTAGCTCTATTCTGAATTGAAAAGATATGGAAACTATTTAATCGGCTTCCCTCTCCTGGGGACCCCCTGCCTCTTTGCATTTCTCCCAAGGCTGTTTCTCAAAGATAGGAAGAGAATTTCATTCGAAGAGAGGCAAAATCTACCGACCAAGAACCCTGGACGGATGCAGAGTAAAAGAAAATCCCACAACACGGGTGTTCCTCACTCAATATTATGGTTATTTTCTTCCTTGCTTTTTCCTCCTGACCCTGTGGCCCAGATTATGCCACCAGGAGGAGCTGAGATCTCAGCTTCTTCCTTCAAGCCCAGGAAGGGAGGCTTTGCAGAGACAGCAAAGGCAGAGATGTAGGAGAACATCCGGGCCCCAAGACTGCGCAGCATCCAAAATTGGACCAAAATACAATCTAGAATAGAATAGAATGGAAAAAAAGAATAGGAAACAGTAGAGTAGAGCAGAGTAGAGATCAGAATAGAATAAAATGGAATGGAATGGAATGGAATGGAATGGAATAGAATAGAATAGAATAGAATAGAATAGAATAGAATAGAATAGAATAGAATAGAATAGGAAAGAATAGGAAAGAATAGGAAACAGTAGAGTAGAGTAGAGATCAGAATAGAATAGAATAGAATAGAATAGAATAGAATAGAATAGAATAGGAAACAGTAGAGTAGAGTAGAGCAGAGTAGAGATTAGAATAGAATAGAATAGAATAGAATAGAATAGAATAGAATAGAATAGAAAATATGGAATAGAATAGAATAGAAAATATGGAATGGGATGGGATGGGATGGGATGGAGTAGAATAGAATAGAATAGAATAGAATATGAAATGGAATGGAATAGAAATCAGAATAGAATAGAATAGAATATGAAATGCAATGGAATGGAATGGAATGGAATGGAATGGAATAGAATAGAAAATATGGAATAGAATAGAATAGAATAGAATAGAATAGAATAGAATAGAATAGAATAGAAAATATGGAACGGGATGGGATGGAGTAGAATAGAATAGAATAGAATAGAATAGAATAGAATATGAAATGCAATGGAATGGAATAGAATAGAATAGAAAATATGGAACGGGATGGGATGGGATGAAGTAGAATAGAATAGAATGGAATAGAATAGAATAGAATAGAATAGAATAGAATAGAATAGAATAGAATAGAATAGAATATGAAATGCAATGGAATAGAATAGAAAATATGGAATAGAATAGAATAGAATAGAAAATATGGAATGGGATGGGATGGGATGGAGTAGAATAGAATAGAAAAGAATCGGAAACAGTAGAGTAGAGCAGAGTAGAGATCAGAATAGAATAGAATAGAATAGAATGGAATGGAATAGAATAGAAAATATGGAATAGAATAGAAAATATGGAATGGGATGGGATGGGATGGAATAGAATAGAATAGAATAGAATATGAAATGCAATGCAATGCAAGGAATGGAATAGAATAGAAAATATGGAATAGAATAGAATAGAAAATATGGAATGGGATGGGATGGGATGGAGTAGAATATAATAGAATAGAATAGAATATGAAATGCAATGGAATGGAATGGAATAGAATAGAATAGAAAATATGGAATAGAATAGAATAGAATAGAATAGAATAGAATAGAATAGAATAGAATAGAATAGAATAGAATGGAGCTTCATCCCTGGAGGCTTTCAAGAAGAGACTGGACTGCCATCTGTCAGAAATGGTGTAGATTCTCCTGCTTGGGGGTGGGTTGGACTAGATGACCCACAAGGTCCCTTCCAACTCTGTTATTCTAATTCTGTTTAGATACCCAAGAGAAACAGCCAATCCATTCACGAAATCTCTCTCCCTGGCTGCCATCCCATCTCTATCATACTTCATTTGCTGCCTTCTGTTCTTCAATTTTCCTGGACAGGCTTAAGCAGCAAATGGTCCCGTCCTGTCCCCTCCCCTCCCCCCCCCACTGGACAGAGAGTGAGATTTATTTGTCTCTTGCTTGGAGAGGAAAATTCTTCCTAGGATGCTGACTCATTTTGCCAGGCCTTCTTCTAAGCGAAGGGGATGGCTTGGACGGATCCCAACCACAGACGTGAAATGAATTCCCAAAGAATTGCAGAGTGGACAGAGGGACCTTGGAGGTCATCTAGTCCAACCCCCATGCTCAAGCCGCAGACCCTATACCCGTGAGGGCAAACCTTTTGGTTGTGGTGTGCGTGCCAACACCCACAATGCAATGCGCCCTCCCCCTGCACATGTGTGCACAATACCCCCGCCCTGCCCCCTTACCTGCACTGTGCTAGCTAATTTTTGGCCCGTTTGAGGCCGTTTTTGCCCTCCCGGAGGCTCGATGGGAATCTTTGCAGCCTCGGGAGGCCAAAACAACGGGCCTTTCGGAAATACAGGAAGGGCCTGTTTTCAGCTTCTGGGGGCTTGAGGGAAGCCTCTGCAACCTTGGGAGGCTGAAAAAACGGGCCCGTTTCGGCACTTCCGGTTATTTCTGGAAGGCCTGTTAAGTTTGGCCGGGGTTTGTGTGCCCACACAAAGGGCTCTGCATGCCACTTATGGTACGCATGTGATAGGTACTAGAGAGATCGCCAGGGAGGGCAGACAATTTGTATGTAGACTTTCTCCTCCAGGATTCAAACCCAGCTATTATGCGTTCAGTGGTAAAATTCTGTCTTGCTGCAATGTCTACTAGAAAAAAATTGCTTACAGAATTATAACTGTCAACTTGTGACAATTTTGGGAGATAGAACAAACTTTGGAAAAATGATATTTACACACATACTTATTGGCTCCCCACTCATATCAACCAGGGAATGACCCTAATTGTTTGAGAACATGTATTTTCTTAACAGATGTTTTTATCCACTATTAATGTATCATAATGTGTCAGTATTTTTTATGTATATTGTAAATAGTGATGTCTATTGATGGTCTAAGACCATAATAAAGTTATATTCATTCATTCATCACAGCCCTATACTGTTCCAGACAAGTGACTGTCGTCCAGTCTCTTCCTAAAAGCCACCAGCGTTACAGCATCTACAACTTCTGGAGGCAAGTTTTATTTTTATTTTTATTTTATTTGTCAGTTTGCTTACAAGATAATAGGCATAAGCAAAAACATAGTTATGAATACATGGATACACATAAGAAAAATAAAAAATAAATATGTAAAAAAATAACTAAATAAATAATAAAAGTTGTCCCACTGGTTAATTGTTCTTCCTAACAGGAAATTCCTCCTTAGCTCTAAATTGCTTCTCTCCTTGATGAGTTTCCATCTGTTGCTTCTTGCCCTGCCTTCAGGGGCTTTGGGCAATAGCTTGACTCCCTCTTCTTTGGGGCAGCCCCTTGGATATTGGAACCCTGCCATCCTATCACTCCTAGCCCTCCTTTTCATTAAACTAGGCAAAGCCAATTCCAGCAACTGTTCTTCATATATTTTAGCTTCCAGTCCCCTAATTCTCTTTGTTGCTCTTCTCGTCCCTCTTTTTTTACAATCTCAACATCATAGCATGGACAAGGCCATGCTTCTAAGAAAAGGGAGATTGGTTTGAAGGATGTGTTGGAAGTTCTTTGGTTTGTTTAAACACCTCACCAGCAGCAATCAACACCCCAGATGAGCATAGATTAACCCCAAGATTAACATCAGACCAACAATGGAGAATTAAACATTACCCCAAATCAAGGGATTGCCAAACAAGCTAACAGTAAACAGGCCAAACAAAGAAGCAGTAAGTCCACTCCCACCAACACCGTGAGGACAAGTCACCAGAATATCAACTGAGAGCAAACGCCATTCCTTACTAGCATGGATGATGTTACCTCCATGAAATGTCTGGAAGAAAACCAAGCTCAGAGAAGGACCTCAAAATCTTCTTCCTCCTCTTCACAAACCCCTTCCAGCACTGATGATGTTGTCTAGTTGGGTCATGAAATTTTTGCAAGGAAACAGCCAAGCTCAGAGAGCATCAAGGACCCCCACGGTCCTCCTCCTCCTCCTCCTCCTCCTCCCCCTGCGCTCCACAAACCCCTCTCCCTTCCAGCACTGATAACGTTCCCCCAGCTGGGTCATGAAACCTCTGCAAGAAAACCACCAAGCTCAGAGAGCATCAAGGACCCCTCCTTCCAACCTTGAGCTACAAATATTCTCCTTTATTTATTCTCCTTTATCAGAACTGTTGATCGGAACAGTCCGTGGCTGCTAGAGGGCAGCATTGAATCACCCAGACTGTCCTTAGGTAGGAAAGGAAAAAGAGATTTCAAGGAAGGGACTATTTGTAGCTCAGGGCTAAAATTGTGGAATAGGACAGGCAAGCAGAAAATACGCAGAGCTCCTCCATGAACTCCCAACTAGCCGTCAAGAAGACTCAATGAAAACTGGCCAGACATGGACAGACTTAGTCTTAGAGTTTTGGCTGGGAAACGGGTGAGCATATCCCAGACCGAGCCAAAACCTCGAAACGTTAGGGAATTCTTAGAAGCTTGGCATTCAGACGTACCAGCTATCAATTGACATATAAATCACATTTATACATTCAAAAGAGACAATAAAAAAAGGCTAAGAAGGAAACAAAAAATACCAGAACGCCTCCGCTTTCCAGCAGTCAACACCAGGGATAAGCAGGGATTAACAGCAGACAAATAATCAAGCAGAAAATAATACCCTCATCAATGTAAAGAGGAAAAAAAAGACCACAGACTCACCAAAACCGGCAGAACAAACTATGGTGCATAAACAGGGAACCAACCCCACACTCCCTCACCCTGACGATGTTACTTGGTAGGGTAATGAAACATCTAACAAGCCAACAACCAAGATCAGAGAGCACAAAAGACTTCACAACGGGAAGCACCTGAGCAGAAAACTCTTGAAGCTGATTATAGTCCTGTGATCAATGGTGGACTCGGTCACCAGCTCACCTCTATGGTCTCTTAAAGCATCCCAAGGTCATATAACTTGATTTTCTTTTCTTTTCTTTTTTGACAGGGAAAAAACCCCCAGCATTTACTTCATTTCCAACAAAAAAAACACCCTTTTTAAATTTATTTATATATATTTTCTTTATATACAATAAGTGCTTAGTGAACAGCGTGCTGACTGGGTCAATTTGTTTACAAACCAACGTTAAACTCCTAGTTCCTACCTCTATTATCCAACCATTGTTAAAACAATTCCCAAGTTCGAAAATATTCTGTGTCTTCTTTTTCTTTTACCTTCAGGGTTAAGTTTGTCCCGTGCACAGTCTAATATTTTTTGTAATTATTTCTTCTCCTCTAGGCATTTCCAGTATGGCACAAACACAATTCTTGCCGCTGTTAAAACACGCAATATTAAATATACTTTCCCTTTATCATATTTTTTTTTCTGGTATTATGCCTAACAAAACATAATTCCAGCTTGTAGTCTATATGCTGCCTTCACTTTTTTTTTTTTTCCAAATTTTTCCAACAAAAAACACCCCTTGAGGAAAATATATTCGCTTAATAACCACGGCATTCACATAATGATGCCGGGTTTTGCTTAATGGCCGTTTGCATCATAACCCCCCACAACAAAGGCTGAAAATCACATTTCGTCCCCTGATGGACTTGCTCAACGACTGCAATTCTGGGCTCTGGTTATGGTCATTAAGTCACACAGTTGGGTCATTAACCCTCCTCCTCCTCCTCCTCCCCCCCCCCACACCCAACACACAGACTTAAATTTTAAGTACCAGGAGGGAGAAGGAGGCTGACCCCAGGACTAATCTGTCCCCTAATTCTACTTGGGTTTGAACAGGAGCTGCTGGCTGTACTCCAGGAAACCCATTGTAGATCCTAACGGCCCTGAATCACCAGGCAAATATTTGTCTCTCTGCGCAACTCAGGCCAATCTTGCTCACTGCCCTTGAAGGCAACCAGTCCAGACCCCCATCTGGTTTAAATATGTACAGACCCCTCACATCCTGGACATAAACTGTTTCAACTCCTTCCCTCAAAACGAAGCTATAGAGCACACCAGAACAACTAGACACAAGGGCAGTTTTCCCCCAAATGCCATTACTCTGCTAAACAAATAATTCCCTCAACACCGTCCAACTATTTACAAAATCTGTATTACTATTACTATTAATCTTCTCATCACTCCTTCTCACCCCTCCCCTCCTATTTGTGATTGTAGGACTGTAATTTTGTTGCTTGTATCCATATGATTTATATTGACTGTTTCCTAGTATGATTTGATTACTTATTGTATCCTATGACTATCATTAAGTGTTGTACCTTATGATTCTTGACGAATGAATCTTTTCTTTTAGGTACACTGAGAGCATTTGCACCAAGACAAATTCCTTGTGTGTCCAATGACACTTGGCCAATAAAGAATTCTATTCTATTCTATTTCTATTCTATTCTATTCTATTCTATTTTATATTCTATTCTATTCTTAATAGATTATACTCTTAATAGATTCTATTCTATTCTATTCTATTCTCCATTCCATTCCATATTTTCTATTCTATTCTATTCTATTCTGTATTTCTATTCTATTCTATTGTGGGTTTCGGGTATTTCAACCGTCCTTGGACCTGGCCAGATGGGGCCAATCTCTGCTTGCAAATCTTGCTTTTCTCCACCACTTCCACCCAAGGCCAATGCAGCCAACCCAGCCGGCTATTAAACCAAGGGGGTGTGTGTGTTTCTTATCAGTCTTCCCCCCCCCAACCGGTTTCGGCTTTCACTGCCTTCTTCTCTGTCTCACCATCTTGCCAGGCTCCCCTCCCCCACTTTCTCCCAGTGGCGGCTGGATTGAGCCGGAGGGTGGGGGGGGGGCTGAGAAACAGACATTAATCTCTTGTGCTCTCATTGTCCTCAATTTTTCCCCCTCTTCTTTTCTTTCTGGCTGTTGGGAAAGGGCGATCTCTGCAAATTGCAATATTTTCCAGGGTGGTGCCAAGATCTGCAGAGTGGCTGCAAATCCTGCCCCTCCCCCCAAGCTTCAACCCAACAAATATCAGGTTGTCAGCCTCACTCGCTACGAAAGCAGGGGGTTGGACTAGAAGACCTCCAAGGTCCCTTCCAACTCTGTTGGTATTCTCACGCCTCTGGACAGGGAAAGATGGAGGGACAGTTTGAAGTTCTTTTCTTCCTAAATTTGATTTACAAAGAGTCCTGGATTTAAATTATGGGTTCAAAGTTATAAAATTACAAGCAGGATTCATACTTATAACCAATGCAGGATTCTCACGGCCCTGCGATCAAAATTGAAGCACTTGGCAATCAGTATGAATTTATGACCGTTGCAGGATTCAGATAACAGAAAATCGGAGTTGGAAGGGATCTTGTAGGTCATCTAGTCCAACCCCCTGCCCAAGCACTTAACTGCCTGATTTGTTCTACAACTGCAGCTATTCGTTTAACAACCGTGCCACAAAAGATCACAACATTGGACCCGACTCGCTGAGCGACCGTTTTAAAATTAACAACAAAAAATGGCAACAACAGAATCATCAAGAACAGAAAGATCTCCCTTCTTTATTACACAAACCTCTCTTCTCACCTAAAATGAATACTTTGTGTACTCTCTGCTCAGATATCTCTGCTTATTTGTTTTTATTTTACTTATTGGTTTATTCCTCAAAACAAAAATGTACAAATGTGGACAGACAAAATTAAAACAACTACAATGTGACAGGGGCGATAGGTACGATAGTGCAACTACACACACCCTCTTGGGAACCTCTTAAAATATGGGATGAGTCTCACAGAAGTTACAATTAGAATGAAAACTGAAGGTTTTTAATTTAATGTTTTTAATTTCTGCATCTTATTCTCTTCCTAAGCTGTCTCATCCAAGAGCAGTTGAATCCAAACTATATATAGGAAATCTATATATATTTATATATATAAAAGTGAAATACCATTCTCTTATCATTACAAAATCTCCAGAACCGTAAAGCCTACAAACTTGAAATTTGGCACATATGTTCCTCTTGGGTTCTAGGTGCTAAGAAAGGATTTTTCAAAATGACCATAAAAGCTTTAATATTTCCTTTATATTATTATTATTATTATTATTATTATTATTATTATTATTATTATTATTATTATTATTATTATTATTATTATTATTTTCTGATGCTACAGTGTTCTACTCCCCCTCCCCACCTGAAAAGAAATCTGTTCCAAATGCAAAAAAAAACAAGCAGAGGAGTTTATTTCACAGCAGCAAGCAGCTTCAGTACAGAACAGTTGAGCTAAGCCAAGCCCAGGCTCCTTGCTGTCTCCTTCTTGCTCACACAGCAAATGCTGTTTCACTTTCGAAACAGCCCTCAACTCTCTCACACACTGACAAGATGCTAGCTAGATAAATACTGATGGATGCAGGTAGGCAGAGGCACAACTTTTCCCCCTTATTTTCCTCCCCCAAAACTAAGCCCGACCACAAAGTTTCATAGCGAAGCACAGGTATAGAGCTAGTAAGAAATATAATTGAAATCTTTGGGTTTGAATATGGGTTCATGAAGCTCTGGCGCCTGCAGGAAAAGCCAGTTTTTGAAAGCCTGGGCAATTCAAAGTTTTGATAAAAGACGGGCATATATCAGAGCTGCATAGATTTTACGGGCAAGATTGTGCCAGGATTAACTGCCAAATATTTTCATTTTGTCTGTAGCATAAATGCAGACCTGGCACCAAGTGGGTTCTCTTTCTTTCAAGCAGGACTGGAAAAGAAAGAATTGTGTGTGTGTGTGTGTGTGTGTGTGTGTTGAAGATCTCAATGATTTCAGAAAAGAAAGAGGCAGGTGGAGCCAACAGATGAATGGGTTGCATTTATTTATTTATTTTTTCCAGTCCTGACCTATCATTTTTGCATATTTCTGCTTCCACAGCTTCTATAGCAGGATGCAGTTATGTTTTGGGCTGTTTTGAAAAAAAAAATAAAATAAAAATATGAACCAGCCAGCCAGCCAGCTAGCAGGCGGTCAACTCATAATTTTTTTTGGCAAAATTCTAAGCATCTCTTTATCGCTCAAAAAAAATCCTGTTGGGATATCGAGTCACTTCAGGACACGAGACCTTCGTCCGAGCCCCGGATAAAAAAAAATAAAAATCCCTTTCTTGTTAGGCAGCTCAAGCTGGATTGAGCCTCGAGCTGAGCTGCACTTTGCTTATTTTTCGTCTTAGAAAAAGCCTGCGGGAGATTAGAGCCAACTAGCTAGGTTTCCGGCAAGAGTAAAGGAAGCTGTTTCAGCTAAACCTGCCCAGAATCGAGCCCTAAATTGAGATTCACTTGAAATGGGGAACAGAAATGGCCTTTGCCCAAAGTGGGGATCTCAGCAAAATAAATCTGGACAGCAAGAGCGCCCCTGAGCATACCTAGAGTTCCCTGAGCCAACGCCCTTCCTTGCGTTGATCCTAACCAAGGCTCTCCCTTATCAAATTTCCAGCCAAGCACCCAGAACCTCCCCACAAAAAGCCAAACGGGTCCCCACAGGAAGTCTTTGGCCCAAAAGATGGGATCTCAGCAAAATGACTTGAGCATCAAGAGTGCCTCTGAGCACGCCTAGAGGACCCAGAGCCTTTCATTGGCAACCCAGAGCTCACATCAGAGTGTGAAAAGGAAAAGGCTGCTTTTCTGGATTTCAAAAGATTCCTGAACGAAAAAAGACAGAAAGAGAGGGGGTAAAAAATTCAGGTGTTTCAGAACTCTCTGCTTCCTTTCCTTCTTTCTGGAACCTTCCACCTCCTTTTCTGGCATCAGGCTAGCAGCTGGCAACCCCTGAACTTATCCCCAGTTTTGCAGGGTGGGTGGGAGGGGAAACTTAGGGGTTCCCCCTTTTCCATAAAGGTTTTCTGCAAGCATTTGGGGTCCCTTCTGCAGGCACAGCTTGGCTATGGGGGGGGGGAGAAAGGAAGCCCAATGGGGCCAGGAGGGCGGGGCCAGAGGGAGGGAAAGGATGGAGGTAGACAGAGAACAAGGGGAGGAGGAAGGGAGGTTTGCAAACAGGGACAAACCAGCCATTTCCCCACCACCACAAAGGCTTCTCCAGCTGGGACCAGAGATAAGAGTAGCCAAACACTGGCCAGACAGTCCAGGCTGAATGGATGGAGGGATGGAGGGATAAGCAGGGATAGAGGAGAGAGAGATTAAGGAGGGATGAACAGGAGAGGTGGGGCAGAATGAAGTCCAAAAGAATAAATCTGACCCACTTCCTCGGAGGCGCCACATGTGGATGGGTGGGAGGGAACCAACATCCCCTTGAAAAGGAGAGGGAGTCAAGCCATTCCCCAAAGCCCCTGAAGGCAGGACAAGAAGCAACGGATGGAAATTAATCCAGGAGAGACGCAACTTAGAACTCAGGAGGAATTTTGTGATGATGAGAACAATTAACTAGAGGAATTAATTACCTCCAGAAGTTGTAGGTGCTTCATCACTAAGGTTTTTAAGAAGGGATTGGACAGCCATTTGTCTGAAGTGGTGTAGGGCTTCCTGCCTAAGCAGGGGGGGTGGACTAGAAGACCTCCAAGGTCCCTTCCAACTCTGGTATTCTATTCTGTTCTGTTCTGTTCTGTTCTGTTCTATTATTTCATTCCATTCCCTATATTCTATTCTATTCTATATTCTATTCTTTCCATTATTCTATTCTATTCTATTCTATTCTATTCTATTCTATTCTATTCTATTCTATCATTCCATTCCCTATTTCTATATTCTATTCTGTTCTGTTCTATTCTACTTTAGTTTTTTAGTTTTCTTTATTGCCCTTGCACCTCCTACAGCGAAATCAAACCCCATCTTCAGTGCACATCATGACCATGAAAATAAACACAAACACACATCCTTCACCCTCCACACACTGAACCGAAAAACCTGCAACACTGCACCAACACTTCACTATACAGCAGAATTCAACAGAGCTACTGCCCTGGGATAGAAGCTTCAGGGTGGGATTCCCTGTCACCCTCCCAAAAAACGCAGGGAGCAAATCGGATTTCTCTGTCACAGGAGGATACTTAAGGTTTAGAGCTGAACCTTGCCAGTTTTTCATCCACGTTGCGCAGTTTTTCATCCACGTTGGGTTTCTGCAGGGCGGTTTGAAAGCCACCTGGCCCTCATCCAGGCAACAAGGACAACCGTCTGGTTTCCAGATCAAAGTTTGCTGAGATAATTAGCATCCTTCTTTCAGAGGGCTAGAAATTTAAGGAGAGAAATTGGTGGCCTGTTGGAAATAGTTCTGCCAAAGCAATGCAGTAATTCCAAAGTATGTTTCCCCACCCAACTCCATTCCCAGAAACATCCTTTCCTAATTTCTCTCTCCCTCCACACCCCCAATAAGTACTTCAAAGCTTAGAGCAAAAGAACTAGTAAAGTTAGGCAGATTGCCAGGAATGTTATGGAGTTGGGGGGCGGGGGGATAAACGGATGAGGAAGGAGAAGAGGATTAGGAATGGATGTATTCAAACAACACGCTAAGCCATGGTTGCTGGAACCACCATGGAATCAATCAAATTGGTTGAAGCCTTACAATGCACAAAACCAGAAACGAGCCAAATGGGGTTGTTGTTGTTGTTGTTTTTTTTCAGTTTTATGATGGGTGTGGACTTCAACTCCCAGAATTCCCTAGTCAGCCGGCTGTGGGATACTGGGAATTGAAGTCCAACCATCTTAAAGTTGCCAACTTTGAAAAACTACTGGCCTAGAATAATTAAGTGAACGTAGCCATCATTAATGCTAATAATTGTCACACAACAAACACCCAGTTTCCTTCTCTAGCTTTTAGGAGACATTAAATGCACAGGAGGAGCTAAGACCCAAAAGAAACTTGGCACCCCAAATTTAATGCTTCCTGCTTGGGATTACTTAGCAGGCTTGGATTGCTGGCTTGACACAATGCATAAACCTGCCCAGGATGCATTAGCGTGACTGGTGAAGTTGTCTGGTTTAATGAGGGGTTCGGATCTGTCCTTCAGGACAGACTTTTGCTGAGATCCAGATGTGCAGAGCCTACCTGGGGGAATCAGGAGAGGTTCTCTCCAGTGGAAAGGCACCCAACCCAGCACTTAAACTACAGCCTTTAAGCCAGGGGTCTCCAAACTTGGCCACTTGAAGACTTGTGGACTTCAACTCCCAGAATTAGCTGGCTGGGAGAATTCTGGGAGTGGAAGTCCACAAGTCTTCAAGTGGCCAAGTTTGGAGACCTCTGATCTAAGCCAAGAGACAATTTCCTTGGCTACACCTGGAAAGGTGAAATCTGGTGGCGACAGAATCCAGGGCAGGAGGGAAGTGGGTTTATCTTATTTTATTTTTTAGCACCCAGCCCAAAGATCTCTGGGTGGTGTTCTGTTCCCCAGCACCAATCAGATGTCATCCCAGGCTTCTTGCCTCTTTTGCAGACCAAGCCAAGCAGCCTTGGAAAGGGGGTAGGCAGGTGGGGTGAAGGGAGGGGGTGCCAACAGAGACCCCATTGGGGCTGGCCCGGGATCCAAACTCCCAGTCCCAGAATTTGGGGAGGACGGAGGAGGTTTGATCGCCGCCGGCAGGGCAACGTTTTGCCGCAGCCAAGGGATTTCCCCAAGGCAGAGGAGAGGGGCAGGAAAAGGGACACCCCTGATTTGGGGAGGGTCCCCCGGAAACAGGGCTGGACCGCGGGGTTCGGGACCTCCAGAAACCCACCCACCCCCTCCATTCCGACCCCTCCTCCCCCATTCGCGGGCAGCGCCCCGAAATCCCAGCCTCAGATTGCCCAGCGGCTGGGGATGCTGGTCGTTGTACCCCCCCTCCCCAAAACCCGCACCGGAGCCCCCTCCTCTCCCTTAGAGCAAAGGCCTTTCACCAGCCCCGCCCTTGCGGAGCCCCCCGCCCCCCTTCCTAGCCCGGCTCTTCCCGCCCCTACCTGGCTCCTCCTTTTCCCCCCTGTCCCCTTCCCCCCTTGCGGGTCTGGGTGGGTGGGAGGCGGCTGCAGGGCACCCCCTCCCCCGCCCGAGCTCCGCCCCTTCGAGCCTCCATTGGCAGCGGCGGGGCAGCCGCGCCCCCTCCCCGCCTTAAAGCCGGCTCCTCCTGACATCACCCACCTTTCTCTCTCGCTCGCTCGCTGCAGCCCGGCTTTGCGGAGCGCGGGGAACTGAGCCAGCCCAAACCCAGTCCAGTCCGTCGAGCCCGGCAGCGCGGTCCTTCCTCCGCCTCCTCCGCCGAAGAAAAGAGCCGTCGGGGAGAGAAGGCGAGAAGGAAGGCAAGGAAGGGAGAAGAAAGGGAGGAGAAGGAGAGAGAGGAGGAGGCGGACAGAAGGGAAGAAAGAGAGGAGGGAGAGGAGAGAAAGAAGCCACCCAGCCATGACTGCCAACGGGACCCCCTCCTCGCCGTCGTCGGACTCGCTGCCCATCCAGTTCGGCCTGATCAACTGCGGCAACCGGTACCTGACGGCCGAGGCCTTCGGCTTCAAGCTCAACGCCTCGGCGCCCAGCCTGAAAAAGAAGCAGATCTGGACGCTGGAGCAGAACGGCGACGACTCCAGCGTGGTCTTCCTGCGCAGCCACCTGGGCCGCTACCTGGCGGCCGACAAGGACGGGCAGGTGAGCTGCGAGAGCGAGGCGCCCTCGGCCGACTGCCGCTTCCTCATCCTGGCCCACGACGACGGGCGCTGGTCGCTGCAATCCGAGCCGCACCGCCGCTTCTTCGGCGGCACCGAGGACCGGCTCTCCTGCTTCGCGCAGGCCGTCTCCGGCGCCGAGAAGTGGCGCGTCCACCTGGCGCTCCACCCGCAGCTCCACCTCTTCAGCCTGAGCCGCAAGCGCTACGCCCAGCTGGGCGCCGGCGGCGAGGAGCTGGCCGTGGCCCGCGACGTGCCCTGGGGCGTGGACGCCCTCATCACGCTCCTCTTCCACGAGGGCCGCTACCGGCTCCAGACGCGCGACCACCGCCTCCTGCGCCACGACGGGCAGCTGGTGGAGCGCGCCGAGCCCGCCGCCGAGTTCACGCTGGAGTTCCGCGCCGGCAAGGTGGCCTTCCGCGACGGGCAGGGTCGCTACCTGGCGCCCTCGGGGCCCAGCGGCACCCTCAAGGCCGGCAAGGCCGGCAAGGTGGGCAAGGACGAGCTCTTCCTCCTGGAGCAGAGCTGCCCGCAGGTGGTGCTGCGCGCCGCCAACGACCGCAACGTCTCCACCCGCCAAGGTAGGCGGGGGACTCCTGGCGAGGGGAGAGGAGGAGGGAGGCCTCCACCCGGCAAGGGAGGGGAGGACTCGGCTGGGGAGGAGGGGGCCTTCTGGCCCATCAAAGCAGAGGCGGGGGGTCGGCTGGGGAGGGGGGGGTCTCTTGGCCCGCCCTGGGGAGGAGAGGAGAGGGAAGGTCTCTACCCTCCAAAGTAGGAGGGGAGGGCCCAGCTGGGGAGGGGGCCTTCTGGCCCAGAGGAGAGGGGGGGGCATCTCCATCCATCAAAGTGGGGGGGGCTGGGGAGGGGGGGTCTCTTGGCCCGCCCCGGGGAGGAGAGGAGGGGAGACCGTCTTCTTCATCAAAGCAGAAGGGGGGGCTCGGCTGGGGAGGGGGCTCCCGGCTCAAAGGAGGGGAGAAGAGGAGGGACGTCTCCACCCATTACGGCTGAGGAGCCAGGAGCCCGGGATGGGGGGGGGAGGTAAGGTCTCCCCTCCAGATAGGGGATAGCCCGGCTGAGGAGGGGGCTCCTGGCCAGCCCGGGATGAAGAATGGGGGGCTCTCTTGGGCTGCACAGGGCGGAGGAGAGGAAGTGGAGTTTCTTGGGGTCTTTGTTCCCCCCCCGCCCCTCCCCAATCTTCCAGTGGGGGAGGGGGGCTGCAGGAACCTCAGGGCTGGGCCGCTTCCTCCTGCTTGGAGGCCAATCTTGGCTTGGAGGCCAATCTTGTATTGGAGGGAGGGTCCTGGCTGTTGGTGTGATGGACCCCTTTCTCTCCCCCTCCCATCACAGGGTGGGGCTGGCTGGAATCCCCCAGAACAAGATACTGGGGGGGTGGGAGTGCAGAGAGTTTGGGAAAGGGGGCCGGTTTGGGGGGAGAATGAAAAGTCTTTGGATGGGCTTGTGGGCGAGGCTGACTTGCTCCTTTTTGGGGTGTGTAAGCCAGAAGGCCCCTCCCCCCCCCAATGCTCTCTGAGGCCCCGTGTTTCTGCAGGGGGGGCTCAGAAGCAACCCTGGATCTTCCCACGCAGGATGGGAGAAGGGTGGGCTTTTGTTTGGGGGTCCCCAGCAAAGTCTGCGGATGAGAGGAAGAGAGGAGGGGAGTTTCTACCCCTCTTCTCTTCCCAGCTGCCCGGCTTTCTTCCTGCTTTCCCTGGGCTGGGGGCTGCGGGGGGGGGCAGGAGGAGGAAGGAATGGCCTTGTGGTGTGAATTGGGGTTGAGGGGGGGGGTCCACCGGGACACGGTTCCAAGGGGAATCCTTTGTCTCCCTTCTCAAAATGGTGGAGACCGGGTATCCGGTTTGGAAAGACCCGGGAACAACAGGCATGTGTGTGTGTGTGTGTGTGTGTGTAGGGGGGGTGAGAATGGATGGAGCAGCAGCCCCCCCCTTCAGCAAAGCCCCTCTTTCCATGCATCTGCCCTACCAAGAGGAGGAGGAGGAGGAGGAGGAAGGAGCCGGCTGGCTACTCCTGAGCTTTGGAGACAGGGCAGAAAAGTAGCAAAGGGATGGGAAGAGCCTTGAAAGAGGCTGCTCGCTCCCACCCCGCCTGCACCAAGGAGGAAGGAGCCAGCTGCTTCTCCCCTTACCTCCTTTAACCACTTGCTCCCCCCTCCCCATTCTGCCGGTCCCTGCCCTTCCCCCCTCCCCCATATCCCCCCCTCTGGCTTTCCTCTATAAGCGCCTCCCTCCTCCTCCAGCTGCACATCGGTGGTTCCTGCTGGGAACTGGCCAATCTAATTCCCTAATCCTAATCTTGCAGGCTGATTGGAGAGGAGGGGGGGGGGATGGAGGATGGGGGGGGTGGGAAAAGAGAGAGAAAGAAAGAAAGACTTAGGGAGGAGGAGGAGGAAAAAGGCTGTGAGGTCCTTAGTGCTCTCTGAGCTTGGTGGTTTTCTTGCAGACCTTTCATGACCCAATTGGGTAAGATCATCAGGGAGGAGGAGGAGGAGGAAGGAGGGGGAGGAGAACAATGGTGGGGGTCCTTGGTGCTCTTTGAATTTGGTGGTTTCCTTGCAGACCTTTCATGACCCAGCTAGGTAACACCATCCGTGCTAGAAAGAAGTTGGGATTTGTGGAGAGGAGGAGGAGGATCCTTCTGTTTTGCCTTGAGTAAAGACGACAGCTCAATGCCACCCTTCCTTTTTGCTCTTCTGCTGCTCTCTCTCTGTCTCTCTGCCTCTGCTTTGTACTTTTCTTCCTGAGTGACACTTTTCATTTGCACAACTCCTTTGTCCAAGCTCCCTCCTCCTCCTCCTCCCCCCATCTCCCCCTCTTTTGGGTAGGACGGGATAGCCTTGAGGCCTGGGCAAGGGGGCTGGCTGGGCTTTGGCTTTGGGGACCAATATAACCCACCCCTGGTTGTGCCCCCTCCTTCTAACTCCATCCAAGGGGGAAGAGGGGGCATTTCCATGTAAAAAATGTTTCTCGTTTTAAGAAAGGCCAAAAACTTTTCTCCCGGGGGAAGAAGGTAAAACAGAACAAAAAGTTTTGGGAACAAAAGTTTGGGGGTTTTAAAAACTTGAAGGTTTGGAGTTTTGCCTTTGGGATCGACAAGCTGCAGCAATCTGTTTAACTTTGTTTTTTTTTTTTTTTTTTTCAAAAAAAAAAAATCTCTTTGGAATTGTTTTTCCTTTTTTCTTGCTTTTTTTTTTTTTTTTTCCTGGCAGCCTATTAAAAACCAACGGATGCTTTTTAGGGTTTATTTTTTATTTTTTTAAAAAAAAAAGCTCTGGAAAACCTCAGCAGTTTTTCCTAAAGCTGACTTCACAAAAGATCAAAAGGCAGCTAATTTTATAAGGCCAGCTTTTCCGTCCAGACACTCCTACATTAAAAAAAAGAGAGAGAGATGCATCAAAGCTGCTGTTGGGCAAATTCTCTCCATTTCTTCAAGCCACCCTTGTCCTCGACTTATGACCACGACGCAGCCCAAAATGTCCGCTGGGAAGCAAGGCGGTGGTTACAGAGAGCATTGTCCCGTTCTGTGACCCTTTTGCCACACCGTTGTTAAGCAAATCGGTGCAATTGTTTAGGGAATTATGTGAGCTTTATCCTATCTTACAACCATCCTTGCCTCCGTCGTTAAATGGATTGCTGCGGTTGATAAAGTTAGCCACTCGGTTGTTAAGTGAATCTACCTCCCCCCCGTTGACTTCGCCGGTCAGAAAGTCGCAAAAGGGGATGGCATGACCCCAAGATACGTCCTAAATAGAAGGCAGTTGACTCTGGGGGTGTTGCAATGGTTGTAAGTGTGAATACTGGTCATATCAAGCCAGCTTTTGTGGTGCTGCGCGAAGCGAATGATTCTAAGTCCCAGACTGCTCATAAAGATGAAAATAAAACTTCGTCTTTAAAACAATTTACCAGTGGAACGACTTGCCTCCAGAAATTGTAAATGCTCCAACACTGGAAGCTTTTAAGAAAAGTTTGGAGAACCCTTTGAAGTGGTGTAGGGTTTCCTGCCTAGGCAGCAGCTGGTTGGACTAGAAGACCTCAAAAGTCCCTTCCACCTCTGTTATTTTATTTGCTCTTCCTGTTTCTTCCCGTTCTGCTCAAATTGGGTTATTTCTCTAAATTTCAGTTGAGGGAATGATCAGTTCTTAGCTTAGGTTGATTTAGGGGTGGGGGTGGAATTTGATGGTCCCTACTGAAGTGGGTGTAGGGTTTCCTACTTGAGCAAGGAGGTTGGACTAGAAGACCTTTAAAGTCCCTTCCAACTCTGTTATTCTAACAATCTGTTTTCTTGTGGGGGGGGGGGAGAAGGGGGAGCTATTTCCTACTTTGGAAGCCAGCCCCGACTCTGTTCTGCCACAGAGCAACAAACAGTGGCTTCAGGGGCCCCTGTGAACGAAGGGGGAAAAAAGGCTACAGAAGCGTGGGCCAAGAGTGCTCCTGTGCATACACAGAGTGCATGAAGAAGGATGTTTGGAAAAATAACAAATCTCGGAGGCATGTCCCGGAGCCGAAATGTCTGCTCTGGAAAAAACTGCTGCTGTGGCACTTGGGAGGGAATCCCCTCCTTGGGAGCGCAGGCAGCCAGCTGGCATGATTCGCATATAACCTTCTGCACAGCTAAAATGCTCCTTTCGCAAGATGCCTTCGCTGGTGGTTGTTGGATGGGAAGTGCAGGGGGAGATCGGGAGAAGATAGGATCCCAATCTATAGGATTTGTAAGCTTACCAACCTGTGGTGGAGCAGGGAAGGTCTTGGACTAGAAATAGAGAGAGAGAGAAAGAAAGAGAGAGAGAGCTGTGCTTCTCAACCGTGGCCACTTGAAGAGGGATGGACTTCAACTCCCAGAATCCCCCACCCAGTATGCGTGGACTTCAACCCCCAGAATTCCCCGCCACAATGAGTGGATTTCAACTCCCAGAATCCTCCACCCAGCAAATGTGCATTTCCAACTCCCAGAATCCCCCACCCAACAGGTGTGGATTTCCAACTCCCAGAATCTCCCAACTGGCATGGGTGGACTTCAGCTCCCCAATTCCCCAGCTGGCATGAGTGGACTCCAACTCCCAGAATCCCTCAACCAACAGGTGTGGACTTCCAGAATCTCCCAACTGGCATAGGTAGACTAAATTCCCCAAATTCCTTAGCTGGCATGGATGAACGTCAACCCCAGCATTCCCAGCCACCATGGGCTGGACTTCAAGGATACCTCAGCCAGCATTCTTGGAGTTGAAGTCCACCCATCCTAAAGATGGTTGAGAAACACTGCCTGTAGGTCATCATCTACAGGTGAACTTCGACTCCCAGAATTCCCCCTTTAGCCAGTGGGTAGACTTCCAATTTCCAGAATTGCTGGCTGGGGAATTCTGGGAGTTGAAGTCCACCCATCTGAAATGGGCCAAGATTAGGAACCCCTCCTCTAGAAGGTATTGGCCAGTCTCATGCTCTCAGCCCAGCCTACCCCACAGGGGTGGCGCGTTGGGGAAAACAGGGAGTTTTATGCTTTTAAAGCAGAGGTCCCCAAACTTGGCCACTTTAAGACTTGTGGATTTCAACTCCCAGGGAAGTCCACAAGTCTTAAAGTGGCCAAGTTTGGGGACCCCCTGGCTTAAAGGCTGCAATTTAAGTGCTGGGTTGGGCACCTTTCCAGTGGAGAGATCCTCACCTGATTCCCCAGGTAGACTCTGCACATCTGGGTCTCAGCAAAAGTCTAGCTAGCTGGAGAATTCTGGGAGTTGAAGTCTACAAGTCTTAAAAGTGGCCAAGTTTGGGGACAGGCTATAAATCTCTTTTAACCAGACAGACTACAATCCTCTAGTTCAGTGGTGGCAAACCTGTTTGGGCTCTTGTGCCAAAAATTGCATGTGCTCTCATGCCAGATGCGTGCGGCTCTCCTGCCCCCTGCATGTCATGTGCGATTCCCCCCTGCCACCCCCTTACCTGCACTATGCACCTCCCAGCTGATTTTCGGCCTATTTCAGGCCTTTTGGGGCTTCCCAGAGGCTCGAGGGAAGCCTCTGCAGCCTTTTGGAGACCGAAAAATGGGCCCCCGTTTCGTTACTTTGGGTATTTCCGGAAATACCGGAAGTGGTGAAACGGGCCCGTTTTTCAGCCTCCAAAGGCTGCAGAGGCTTCCCTTGAGCCTCTGGGAGGCTGAAAAAGGCCTCACAGGGGCCGAAAAATCAGCTGGGAGAAGCGCACATGTGCCGTGCTGGTAAGTTTGACTAGGGCTTGCGCAAATGGCTCTGTAAGCCCCACGGAGTTCCCAACAAGCCCTTGTGGGCTCTGCTAAGCTGAACTGCTATTTCTAGATTGGACCCTTGACGTCATAGAACCCTCCCTCTCCCCCTCCCCTTCTTTGGGCAGAGCTGGTCAACACTGGGTTCAAGAGGATGGAAAGGAAGGCACGGGGAGGGGTCTTTTTCCACGCAGGCTGCTGCAGGAATGAAGGGCATGCTTTTCCGACATCTTTTTTTGCAGAGGTTCTGGGCGGAGGCCCCCTCGGACCGAAGTGGGGCGTCTTTCAGAATTGGGCAGAGGAAGAGGGGATGATGGCATCACTTTTATAAAACCAGATTGGGGAGGACAAGGCTGGGGACCGCAGGCAGAAAATGGGCACACAGCAGATGCGCCAACGTTGAGGTGTGGCTGCACCCTTCCTTCCGGAGCATCTCTTCAAAAGCCTCCCGAGAAACGGCTCCTTTCCCTTCCCTCCTCCTCCTCCTCCCCCCCTGCAACTGGGGATGGAGGGAGGGGGAATTGGGAGCAGGAGAAAAGAGGGAGATGGACACCTCGGGAGGGGAGGGGAGGCATGTGGCCACCTTTGGAAGGAATGGGTGCCAGCAAGCTTCATTTTGTGGCTTAAAGCTGGGCTCGAATCGATTTTGCCTGGGGAGGGGGGGCTTGAAAAGGGGGTGGGAAGGAAAAGAGAGGGGATGCTTCTCTCCGGGGGTGATTCATGCTTGAACCAGCCTGAAGGCTTCTTGCAAAAAAACAAAACCCTCCCCATTTTGCAAAATCTCCCCCCCTCCCTCGGCCCACCTAATTGTCTTGATGGCAGCTGCAGGTTGGTGCCTCCCACTCCGTGTGAGGTGGGCTGGCTTTTCCCCTCCCTGCCAACCAGCCCTCCAACACACACACACACAGAGAGAGAGACCAGCCCCCATTCCAATAGCAATTGGATTCTTAGCATTTTTGGTTTTGTTTTGCTTTTTTTGGCAGATGTTAAATATTTGTCCTGCTCCAAAAGATGTGGGCTGAATGGGTGGAGGGGAGGGAAGAGGAGGTTGGGAGAACAAGGGGCAGGATTGTGAGGTTAGGGGGGGGAGTGAAAGAGGCTCCTGTTTCAATCCTTTTGTCCCTCTGGAAAACCAGATGTGGGGTGCCAGGGGGCGGCTGGTTGCGTTGGGCGGAGAAGCAGCCCTTGGCTGCGAGAGAAGCCATTTCCAGTTGCCTTTCTGGGTTGATGGGGAAAGATTTTTTTATTTATTTCCCCCCCCTCCCCCCCCCAGCATTTTTTTTTTTTTTTTTAAAGAGGTTTAGGTTTGGTTTGCTTGGGAGAAGAAGGAAGATGGCTTTTGAGGTCTAAGGCAGGTTGATTCTCAGAAGGTTTTTCTGCCTGGCTTGGAGCATCCTGCCCTCTCCGTTGGCCACCCCTTGAGGGCATCTCCTGGAGGGTTGGAGTTTGTGGTGAGTTGATGGGCTGCATGAAGGTGGAAGAGGAGACAATTCTGACAATTTCTCCGGAGGACAACAAGGGTGTGTTAAAGGAGAACTTAGAATAGAGCTGGAAGGGACTTTGAAGGTCTTCTAGTCCAGCCCCCTTTTCAAGCAGGAGAACTTTCTCCCCCCACCCCAAGTTTTTTATTTTATTCTCCATGTACACATCAGTGCATAAACAGTGTGGCACCTAACCATCATACATTTTAGTGCAAACAAAAACTAGCAACATCAATTATTCTTACATTCATGAAACTTATATAATTCTGATGTTAATACACATATTGGTCTTAAATGATAATCCTTCATTATTCAGTATTCCACTACATTCTTTTAATGCCAATCACCATATTGTTTAAACGTACATGATAATTTCATTACTCAATTTCATATATATATATATGGATCTTTGGTTATTCGGGTTTTCTCCCGTGTAAGATTGGAAGTATCTAGGCAACGTTTCGATGAAGTCTCATTCATCATCTTCAGGCTTGGTCTTCAGCTCTGTGCTTCTCAGAGTGATGTGAGCTTGCACCAATCAGAACACAGCCAAACCCCCAACCAATGAGAACACCCCCCCACCCAATCAGAACACAGCCAAGCCCCCACCCATTCAAGTCACACCCTCACTAGCAGTTAAAAGGAAGAAGCAGCTGCAAGCTCACATCACTCTGAGAAGCACAGAGCTGAAGACACAAGCCTGAAGATGATGAATGAGACTTCATCCAATCTTACGCGGGAGAAAACCCGAATAACCAAAGATCCACATACAAATACCCGCGAGAACCTCAGAAAACAAATATATATATATATATATATATATATATATATATATATATATATATATATATATATATATATATATATAAATTAAAAAAGCAGAAGAACTTATATTATTTCCGACAAGTGACTGTCCAGTGTCTTCTTAAAAACCTCCAGTGTTGGAGCACCCATAACTTCTAGTGGCAAGCTGTTCCACTGGTTAATTGTCCTCACTTTTAGGAAGTTTCTCCTTAATTCCAGGTTGCTTCTCTCCTTGATTAGTCTCCTCCTGCCTTTTAGAGTTTTAGAGAATAGCTTGACTCCCTCTTCTTTGGGGCAGCCCCTCAAATACTGGAATACTCCTATCATGTCACCCCTAATTCTTTTCTCTAGACTAGCCGAACCCAAATCCTTGGCAACTGGAAGACCAGCGGACTTCAACTCCCAGAATTCCCCAACCAGCATTTAAGGCCAATCACTGCATTCTGTGGTCACATGACCAGAATCTATGATGTGTTTGCCAGGTTTCCGACTTGTGACACCCGTAGGAATGTACTGATTCCCTTAATGACCGCTGTGCTCCTTTAATGACTGCCCCATTTGCTTAAATAACCACCTCACAGACAAAAAAATATTGGGTCGGCTCAGGTGTGTGTCTCAATTTAAGACCCTTGTGACTTAGAACAGCAGTTCCAGGCTCCGTTACAATCGTATGTCCACCACTACCTATCCCATTTCCCTAGCTCCATTATGATTATAGCTCTATTAAGGTCGTAAGTCGAAGATTACCCACCTATCAGTCAGAACATCTCCCTGGTGAACAGCTCCACCCTGTTGATCTCCCAGAAAAAAAATGGAAAATCAGATTTCTTGCAGCCACGAGAGATGTCCATTTTGGTCAAGGATCAGGGGTGGGATACAAATATTTTTACTAATGATTCTGTGGACGTGGCTAGGTGGTCGTGGCCATGTGACTGGGTGGGCGTGACTTTTTTTGTAGCACCCCCCCCCACATGCCCCCTTTTGCCTCCTGGGCCTCAGAGAAGCTTCCCGGGGGAAGCAGTAAGACAGTGAGGGGGATCCCGGCACAGCTGATCGTCGGCGCAGCTGATCCGTCTGCACAGCTGATCGTCGGCACAGCTGATCTGTCGGGAGGAAAAAGAAAGAAATACTGAAAGTGACTGGGTGGGGGAGAATGCAGTCAGCGATGTCGTGCATGCGTGATAAGGACTGACTGGATGGGAGGGGGAGGGGCAGGCGGAGAGGGGAGGGGCCAGATAGGTGCACGATTTGCCAGTTCTCCAAACAGTGCAAAATCGTAACAACCGGTTCTCCTGACCTGGTCCAAACTGGTAGAATCCCATCCCTGCCAAGGATTCTGAGAACCGTAGTTCCAACACATCTGCAGACATCCAGCCGGGAAAGAATGGATCCTCTTTTTGAATTTGCAGCATATTTTTTCTGAAAAGAGGGGGAGGGATGAGACCTCCTGGGCTTTCCTTCTCCAGTTGGAGAGAGGAATAAATTGCAGAAATGGTTCTTGTTCTTCTTCTGTTCCTGTAGTAATTATTGAGCAGCGCTTTGTAGTTGGAGCTCGTTCCTCCTCCACCCAAAAAATGGGACCATGATTTTCATCTGGTTCTCCTTATGGATAGTTGTAGGTATTAACAGATGTGGTAAAGTCTCTTGGGCAGCAGATGGGAAATTCATTTCTCGGGCTGCAGTCTCCTCCTTTTCTCCACCATAAAAGGGAAAAGCAAAAAAAAAGTCAATTCCCAGTATTAATTAGAGACAAATCTAGGGAACAGTATTGGGCATTCCTAGCATCGCACAGTTGGAGTTGGTTTTATTTTATTGTCACCAATCATTTAGTTAAGTGAATTAATTGTAGGCTAAAATCAAACCTGGGATTTGGAATAGACTATGGGCAGTGCTTGATTTAGGACCACAGTGGAGGCCAAAATTTTTGTTGCTAAGTAAAACATTTGTTAAATAAAAGTTTTGTCCCATTTTATGACTTTCCTTGCCACAGGTGTTAAGCAAATCACTTAAGATGGTTAAGTTAGTAACAAGGTTGTTAAGTGAATCTGGTTTTCTCCTTGATTTTGTTTGTCAGAAGGTCCCAAAAAGGGGATTATGTAACCCTGGAATACTGCAACCGTCATAAGTACATGCCAGTTGCCAAGCCTCTGATTTTTTTTTTAATTATTTATATACTAGCTCCACATCCGTGCTTCACTACGAAACTATGTGATCAGGCTTAGTTTTGGGGGAGGAAAATAAAGGGGGGAAATTGTGCCTCTGCCAACCTGCATCCATCGGTATTCATCTGGCTAGCGTCCCGTCAGTGTGTGAGAGTGTTGAGGGCTGTTTGGAAACTGAAGCAGTATTTGCTGTGTGAGCAAGAAGGAGACAGCAAGGAGCCTGGGCGTGGCTTAGCTGAACTGTTTTGTACTAAAGCTGCTTGCTGCTCTGAAACCGAAGCTCCTCTCCTCTGCTTGTGTTTTGCATTTGGAAGAAATTTCCTTTCAGGTGGGGAGGGGGGAGTAGAACTCCTTAGCATCAGAGTGTATTAATAATAATAATAATAATAATATAGGAAAAACTCTAAACGCTCTGATGGTCATTTTGAAAAATCCTTTCTTGGTGAGCACCTAGAAGCCAAGAGGAAGATACGTGCAAAATTTCAAGTTTGTAGGCTTGACGGTTCTGGAGATTTTGTGATGATGCCTGAGTGGTATTTCGCTTTTATTTATGGATATTTTGTTCTCTTTGCATACCATAAGTACTGCAATGGTTGTAAGTGTGAAAAACAGACATTACACCCCTTTTTTTTCCACCGCTGTTGCAACTTTAAATAAACTGTTGTATGTGGAGATTTAGCTGTATCCACAAATGCCATGTAGCCACAGGCGTGCATGTTTAAAAATACAAAATTGGGGGCAGGATGAGGTAGAGTCCTTCCCACCCACCCATCCATCCATCCCCTCCCTTCCCCCAGGAAGATTTCCCGTCTCCTCCTTTTGTTCTGTGTGGTTGTCCATAATGGGGACAACATGGAAGGTTTTTTTGTTTTGTTTTTGTTTTTACGTTTGAACGTTACATCCTATGCTCAGCTGCGTTAAATTACTTACTCAGGTTTTCTCTCTTTGTGCAGAAATATCGAATAATGCAAAAACTTTTAATTTTCAGGACTTTGGGGCCTGGCTGGCATGGATCTCTTGGATAGCGCTTTTAATTCAGCCCAGGATTGTTGGGGGGGGGAGAATGGGGTCTCAAAAGACATCTCCCCTCGCCTAAGGGACGTACAGGATGCCACGTTTGAGGTCTGTGCTCCAACCAATGCACAAAAATGGCGCAGGGTTTGCCAGCGGGTGGTCGAGAGGTCTTTGTTAGGGTGAGAACAGGATTGCGTTGCCTCTCTCCTCATTAGTAATTGGGCTGGAGGGAGGGTTGGCAAGTGGCCAAAGGTCTGTGGAGCATCAGCCCCTAATCGGGAAGAGTAAGCCCCCTCCACTTTAATTGGACTCCAATGAGAGAGAAAGAGCCTTTGAAAACATGTTCTTGGACAGCCCCCGGGGGGGGGGATCTGGGTGTCTCTCTCGCCCTCCTAAGAAATCTTTGTACAATTTGCCAGGTCTGGCTCATGAGTCAAGACTAATAGTAAGTAGCTGGTGGGTCATTTAGGAACGTGGCGGAGGGGGGTGGGGTGAGGCACCAGAGGGTTGCTTCTAAGGGGGCAAGGGTCCTTTGGATTGAGAGTTTGACCCCCCTTGAAGGCCATTGCATTATGCAGAGGTGAGAAAATGTTTGCAGCTCAGGGTGGAACTGTTAGGGGTCTTTGGTGCCCTTTGAGCTTGGTGGTTTTCCTTGCAAAAATGTTTCATGACCCAACTAGGTAACATCATCCGTGCTAGGAGGAAGAGGGGCTTGAGGAGGAAGAGGAGGAGGACTGTGGGCTGTTTGGTGCTCTCTGAGCTTGGTCGTTTTCTTGCAGATGTTTCATGACCAAAGTACCTGTAATATCATAAGTGATTCATCCTTCCTTCTTCCTTCCTTCCTTCCTTCCTTCCTTCCTTCCTTCCTTCCTTCCTTCCTTCCTTCCTTCTTCCCCTTCTCCTTCTCCTTGGTGCCCTCTGAGCTTGGTGGTTTCCTTGCAGACATTTCATGACCCAACTAGGGAACATCATCAGCGCTGTCCTGTTTTAATAATGAAACATCTGCAAGAAAACCACCAGGCTCAAGAGGCCACCAGTCATCCCCTCCCCAAAGTGGACAATTGCTTAGCCTCCTGCGGACGGCCAGCCAGAGTGTTCTCCATCCAACTCAAGGAAATTGCTTCTTTCTTTCTTTCTTTCTTTCTTTCTTTCTTTCTTTCTTTCTTTCTTTCTTTCTTTCTTTCTTTCTTTCTTTCTTTCTTTCTTTCTTTCTTTCTTTCAATGCCCAGTTGCAGCCTTGGGAATAAATATCCCGGTTTGCAAAGTTAGGTTGAGTCAGGAACGGAGAAGGAGATGCGTTGGAAGAAGCAGCGTTCTGGTCCTTGTTGTTTTCAAACTTGGGCGGTTTGCACACATGCCTTTCGCTGAACACCCACGGTTTGTTTTTTGTTTTTGGTCATGAGGTACGTTAGCTCTAGCTCTCTCCGTTCCCTGGCAGCCCATTCACCCTGAGATTCTGGAGGATGGGAGGCAAGAGAAAAAGCACCTCATGTGTGAAACAAGAAAGCGGAAACGGGGAGGAATCTCCCCAAAACCAAGAGTTGAGAATTGAAAATGTCCCTTACAAGCACGTTTGCAATCTTGGACAGCTGTTTTGAGTTTTTCCTATGCTCTGGCTGGTGTCAGTTTTTGATGGTATCCATCCAACATGTTTCTCTGATGGCCTGGTTTCCTTTTGTCACTAGCTCTTCCAAAGATAATTGCTTTCTCCAGTGAATTCTTCTCCCGCATGACAGGGCCCAAATAAGTGAGGTGCAATTTCGTGATTTTGCCTTCTGGTGCCACGTCTAGTGTTGTCTGCTCCAAGACTTGCTTGTTTGTCACCTTTGCTGTCCACATAATGCTTGGTTTTGCCAAATCGACCTCTAGATTTGGGCTACAACTTTCCTGGCCTCTGGACAGAAGATCCCATTACTATTTCTTTCTGTAAGGTGACCTATAAATCACGTGGCTCTTTCCCATCGCTTCCTTCTCTCTTCCTCTTGTTCTTGCAATCCAGCGACTTTTTTTTTTATTATTGTTGCCGTTTCCTGATCAATGTGATGCAGAGTTACATTGATCGATCCGCGGTTAAGATCCTTAAGATGTCCTCCCGGATTGATCTCGATTGGATGGTGTAGAAATAAACTCTACTGGCTGTTGTGGTTCGCCGGCAGCCGGTGCAGATGGCAGCAGAATCGGACAGTGAGGAAGCAAGGGAACCAGTCAGGGAGTCTGGAGAGGACTTGGATGAGGGTCTTGCATCTGATGCAGAGATGGGGCCAAGATCATCTGGGAGTTATGTGCTGACTCCGGAGCCTTCGGAGTCTGACAGCAGCGAGGCAGAGGAACAAGGGGAGCCTGTTCCCAGTATGCGTATGCACAGACCTGCTAGAAGGTGAGAGCAACTGAAACAAAAAGGGCAACTCCAGGACTAAGGCTGGGAGGTGATTGCCCCTCCCATAAGGAATAAAAGTCAGGCCAAGATGATGAAATCTTTGCAGGAAGCAAAATAGTTCGATAGATTCCGAGCCCTTCTTGAAGCTCTGTGTACTCTGGTTGGTTTTTTCTGGTACTTCGGTTGGTTTCTGTTCTACTTAATTGGATACTTCTGTTTTTGGCAGCATTCCACAGCACTGAAAGGTGTGTGCTTATCTTGGGGAACTGTTTAGAATTAATTCTGGCTGGGAATGAAAGTAATTCCCAAGTGTTGCAATAAAATAGGTTTTGCTTTTAAAACCAGTTTGATATTCATTCCGTTTGACAAAGCCTGGGTCAGAACTCCGGCAAAACATCCTGGCTGAGAAGTGAACCCCTATTCTTGCAGCCACGGCAGAGCTGTCTCTGGAGGAAGGGAGAAGAGGTTCGAAGCCCAAAAGGCTGCAAAGGTTCAAGAGATCCCTCCTTAAAAAAAAAAAATCTTGTTACCATCCCTGGTGATTGGAGAGCATCTGTTCTGGTTAGCCTGGCCAGAGACTAATATGGAAACTCTCGCTTTGCCCTTTAATTTGATGCATAGGGAAGGAAGGGCAGAGCTGGAAAACCTACCCACCCTTTCTAAAAAAAAAAAAAAAAAAATGAAATGATTTGGAAATTCCCACCTTTGCATCTGGGCTGTTCCCACCACCCCTTAGGTCCCAGAGAGCAACAGGTGTTCACTTGGCTCTGGACCGAAGTCCAGTTAATTTTTGTTTTCTCTCTCTCTGCTGTGAACCTGGGAAAAAGCACTGTGAATGGACTTATTATCCGCAGGCGTGTGCAGCTGGCCGGAGTTGGCACCAGCATCCATGTCGGTCTCTCCAGAGACTCCGAAAGGGTGAGACCTCGTTGGCACGGCAAGCCTTAAAAAAAATTGGCAAGAAGGGACAGAACCAGGGTTTTGCGTCCTAGCCTCGGTCCCGAGATTTTTCAGCTTGGCGATCCTTTTCTTCTGGAGAGAGGCGTGAAATAGCAGCTTTGCAAGTCTTGGAAAGGCCGAGCTTCTTGGGGGCGGGGAAAGTTGCTTCCTTTCACCTGCCAGATGTGACTCCTCGAACGCCCTTCGTGTTCCCTCCCCCAGGGAGGGCTGCAGGATTGTGTTGCTTTGCTGCTTTGATGGGAAGGCAGTTCTCTTGGGGCAGTTTTTGCAAATGGGGCTAGAGAGGGAGGGAGATGCACCTGCAGGATGTGCTGAACAAGCAGTCCCTTGGATTTTTTTGGGGGGGGGGTCTATTTAGTCAAGAGAGCAGGAATGATGAGAGATTAAAAAGTAAAACACCCTGTTCTTCTTGCTTTGAATTCTCTCCTGATGCCTGAATGGGTGGATGCAAGGACTTTTTAAACAAGGGGTGATACTTTATGATTCCTGGCCTGTTTTACAGAGGGAGGTTCAATTCAGGATCCTATTTTCGGGTGGGGTGGGGGGAGAATATGGGGGGGGAAAAGGAAGGGTGTGGAACATGCAACCTCATCTGGAGAGCGGTCTCCTCGATGCTGAGTGCACAGCTAGAAAACAACGTGCGGCTAGAAGGCGAGGCGAGCATCCAATTTTAAATCCAAATTCAATGAATGAAAGGCAAGTCCCAAGGAGGCCATTCCCGCTCTGTTGCAGATTTTCCCGTCACTTAAAAACAATTGCAGTTTGGCAATGCTGGAAAGCTGCATCCCAAATTTGGGGACCAGTCACGTGGCCCAGAAACTCAAGACATGATCCTTGCAGCGGCTTTTCCAGCACATTGGAGACTATTTCACTGCCTTTTCCCCTGCGTGTTTCTGTGGTCCTTTTGCAACCTCCCCAAGGGGTAGCCATGTTCCTTGAGGCCGTCTTGATCTAAAGCGGACTGCTGCCTCCGGCATAAATAATATCAATATTGCAGCTCTCTCAGAGGCCTTTGTTCGGCTTTCGATGACCCCAAGAAATACCCCGTGGGGTTGAACAGAGAGAGGAGGGCAGAGCTGCTGTCCTTGCTCCCTCTGGGGCTCTGTGCTCGGAGCTGCCAGTCGGTGCTACTCAGCTGGGTTCGCCACAGCCTCGTGTCTCGGCAGAGCCAAAGAAACCACATTGTGTTGTTTTGTCAGGATTCCAGCCCCTACAGATGGGCACATGCTTTCATGCAGTCAACGTGCCTGGGGTTACAGCCAGAAGTTGCTGCTTTCCCCCCAAGATTTATCCAAAGTCTTTATTCTCTGGACTTTGCAGCAACGGGAAGCGTTGGAGGGCCAGGCTTAGGGCTCCTCTGAAGTTGGCCTTTCCGTGTGGCAGGCTGTCAAAAGTTTCTCTGGCTTCCAAACTGTAGATGGGCAAAGTTAGGAGCTGCCCTCCGCTCTCAGCTCCGTTCTTGCCTTCCTCAACATCTGAGCTGGAAGAATTGTGGGCTGGATGAGGAGACATGAGCTTGTCCACCTCTGGATTTCATAAAGGGGGCCATTGCAGAATCTTAACGGAATAGCTGAGTTGGAAGGGACCTTGGAGGTCATCTAGTCCAGGGGTCGCCAACTCTTGGACCTCAGGGACCACCAAACTCATAATTTTAAATCCCAAGGACCAGAGACTCTGGGAAAATCCCCAAAGAAAGTCTGCAGGAAAATTCCCCACACCGTTTTCCTACCAATTGATCGTTCTTCATTTGAGATCACAGGATACTGTCTCCAGCTCCGTTCTCAGGGGGTAATCCCACCGGCAAATAATTGCATTCCACCACTATAGCAAAGGGTTTTCAAGGAAATAAAACCTTAAAAACCTTTTAAAACCAAGCTTTTCAAGGAGTTTTTTTTAAGGTTTTAAAACCCTAAAACCTTACTACTTCTTTAAAACCAAGTTTGGAATTGAAGGTGGAATTATCACTCTTGCGTGGTTGTAGTGCAAAGCCACAAGTATACCAAAAGTGCAGGTATGAGTGGGGTTATGGCGCTCTGGACAGGTAAAATCTCAATCCAGGGTGTGTGTGTATGTGGGTGCCCAGAGGGCTGAGATGCCTGGGCAACACTGGCAGTTGGAGGGTGTGTGTAGTTGACAAACACACTCAGCCTTTAGCTAAATCCAGCTGCCGTTGTATAAATAGCGTGGGTTTAAGTCCTTGTCATCCTGTTCTGCGATGCTGTGTGCACACTCGCTCCATGTATGCAGTTTCCATAGAAATAGGTGTAGCTGGTTCTTTGGAGATAATTCAGAATTTGCTGCTCTGACAGCAGTAGCTGTGCTTCGCCGAGGGGTGCCAGAGGCAGGTCTTGTGCCAAGGATGAGTGCCCACTGCTGGGCTATACAATAGCAAAGGCCCTTAAACTTATATACAGCTTCATGGTGCTTTACAGCTGTTTATAGAGTCAGCCTCTTGCCCCCAACCATCTGGGTCCCCATTTTACACCCCCCACCCCCGTAAGAATGGAAGGCTGAGACAACCTGGAGACTGGTGAGATTCAAATTGCAGGCAGCCGGCAGGCAGCAGAAGGAGCCTGCAGTACTCCACTCTAACCACTGCACCGCAACAGCTCAATAATGACTTACAATAATTGGTTTAATGACAGTTCGAATATACAACAGCCCTCTCATGTTTATGACCATCTGAGTGTCCTCATAATCACATGGGTCTTTTCAACCAATATTTGAGGGGCTGCCCCAGAGAGGAGGAAGGGGGCTAAGCTATTTTCCAAAGCACTGGAAGACCAGACAAGGAATAATGGATTGAAACTTATCAAGGAGAGATTCAACTTAGAAATAAAGAGAATTTTTCTGACGGTGAGAACAATCAACCCATGGAACAGAAGTTGCGGGAGCTTCATCACTGAAGACTTTGAAGAAGAGACTGGACTGCCACCTGTCAGAAATGGTGTAGGGTCTCTTGCTTGGACTAGATGACCTCCAAGTTCCCTTCCAACTCTGTTATTATTATTATTCCATTCTAATTCTGAGGGATGGTTCAAAAATGGTTTTATAATAGAATAACAGTTAGAAGGGACCCTGGAGGTCTTTTTCTCCAACCTTCTGCTCAAGCAGGAGTTCCTGTAGCATTCTGGATCAATGGCTGTCCAATTTCTTGAAAAGCTCCAGTGATGGAGCACCAACAACATCTAGAGGCAAGTTGCGTTGACGAATCGTTCTTACAGTTAAAGATTTTTCTCGTTACTTTTAAGTGGGTTAAAAGCGACTTATGACCATTTTTCACACTTACGACCATTGCAACATCCCCATCACGTGATCCAAACGGATGGCCTACCACCAGGTGACTTCCAACTCTGCATCTATCTAACCAAGTTATATTTAGGACGATTGCAGAATCCCAGGGTCAGCCTTCCCAGGCCACGTGCAACAAGGAAGGGGGGAAAAAACCAGATTTGCATAACCACAGCCTGATTCGCTTAACACCCCCCCCCCCCCCCCAAAAAAAAGGGTCATAAAAATCAGGCACGGCTTGCTTAATAACTGCCTTGCTTTGCAAATGTTCTGATCCTGACTGCAGTCACAAATCCAGGAAGGGATTTGTGCAGAAGTGAGCTTTTCTGGTCTGTTTCTCCATTTTTTTGTTTTTGCTTGGGTAGCAGAATGGATGGGTCAATCCCCCCCCCTCACACCCTCCGGCCATCCGCCCCGTTTCCTTCCTTGCTCTGATTTTGCAAGTCAGGCACTTTATGGAGTCGATGATGCTTTTTCACTGCCAGTAAGATAGGTTTATTTTTGTAAGAAAGAAAAGGCTGGTTTCCTGTCTGCACTTAAGAGCAAATGGACAGGAAGGCAACCAATTGAAGGATCTCAGAGGCCATGAAACTCTTAAAATTCTTTAGAAGATGAAACACTGAAACTGCCAGTGAAGAATTGGCTAGTGGTAGAGTCTGATACACATTAACAGAGATGGGAGGGACCTTGTAGGTCATCTAGTCCAACTCGCCACCCAAGCAAGAGACCCTCTACCAATTTCTGACAGATGGCAGTCCAGTCTCTCCTTGAAAACTTCCAAGGGATGAAGATCCCATAACTTCTGGCAGAGGTGTCTGACCTTGGCAACTTGAAGACCTGTGGACCACCTAGAATTCTGGGAGTTGAAGTCCACAGGTCTTAAAGATGGCCAAAGTTGGCCAACTCTCTTCTAGGGCTCTATCCACTTCCCTTTTAAAGGCTGACTATGTGCTATAGGGAGTTAAGATTGTTGGATTTTGGACCAGGAAGACTTGGCTGAAGCCCACTGTGAACCATGGTGCTTGTTGATGATGGAAGATCAAGTCAACCCTCTAACCCAACATCCTTCAAAGGGTTGTCATGAGGGATGACATTGGAAGAGGAGGCCAGTTTGTCTCCAGCCTTGGAGGACGCTTTCAAATTGTGATCAATCTGAAAAAAAAATGGAATTCTGTGTACCACCAAAGAGAATAGAGATCATTGGAGGCTGGCCATTGGTGCCTCAAGTAAGACTTTGGGGTTGAGTTGTTCTAGAGTCCATGTGGTGCTTGGGTTGCCTTTGTTAATGGTGCGTAATCACTGGAGGCTCCTTGGTTGCCTTCCTGGGGAATGTCTGGATGCTGTCTTGCCGCTTGTTAGGCTCTACTCCATCTCAGAAGCGTGGGGCCATAGCATCTTTCTTTCTCTTTCCTCCACGGGGATCCTGCCATCTTGTCATTGTTTCTTTAGCTGGCTGTCTCCCCCCCTGGCGGGTTTTTTGTGTGTGTGTGTGTGTGTGCTCATCGGAGCTGAGACAGAAATGCTGAGGATGCAAGTCTGAACTCTGAGGAATTTCAAGAGTGGGACTCGCCAAGCATGTGAGCAGTTGGTGTTGATCTGCATGCATTTTTAAGGAAACAGCAGCAGAAGCAACTGCCCATGAAGCATTTTCTCTTATGATTCCTCCCTGGGGGCGGGCAGGGTCTTTGACAGGGTGTCCAACTGTGGCAACTTTTAAGACTTGGGGACTTCAACTCCCAGAATTCCCCAACCAACCATGGGTTTTTCAATCCCATCATCCTATTCCTCTTCTACAATATCAAGTCTGCATTAGCTTAAAGCAGCGTTTCTCAGTTTTCTAAGATACGTGGATTTTGACTTCCAGAATTCGGTGGTGTTAGGTGTGTTCGCTCTGAGAAGAGTCCAAGCCAGGGGTGTCTAACTGTGGCAACTTGTGTACTTCAACTCCCAGAATTCCCCAGGCTTACTAAGCAAGGACTACCTGTATAGATAGATAAGACTTTGGACAGCCATCTAGGGGCAGGCCTACAAGGGCTGGCCTTGACTCCCTCTGCCATCTGTGTCTCTTCTTCTAGGAATCGATCTCTCGGCCAACCAAGATGAAGAGGCTGACCAAGAAACCTTCCAGATGGAAGTTAACAAAGAGACCAAGAAGTGCACCTTCAGGACTTGTACTGGGAAATACTGGACTCTGACCTCCAACGGTGGGGTACAGTCCACTGCCTCAACTAAGTGAGTTCCAGTTACCCCAAGTTGGCCAAGAAATGTGTGCGAATGGGATATGAGTTTGAGTTCTTGCTTTGCACTAAGCCCTTAAATTGTTTTTTTTTTTTTTTTTGACCACATTGGTAGGAAACCCACTGTTCTAGTTTATTCAACCAAGTGGTTTGAAATAACCCGTAGTTTAGCATGAAGAGACCAGCCTCTGGTCCTGTGGGGAATGGGGTTGAAATAGATTGGAATGTGTCTGTACATGCATAGAAATGCTATCTGCTCCCAAGAGAGAATACTTCAAACACAGTGAACTTAAACAGGACTTGTGCAAAAACAAAGAATCAGATAGCACCTGAGTCCAAAGTAGCTTCCTTTGACTGTTCTGGAAGGTTTCTGAATTTGATGGCCTACGGGCATCAAGCTCCAAACACATCCAGAATGCCTAAACTATCTTGTTTCCAATTTGTAATGTTTTGTGTATGTCTACTGTGCTGGGCCACAAACATTTATTTGCTCAGTACTTAAGAAAACAAACAAATCTAGAAAAAAATGACCGAGGGCTGGAAAAAACTCAACTCATTGGCCAGTCAGCTTGTACAGATGGGTGGATCATGCTCTCCAGAGGCCATAGCAGAAGAAAACTATCTTTTTTTTTTTTCCAGAAGTGTGTGGAGAAATTGGGGGAAAGCTGCCACCATCAACTCCAGGGGTGCCCAAACCATTCTTGGTGGCATTGTGGTCCTGACAAGGGTTGGGGAATGTTCTTCTTCTGGTCCTCCCCATCTCCTTGGTGCTATGGCAGGAAAGGCCCTTCTTGTCAGGGCTCTGGTAGTTACCCCAATTAAATCATGAGTCTCGAGCCAAATTTCCAGAACTTCAAAAGGATTTATTAGGAGTAAACATGCCGACGCTGCCTGGGTGTAGCCAACTCTGAGACACATCATTCATTGTCAACCTTGACCCTGGTGTCCCCCCCGGGTGTATCGTAATTCATATTCTCCAATGGGACACATCCATAGTCAAGAGTAATCAATCATGCTCTCCAGTTAGAATTGTTTTGCAGTAGAAACTTCAGTCACCTAGTTACTATCTTTGTAAATATTTATGGAATGCACTTTCGGTTTGCGAGCTGCTGCACTGCTTCCCCCCTCCCTTTCTGTTGGCAATTCTAAAAAGACCATTGAAATATTTTATGAGTGGACACTTCTCAACCCTCCTTTGCTCCAACAGGAATGCCAACTGTTACTTCGACATTGAGTGGTGTGACCGGCGTATCACTCTGAAAGCCGCCAATGGCAAATACGTCACTGCCAAGAAGAATGGGCAACTCGCTGCTACGGTCGAAACAGCCAGTAAGTGCTTCCTTTGCCTTTGCCTCTCAGGAGGTGTTTTCACGGCAGGAGCAGCCACTGATTAAAAACGTGGCCATCCTGAGTTGGGGTGATTGGAACTAACCTGGATGGTGGGAAGAAAGTTTGTTTTCTGGTGAATCATGCCTCCATTCTCCAATGGTAGGTGAGACAGAGCAATTCCTCATGAAGTTGATCAACCGACCCATCATTGTTTTCCGTGGCGAACATGGCTTCATTGGCTGTCGGAAGATGACAGGCACCCTAGATTGCAATCGGTCTTCTTACGATATCTTTCAGCTGGAGTTTAACGATGGTGCCTACAATATCAAAGGTAAGGACTTCCCCTGGCCGCAAGGCAGACGGTCCATAGGGCATGGGTCAGTCTTCCCCAATCAGTTGCCGATACTGAAGTCTGTTGTCAACTCCCAGAATTCTTAGCCGCACATCGGCATGGAGGATGATGGACACTGAAGTCAAGAGAAGGCTGGGGTCTTCCACATCCTGTCCTGGAGGTGTTGAGATTGAAAGTTGGAAGTTTGCATTAAGTCAGGTTGAATGATCCTTGACACAGACGCTCAGATTGTTTGGGGAAGGAGTCTCTTGGAGACTGTAGGAGAAGATCATGCAGAGTTGGAGGCGGAGTTAAGCAAGCCGTCAGTCCTTACGTTGCCACAAACGATCCAAAACCTCTACTTGAATTCCCTTGACCCTTATTTGGTGCCAATTTGGTTGAACTTTAGTTGACCAAGTCCTTGTGTGTAGGTGTTCTGACCCAGCTCCCCAAACATGACAAAACCTCTGAAGTGAACTCAAAGATTGCTTTAATTAGGAGTGTCGGCAGCCCCGACAAAAAGTTCTGTCTCAACACTGGCTAACCAGGCTGTCTGGCTGGAAGATGAATCATTGTCTGCCACATCTATTCATCTCCATCCCCTGACTTTTATCCCCAGAGCTCGGGTGGGGGCTTCGTTAGCAGTAGTGGCTCTTCTGTCCCAAGGTTCAGCCCATAGATTTCCATTACTCTCCTCTCCTCTGCCTTCTGTGCATTTGCGCGTCAGGCACAGGAGCCAGCTGTTCCTCCTCTTCTTCATCAGCCACCTCCAGACTTGTTGACTCTCCATCTGAGGGGCTGACGGATGGCCCAGGCTCTCACTCTCTCTCTCTCTCTGCCAGCTCCATTCCCTCTTCCCCCTCGGAGCTCTCAGGTTGCCTGGATGCTGGCCCTGTCTCCCACGCTTCCTCCAGGCCACAACAGTAGGGTTGAATAAATCTTCCATGCTACAACCACACAGATGGTCCTGATCCTTTGCGGCTGATATCCCATGGCCATGCTGGAGGTGCCTCCAATGAATCAGCTCACCTTCCTTCTTCCTCTTCTTTTCAGATTCCACTGGGAAATACTGGATGGTGGGAAACGAGGCGTCCATCACCAGCAGCAGCGATTCTCCCGTGGACTTCTTCTTTGAGTTCTGCGACTTTAACAAAGTGGCCATCAAAGTCAACAACAAATACCTGAAGGGTGACCACGCTGGGGTCCTCAAAGCCTCTGCTGACGCCATTGAGCCCTCCACCCTCTGGGAGTATTAAACGCACTTTAGTCTCCTTCCCTTCGCTCTATGCTTCCTCTCTTCCCCCACTTCCTTTTTCCGGTTGCCAACTTCCTGCAGGAATTTCCTTTTGGTATGTTCAGGTGTGTCTTTTTTTTCAAAAGAGAGGGATTATATCTTTCCAGACTGGCCTGCTGCCACCTTTGGTCTGCCATGTTGTTGTTGTTTGTTGTTTTAAGTTGGCTTTTCCCCCTTTATTATGTGAGTTCATTTAAAACTGGAAGAAAAAACAAAACAAAAACATCGTTTGTCTGCAGAAAATGCCCTGCTCTCACCTTACAGACTGTTTGTAGGGGGAGAGGAAGAGAGAATAGAAAAGTTGGGTGGCAGGGGTTGAACAAATCTCTCCTTTGGCCTCCGTTGGTCCTCCCGGATCGGAAAGGAATACATTTGTCCTCATTGGAATCGGAAAATGTGCCCCACCCATCTGTTAGGTCTCCTCCTGAGGAGGAAGGTCTTTAGGAAGAGCTAATATTGAGCTCAGCAAGAGCCCCGGTTTGGAAAACCTTGCCTCACCTTCTGTCCCGGGGTAGGTGGGCATCCGTAACTCTCTTGTTCCAACTGGGCCTTCCAGATTGAGTTTGGGGTATCTTCTGTAAGTAGGAATGAAGAGTTCTCTTCCTTGGCTTTTAAAGTTACTCATCCCCATTCTCTGGCGAAGGTAGAGAAGAAGCAGCTTAGCGTATCTTGTCATCATTCCACGGGACGAGAGAAGGGGGTAGGGGAAGGAGTCACGATGTGACTCTTTAAGGTGAGCTACCAAAGCAGGACTTATGCTCACAGACCAAACAAGCTGCTTTTTTCCTGGATGGAATCCAACTGGACCTCCTTCGTGCATTCATCTCATCCTCGACGATCCGAGCGAATTCCTCGTTTCTTCTTGCCCCCAAAAGCATCTCTGAATGTCTCCCCCGACTCATGCCGAGAAGCCATCGATGTTGTCTTATGGTTCCTTTCCCTTTCTCCCTGAAAGGGGCATCCATTACCAAATGTCCCCTTTCCCCCCCTCTTTTATACCTTCTCATAATAATTTGGGGTCTTAGCATTTCGTTAGAGCAGGCCAGGGCTACCTTGAAGCCGTTGCTTTACGGATGGATGCATCAGATGAAGGCGTTGAGTTGCACGTTAATATGTCCGCGCGTCATTTCTCTACCCTCCCTTTTGCCTTGGCTGGGGAGAACCATCTCAAACATCTCCCATTTCTCTTCACCGTTCATCCACGACGGAGGGCGGTTTCCCCACCAGATACAACTGCTTTGGAGAGAGGTCTCCAGTTGAGCAAGAACTTCATGACACACGCTGCAGAACGGAGACCTGTCGATCTCTCTCAGTTTTCCTCCCAAGTACACACCACTGGAAATGTCTTGGTAGATTTGGGGGGAGGTATGAAAGATGAGATTGAGGGGGTGGGAAGGTAACAGGAAGAGGAGATCAAGCAGAGGTGAAGCCATGCTGCATGTCCACAAACTTTTCAGAGGAATCTTCCATCGCCAACTATCTCTGTTCCTTAAACTAGCATCATTTGCACAATACCTGTCTGCTACATTGTTCTACCTGTTGACCTGAACTGCAATTTGTTGTCTTTACATCTCACTACCCCCCCCCCCAAATTGTAAAACTTGAGTCAATGCAGTCATTTCTGGCTTGTGCTTCTCAGCAGCTTCCCAAATCCCATCTCATCTCATCTCTTCTCTCGACAAGCTACGTGAGGGTGTCCCCAAGGATGGTACCCAAACATCACCTTGCACTTTGCCCCATTGAACCCCTAAACACGGAAAGTTGAACAGGAATTGTCTTTTCTTACTTAGACCAACCTGCCCTCCGAGCCAACCTAACATTAGTCACCCTACTAGGGTTTGTTGTTCGGCATGGCCAACTTCGATCTTTGTAACACGTTGCTTAACTCTTCGGCAGTCCGAAAGAGTCTTCTGTGCACGCACATTTTGTGTGGATTTATTATATTATTATTTTGTAGTTGTCCAACGGGATGCCTTCTTGGGGTTTTAATCTCTGTTTCCTTAGGCCAAGCAGACCCCCCACGGTTTACCCTGAAGTCCGTGGGGACTTCGCTTGAAATGGTGCTCTCTTTCTACCCAAATCCATGAATTTGTAAGATCCAGATTTGTATTTGCTCAATGCGTTAACTTTACAGGGAGCGGGGCTCGCCAAATTTTCAAAAGGGGTTGGTGGGTTTTTGATTAACCGAGGGAGAACAGCAGGGACCCATCCTAAGCCTTAAAAAAGCATCCACACTCTGCCATCCATAAGGTGACTTCAATAGGAATTGGTGCTCTTAACTTTATAGCAATGGAAATTATTTGCCTTATGAATAAGAGGGTTTGAGCTGGAGTTTGCCTGGGAATCTTAACTGGACTGTGCTGAAGTTCTAGAAACTATTAAAAAAAAAAACTAATCTTGTGAAAGAAACCACAATTGGAACGGGGGGAGGGGCAGAGATGACCACCCAGTTGGCCTTCAGAGTTTGTCTTGTGTCTTTTGCCCACCTGGTGGGATTTGGATCATGTACACCTCACTGCCTTTCCTCTGTAACAGTTTTTTAAGTCAAGAATCCTTGCCTTCTATTTCCTTGACTATTGTGGCTCTGAAAAGCATCTCATATCCTGATATGTTTAGTTAATTTTTTTTTGTTTCATTTTTCCCTATTAAAACACTTTTTGTAAGTGCTATTTGTATAAGAAGCATCAAATGGAGAAGAGAATTGACAAAATAAAAACCTGCATACAGATATAAAACGAATGGCTACCTGACTGGTTATTTTAGAGGCTGTTTTGGTTCCTTGTGCCGAGGTGGGTGGGGATTTGAGGCATGGATTTTTATCTTTCCTCTTAAACACCGAACCCCACAGAAGGTAGCTTAGCAAGGTGCGCGAAACACAAATAATTGTAATTTACGGGATCCAAAAGAGGGGAGTATTTTATGCCCTGCATTTCCTAGAGATAATTTTTACTCCATTTGCTTTGCAAAGTGTATTTTCCTCTTCCCCATTATTTTGTAGACACAAATGTTCATTCATTTAGGAAGGGGATGTCCTCTTTGTAGAGTTGTAAGCCACAACAGTGTTGGTGGGTTAATACTAAGCAATAAACAATACCCCAATCAAGGAACTCCCCACTCAATAAGCGGCATCAGGGGTCCACTAAGAACGGTCCCACAAACACTAAACAGAGAAAGCTACTTGAATTATCAACAATGAGCAAAACCCACTCTCTTCTAGCACTGATGATGTTACCTAGTTGGGTAATGAAATGTCTGCAAGAAAACCACCAAGCTCAAGAGAGCACCAAGGAACCCCACATTCCGCAAGAATTTTTAATTGAGCTCCAGGACCTCAACCATAAATTTTCAGGGTTTTTTTTCTCCCAACATTGAATGACGGTGGTGGTGAGGAAAGGATATTAATGCAATGATTTAGATGTCCCCATTAAGTTGCTTTTGAAGTGTTATGCTAGACATTTCCTTAAAAAGGAAATGTGGGTTTCCAAGGAGTTTTTTTGGGTTTGTTTTTTTAATCTGTTTTGTTGGGCAGGAAAACATTCCTTGCAATTTGCATCCGTCCTTCAGCTCAGGGAGTTTAATATTAGGCAGTCCGATAAAGATCAGACTGTTTAAAAAGATGTGCAAGGCACTTTACACAAAATATGCTTGTTTTATTGGAAAACAAAAGTCCCCTGAGGGTCTTTCCTTTTGTCTATTTGCTTTCTTGGGGTATTCTCAGCACCCATTATAAAGATGGTCAGCCAGAGGCGGTTTAGGAAAGACGGAGGCCCTTAAACTGCAGTTCCCGTTGCCAGCAGCAACTTGCAAGCAAAAGCAAGACGCACAAGTAACAAAATCGGTGGAGCAGAATTGAGGTCCTTCCACCATTTCTCTCATTATTTCCATCCCCTAAAAGAATTGAGGAGGCCTCTTTTGCTGAAGTATCTCTGCCGTTTCCAGTATTAACTAAATTTCCTGCTAAGCCATAGTAATTAAACCACCGTTAATTAAAAGCTCAAATCTCCTCGGAGTTCAGCTTGGCAATTCCCATTTCTCCTTCACAGCAACAGGGAAATCACTTGATTTTTTTAGGTGATGGCTCTGGATTTCCCAGGCTAGCCTCGGCATGGATATTGTTCAAGGGGCTGCCCTCCAAATCCTAACCAGGTTTGACTTGCATTGCATTGCATTAAACTTGCTTTCTCCCATCTGGCATCTTTTGGATATATTAAAAGAGTCCCATGGACAGCACTCTAAGGAAGGTGACACCAAGGCCATGGCTGAATTCACACTTTGGATTAAGCCCTCCAATAACTTGTTAGGCTTAAGATGTTGATGGGTTTCTCACGTGGAACCACACCAGAGATAGATGGTTCGGACTAGTTTTGGAGAACCAGCAGTGGACATTTTGAGTCGTTCGGAGAACCGCATCTCTGACTGGCCTCGCCAACCCCATCTCTTCTCTGCCTCCCATGGAGTCCCAGCTGATCGGCTGGCTCTCCTTTGGTTGCCCTGCACAGGAGAACAGAGCTGGAAAGCAGGTTAGTGGGGGATTTTGCAGATCCTTCCCCTGCCACGCCCACCAAGCCACACTCACAGCTGATTGGCTGGGTCTATTTTGGTTGCCCTGCGCAGGAGAATGGAGCTGGAAAGCAGGTTAGTGGGGTGGGGAGGGAAGGGAAGGGGGATTTTGCAGTATCCTTCCCCTGCCACGCCCACCAAGCCACTCCCACAGAACCGGTAGTAAAACAATTTTGAATCCCACCACTGATTCCCACCCACTGTTGAACCAAGGTTTGCTGACTAAACCAAAGCTGCTGAGCCCATTGCAATGTGTGAATGTGTTTTCCTCACTCTGCCAGGGCTCCGTTGTCTCATGGACTCAAGGTAGGGAAACCAGCCATGTTGGCTTAATGAACCGTGGACATCTCCAAGCTCTCTTTGAGTCCGAATCCCCCATGTAGCCCAGAGCTACTGACTACAGGTAGTCCTCAGCGTGCAACAGTTCGTTTTGTGACCGAAGGGACAACAGCGCTGGGAAAAGGACGCTTGGCAACTGACTCGTGTTTTATGACGGTCGAAGCATCCCGGAGTCCCGTGATTCCCCTTTGGCGACTTTCTAACGAAGCCAAGTCAACGGGGCAAGCCTGATTCACTTAGCGACCGGGCTGCTCATTTAAGAATGGCAGCGATTCGCTTAACAGACATGGCAAGAAAAGCCATAAAATGGGGGGGCAGGAGTCCCTTTCACCGATGTCTCACTTAACAACATAAATTTTGGGGCTCCATTGTGGTCGTTGAGGAGCACCTGTAGTTTCACCGAGTTGCTTGCCAGAGGGTTCCATAGGCATGGCTGTTTAGTTCCTTCCCAAGGCAGATCGTCCCCCACGGCAGCTTGCAGAGCTGCAGCAGTTGACCCTTAATAAAAACAGGGCTGCTGACAGATGAGGCCCTCCCGTTGCCATGGTGATGAGGCCTGACCAAGCATCGTGCCTGGAAGATCGAAAATGGGGACTTGCAAACCCCAGAGAGAGAGAAAGAGACAGAGAGAAAGAGAGACAGAGAGAAAGAGAGAGAGAAAGAGAGAGAGAAAGAGAGAGAGAAAGAGAGAGAGAAAGAGAGAGAGAGACAGAGACAGCGAGAGAGACAGAGAGAGAAAGACACACAGAGAGAGAGAGAGACAGAAACAGAGAGGGAGGGAGAGAGATTAATTTGCAGCAACCTCCTTGCTATTTCACACCAATCCCCTGACTGATGCAACAAAGGTGTTGTTGTTGTTGTTTAAAAAAGCCAAGTTTAAACTTTCTTCAGATGCTGCAGAGTGACGGGAGTCCCAAACGACTGAAACAAAAGAGAAAGATAAGTGGCAATTGCGACAGTGCAACTTTCCTCCTGATTTCTCGGTTTCGATTTCCGCAAATCCAGCCAGTGTGGGCAGGGGATTATGGGGACTCAGGTCCAACCTATTTGGAAGCCCGAGAACACAATTCAGGAGTCCAATGGCTGGAAACTCACCAAGGACAGAAGCCACCTGGAATTAAGGAGAAACTTCCTAACGGTGAGGACAATTAACCAGTGGAATAGAAGTTGCCTCCAGAAATGGTGGATGCTCCATATCACTGGAGGTTTTTAAGAAGAGACTGGACAGTCACTTGTCTGAGATGGCATAGGTTCTCCTGCTTGAGCGGGAGGCTGGACTAGAAGACCTCTAAGGTCCCTCCTAGCTCCTATTCTATTCTAAGTCCTCTGAACTTCCAAGGTGCCTCCTGAAGCAGCCATTTCCAGAGACCTTTACAGAAAAGGGTGAAATCTGAATATGCTTTGGATCAAAAGATCAGTTTGCTGCAAGGGGTGGTTAATTTTGAACAAGTTTATTCTTGAATTGGGGTTTGGGGAAGGTTGGGGAGTTTTGTTTTGTTTTTTTTTAAAATCTTCTAAGCCACCTTGAGTCAGTTGCATGAGGTGGGACTACTATATAAATAATTTTAAAAATAAAATTACGCTTCCCTTATTACAAAGGTCTGGGCACGGCTCCAGGGGATGACTCAAGCGAGAAGAAACAGCTATTAAGATTCAAATATTCAGAGTTACCATCATGAAATTCTCTTCCCTTCCCACCCAGCCCCCGCAAGTCAATTGCCTTGGCTTCCTTCTTAAAGAGCAATTAACAGCATCCTTGAGGTTTTGAACCTTGGCTCAGCTGCTGCCTGCTGACCTTTTCCAATTCTCTCCAGTGTCATTAAAAGCAACTGAGGGAAGCAGAGAGAGAGGGAGAGAGAGAGGACAATGAATTAAAAAAGAAAGGAAGACAGAACGGATGCACAAGGAAACACTGAGAACTCCCTTTAAAATCAGATTTTAACCTGCCTCCTAAATACACCGAATTTTTTAAAAATCAGATTTTTAAATGGAAGGATGAACTCTGTTCTCTTGCAGCAAAACCACCACTTCTTGCTCTGTTTGGAAGTCTCGTTAATATAGGGCAGCATACCACAAAGAAAACTTGTCAAAAAACAGGTTGAGACATGCTTCCAATAGCTAGCTTGCTTTCTGACAATGGCTTGTTTTCTTGGCTGTTTGTCTAGGAAGCAGCAAAAGATGACCAGCCTTGGGTTTAGGCAGGAACCTGCCCAATTCCTGTTTCGTTTCGTGGAATCTGCGCGTGGACCGAGGTGGGCTGTGAAAAAAAAATGCAATTTTGGTTCTCTCTCTTGGAAAGCTCAAGGCCTTTCAGATCTCGTTGCTGGCAAATCTGTAGCCAAAACCATTGATCGTATGCAGTTTCTTTACAACTGATGCTGAGAACAGTGTCAACTCATAAAATATTTCTCTGGTCTTTTTAGAGTTGCCAAAAGAAAGGGAGGGGGGAGCAGTGGGCAACTTGCAAACCGAAAGTGCATTCCATAAATGTTTTCAAAGATAGTAACTAGGTGACCGAAGTTTCTGCCGTGTAAAAATTCTAACTGGAGAGCACGATTGATGACTCTTGGCTATGGATGTGTCCCATTGGAGAATATGAATTATGACACATCCAGGGGGTGGGAGAAGACCAAGGTCAAGGGTGACAATGAATGATGTGTCTCAGAGTTGGCTACACCCAGGCAGTGCCGGACATGCTAATTCCCAATAAATCCTTTTTAAGTTTTGGAAGTTTGGCTCAAGTCTCATGATTTAAATGGAGGGAACTGCTGGAATCCTGACAGACAGAACCAGCTGTGAAAATCTGCAAGGAAGTCCGATTCAGGAATCTTTTCCAGGCCTTCTGCATTCGGCAACCGAAATTTGAAATCGGCAATGAGGTTCCCTAAGCGAAGCGAAAAGTGAAAAATCATGTGATCACCACTCACTTAACAAGCCGATTGTAAGGACAAACCTTTGACTGAGAAAGAGATGCTGTGGAGGCTTTACATGGGGCCATGAGTCACAAAGGTACCTCTTCATCGCCATCGTAACTGCCATCGTAACTGCGAACGCAGTGTGAGGCAGTCGCTAAATGAGATCTACCTGTATTGAGATTCAAGGAAGGCTACTAGACAAGAGTGCAAATAGCTTCCATGCTATTTGCACTCTTGGGGGGTGCAGAATTAGGGGGTGCAGCTAGATGCACCTCAAGCTGGTATGGTCATTGTCCCTCCTGCTCATGGGTTTGATTTTGCTGATAGTTTTGCCCTCTGTTGGTTAATCTTTGGAAGAGGCGATATTTGCCCAGACCCAACCAAATGGAAGAGACTATTTGTAGCTCAGGGTTCAAATGAAGACAGCGTTGGTGCTCTCTGAGCTTGGTTGTTTTCTTGTAGATGTTTCTTGACCCAACAAGATAACATCATCTACGTTGGAAGGGAGTGGGGTTTGTGGAAAGGAGGAGGAGGGGAAGGGAAGGTGAAGAAGAAATGGTAATGGAGGAGACAAGAAGAGAGTAGGAGAAGGGAGAGGAGAGGGAGAAGGAAGATGGTGGTGGTGAAAGAGAAGGAATGGTGAAGGAGGAAGACTACGGGATCCATGGTGCTTTCTGAGCTTGGTTGTTTTCTTGCAGATATTTCATTATCCAACAAGATAACATCATCAATGCTGGAAGGGAGTGGAGTTTGTGGAGAAGAGGAGGGGAAGGGAAGGAGGGGAAGAAGAAATGGGGGTGGAGGAGACAGGAAGAGAAGAGAGGAGTAGGTAGAGGAGAGGGAGAAGGAAGATGGTGGAGGAGAAAGAGGAGAAATGGTGGTGATGGAGACAGGAAGAAGAGGAGAAGGTAGAGGAGAGGGAGAAGGAAGATGGTGGTGGTGAAGAAATGGTGGTGGAGACAGGAAGAGAAGAGAGGAGGAGGAGAGGGAGAAGGAAGATGGTGGTGGAGAAGAAGAAATAATGGTGGAGATGGAGGACTGAGGGGTCCTTGGCTCTGAGCTTGAATGTTTTCTTGCAGACATTTCATGACCCACCTAGGAAACATCATCACTGTTCCCAAGTGTTCTTGTTTACATGCCCCATAGGCAATCTTTGTGCAATTATCTAGCTGGGTCATGAAAAGTAAGTCTCCAAGCTCAGAGAGCTACCAAGGACCCCTACAGACCCAATCAAGCATCCATTACCAAGGAGGGATGGGTGGGGAAGAATTTGTGGGTGGAAGAAGCTCACACAGCTATGGGAGGGGGAGAAGGGGGAAAAAAAAGCATTCGCCATGGCTAATTTTATGCAGAGGATCAGCTTACCGGATTCCCAAAAGGTCAAAGGTCAAAAGGTCAAGGTCGAAGGTCAAAAGGTCAAGGGTCAAGGGTCAAAGGCTAAAAGGTCAAAGTTCAAGGTCAAAAGGTCAGGGGTCAAGGGTCAAAGGTTAAAAGTCAAGGTCAGAAGGTCAAAAGGTCAAGGTCAGGGATGATAGAGCTGGAGATGATGGAGCCAGGGGATGATAGAGCCGGAGCCAAGGTCAAAAGGTCAAGGTCAAAAGGTCACAGGTCAAAAGGTCACAGGTCACAGGTCAAAGGTCAAAAGGTCAAAGGTCAAAAGGTTAAAGGTCAAAAGGTTTGTTTGTTGTTTGTTTATTCATTTGTGCTTCCTGTTGTTTATTGTTGTTTATTATTGTTGTTTATTGTTTGTTGTTTATTATTTGTTTATTTGTTGTTTATTTGTTTGTTGTTTATTTTTTATCTGTTATTTACTTTTGTTGTTTACCATTGTTTTTGTTGTTTTTTTGGTTTTTACTTTGTTGTTTACTGCTGTTTATTTGTTTGTTTGTTATTTATTTGTTTGTTTATTGTTTATTTGTTTATTGTTTATTTGTTTCTTTATTGTTTGTTTGTTGTTTGTTATTGTTTGTTGTTGCTTATTTGTTTGTTGTTTGTTCATGTTTGTTGTTATTTACTTGTTTGTTGTTTGTAATTTACTTGTTTGTTGTTTATTCGTTGTTTACTATTTTTTATTATTGTTTGTTGTCTTTTTTGTTGTTGTTTATTGTTGTTAATTGTTTATTTGTTTGTTGTTGATTTGTTATTTATTTGTTTTTTGTTGTTTATTGTTTATTGTTGCTTATTTGTTGTTGTTTATTTGCTGTTTACTGTTGTTTATTGTTTGTTTGTTATTGTTTGTTATTGTTTGTTGTTTATTCATTTGTATTTGTTTTTATTGTTTGTTGTTTATTATTGTTATTTATTTATTTATTTTTTGTTTATTTATTTGTTTACTTGTTTGTTGTTGTTTGTTGTTGTTTATTTGTTGTTGTTTTTGTTGTTTGTTGTTTACTTGTTTGTTGTTGTTTGTTTTTGTTTTTGTTTTTGTTTTTGTTTTTGTTGTATGTTGTTTGTTGTTTGTTGTTTACTTGTTTGTTTGTGGTTTACTGTTTGTTGATTATTTGTTGTTTATTCATTTGTGTTTGTTTATTGTTTGTTGTTTATTGTTTATTTCTTTTTGTTTATTTTGTTTGTTATTTACTTATTTGTTGTTTACTGTTGTTTGTTGTTTTTTATTGTTTACTTGTTTACTGTTTACTGTTTATTTATTTGTTGTTTGTTGTTTATTGTTGTTTATTGCTGATTTTTATTATTTATTTATTGTTTACTTGTTTGTTCAAAAGTTCAGGGGCCAAAGGTCAAAGGTCAAAAGGTGAGGGGTCAAAGGTCAAAAGATCAGGGGTCAGGTTTAGACTTTGGGGTCTGGGGTGATGGAGCCAGAGGATGATAGAGCCATGAGATGATAGAGCCGGAGATGATGGAGCCGGAGGTCAAAGGTCAAGGTCAAGGTCAAAAGGTCAAAAGGTCAAAGGTCAAGGTCAAAAGGTCAAAGAGCCATGAGATGATGGAGCCAGGGGATGATGGAGCCAGGGGATGATAGAGCCAGAGGTCAAAGGTCAAAAGGTCAAAGGTCAAAAGGTCAAAGGTCAAAGATCAGGGTCAAAGGTCAAAAGGTCAAAAGGTCAAAGAGCCATGAGATGATAGAGCCATGAGATGATAGAGCCAGGGGATGATAGAGCCAGAGGTCAAGGTCAAAAGGTCAAAGGTCAAAGGTCAAGGCCAAAAGTCAAAAGTTAGGGTCAAAGGTCAAAGGTCAAGGGCCAGGGGTCAAAGGTCAAAAGGTCAGGGGTCATAGGTCCAAAGGTCAAGGCCAGAAGGTCAAGGACAAAAGGTCAAAGGACAAAAGGTCAAGGGCCAGAGGTCAAAGGTCAAAAAGTCAGGGGGTCAAAGGGTCAAAAGGTCAGGGGTCAGTCAAAGGGTCAGGGGTCATAGGTCCAAAGGTCAAAGGTCAAAAGGTCAGGGGTCGAAGGTCAAAAGGTCAGGGGTCAGGTTTAGACTTTGGGGTCTGGGGTCCCTAATTCCAACCCATGGAAATAGGTCAAACTGGGGAGGACTCAGATGAGGGTCCTGCATCCAACACAGAGATGGGGCCAGGGGCCAAGTTAGGGTCAAAGGTCAGGGGGTCAGAGGTCAGAGGTCAAAAGGTCAAAGTTTTACGCTGAAATTGGAAAGGTCAAAGGTCAAAAGGTCAAGGTCAAAAGGTCAAAGGTCAAGATCAAAAGGTCAAAAGTCAAGGTCAAAGGGTCAAAGGGTCAAAGGTCAGTTCTGCTCAGTTTCTGCCAGACAACTCTTATTGAAGGCTTTCCAAGAGCATTTAAATAGCATTAAATTGGAGTCAGGTTTCATGCTGAAATTGGAAAGGTCAAAGGTCAAAGGTCAAGGTCAAAAGGTCAAGATCAAAAGGTCAAAGGTCAAGGTCAAAAGGTCAAAGGTGAAAGGTCAAGGTCAAAAGATCAAAGGTCAAGGTCAAAAGATCAAAGGTCAAAAGGTCAAGGTCAAAAGGTCAAAAGGTCAAAGTCAAAAGGTCAAAAGGTCAAAGTCAAAAGGTCAAAGGTCAAAGGATCAAAGGTCAAAAGGTCAAAAGGTCAAAAGGTCAAAGGGTCAAAGGTCAAAAGGTCAAAGTCAAAAGGTCGTCAAAAGGTCAGTCAAAAGGTCAAAAGGTCAAAGGTCAGTTCTGCTCAGTTTCTGCCAGACAACTCTTATTGAAGACTTTGCAAGAACATTTAAATAGCATTAAATTGGAGTAAGGTTTTACGCTGAAATTGGAAAGGTCAAGGTCAAAAGGACAAAGGTCAAGGTCAAAGGGTCAAAGGGTCAAAAGTCAAAAGGTCAAAAGGCCAAAGGTCAAGATCAAAAGGTCAAAGGTCAAAAGGTCAAGGGTCAAAAGGTTAAAGGTCAAAGGTCAAAAGGTCAAAAGGTCAAGGCCAAGGTCAAAGGTCAAAAGGTCAAAGGTCAAAAGGCCAAAAGGCCAAAAGTCAAAGGGTCAAGGTCAAAGGTCAAAGGACAAAAGGTCAAAGGCCAAGGTCAAAAGGTCAAAGGTCAAAAGGTCAAAGGTCAAAGGTCAGTTCTGCTGAGTTTCTGCCATAGAACTCTTATTGAAGGCTTTCCAAGAGCATTTAAATAGCATTAAATTGTAGTCAGGTTTTACCCTGAAATTAGAAAGTTCAAAGGTCAAGGTGAAAGGTCAAAAGGTCAGGGTCAAGGTGAAAAGGTCAAAGGTCAAGGTCAAAGGTCAAGGTCAAAAGGTCAAGGGTCAAGGCCAAAAGGTCAAAGGTCAAAAGGTCAAAGGTCAAGGTCAAAAGGTCAAAGGTCAAAAGGTCAAAAGGTCAAAGGTCAAGGTCAAAAGGTCAAGGGTCAAGGTCAAAGGTCAAACGTCAAAAGGTCAAAGGTCAAGGTCAAAAGGTCAAAGGTCAAGGTCAGTTCTGCTGAGTTTCTGCCAGACAATTCTTATTGAAGGCTTTCCAAGAGCATTTAAATAGCATTAAATTGTAGTCAGGTTTTACCCTGAAATTAGAAAGGTCAAAGGTCAAGGTCAAAGGTCAAAAGGTCAAAAGGTCAAAGGTCAAGGTCCAAAGGTCAAAGGTCAAAAGGTCAAAGGTCAAAGTCAAGGTCAAAGGTCAAAGGTCAAAGGTCAAAAGGTCAAAGGTCAAAAGGTCAAAAGTCAAAAGGTCAAGGGTCAAGGTCAAAAGGTCAAAGGTCAAGGTCAAAAGGTCAAAGGTCAAGGTCAGTTCTGCTGAGTTTCTGCCAGACAATTCTTATTGAAGGCTTTCCAAGAGCATTTAAATAGCATTAAATTGTAGTCAGGTTTACCCTGAAATTAGAAAGTTCAAAGGTCAAGGTCAAAGGTCAAAAGGTCAAGGTCAAAGGTCAAAAGGTCAAGGTCAAAAGGTCAAAGGTCAAGGTCAAAAGGTCAAAGGTCAAAGGTCAAGGTCAAAAGGTCAAAAAGGTCAAAAGGTCAAGGTCAAAAGGTCAAAGGTCAAGGTCAAAAGGTCAAGGTCAAAAGGTCAAGGTCAAAAGGTCAAAGGTCAAGGTCAAAAGGTCAAGGTCAAAAGGTCAAAGGTCAAAAGGTCAAAGGTCAAAAGGTCAAAGGTCAAAAGGTCAAGGTCAAAAGGTCAAAGGTCAAGGTCAAAAAGGTCAAGGTCAAGGTCAAAAGGTCAAGGTCAAAAGGTCGAGGTCAAAAGGTCAAAGGTCAAGGTTAAAGGTCAAGGTCAAAAGGTCAAAGGTCAAAAGGTCAAAGGCCAAAGGTCAAAAGGTCAAAGGTCAAAAGGTCAAAGGTCAAGGTCAAAAGGTCAAAGGTCAAGATCAAAGGTCAAAAGGTCAAGGTCAAAAGGTCAAGGTCAAAAGGTCAAGGTCAAAAGGTCAAGACCAAGGTCAAAAGGTCGAGGTCAAAAGGTCAAGGTCAAGGTCAAAAGGTCAAGGTCAAAAGGTCGAGGTCAAAAGGTCAAAGGTCAAGGTCAAAAGGTCAAAGGTCAAAGGTCAAAAGGTCAAAAGGTCAAAAGGTCAAAAGGTCAAGGTCAAAGGTCAAGGTCAAAGGTCAAAAGGTCAAGGTCAAAGGTCAAAAGGTCAAGGTCAAAAGGTCAAAAGGTCAAGGTCAAAGGTCAAAAGGTCAAGGTCAAAGGTCAAAAGGTCAAAGGTCAAGGTCAGTTCTGCTGAGTTTCTGCCAGACAATTCTTATTGAAGGCTTTCCAAGAGCATTTAAATAGCATTAGATTGTAGTCAGGTTTTACCCTGAAATTAGTAAGTTCAAAGGTCAAGGTCAAAGGTCAAAAGGTCAAGGTCAAAGGTCAAAAGGTCAAGGTCAAAAGGTCAAAGGTCAAGGTCAAAAGGTCAAAAGTCAAAAGGTCAAGGTCAAAGGTCAAAGTTCAAAAGGTCAAAGGTCAAGGTCAAAGGTCAAGGTCAAAAGGTCAAGGTTAAGGTCAAAGGTCAAAAGGTCAAAGGTCAAGGTCAAGGTCAAAAGGTCAAAAGGTCAAAGGTCAAAAGGTCAAAGGTCAAGGTCAAAGGTCAAAAGGTCAAGGTCAAAAGGTCAAGGTCAAAGGTCAAAGGTCAAGGTCAAAAGGTCAAGGTCAAAGGTCAAAGGGTCAAAGGTCAAGGTCAAAGGGTCAAAGGTCAAGGTCAAAAGGTCAAGGGTCAAGGTCAAAAGTCAAAAGGTCAAAGGTCAAGGTCAAAAGGTCAAAGGTCAAGGTCAGTTCTGCTGAGTTTCTGCCAGACAATTCTTATTGAAGGCTTTCCAAGAGCATTTAAATAGCATTAAATTGTAGTCAGGTTTTACCCTGAAATTAGAAAGTGCAAAGGTCAAGGTCAAAAGATCAAAGGTCAAGGTCAAAAGGTCAAAGGTCAAAGGTCAAAAGGTCAAAGGTCAAAAGGTCAAGGTCAACGGTCAAGGTCAAAAGGTCAAGGTCAAAAGGTCAAGGGGTCAAGGTCAAAAGTCAAAAGGTCAAAGGTCAAGGTCAAAAGGTCAAAGGTCAAGGTCAGTTCTGCTGAGTTTCTGCCAGACAATTCTTATTGAAGGCTTTCCAAGAGCATTTAAATAGCATTAAATTGTAGTCAGGTTTTACCCTGAAATTAGAAAGTTCAAAGGTCAAGGTCAAAGGTCAAAAGGTCAAAGGTCAAGGTCAAAAGGTCAAAAGGTCAAGACCAAAGGTCAAAGTCAAAAGGTTAAAAAGTCAAGGTCAAAGGTCAAGGTCAAAAGGTCAAAGGTCAAGGTCAAAAGGTCAAGTGTCAAGGTCAAAAGTCAAAAGGGCAAAGGTCAAGGTCAAAAGGTCAAAGGTCAAGGTCAGTTCTGCTGAGTTTCTGCCAGACAATTCTTATTGAAGAGTTTCCAAGAGCATTTAAATAGCATTAAATTGTAGTCAGGTTTTACCCTGAAATTAGAAAGGTCAAAGGTCAAGGTCAAAGGTCAAAAGGTCAAGGTCAAAAGGTCAAAGGTCAAGGTCAAAAGGTCCAAAGGTCCAAAGGTCAACATCCAAAGGTCAAAGGTCAAAAGGTCAAGGTCAAAAGGTCAAAAGGTCAAGGTCAAAAGGTCAAAAGGTCAAAAGGTCAGTTCTGCTCAGTTTCTGCCAGACAACTCTTATTGAAGACTTTCCAAGAACATTTAAATAGCATTAAATTGGAGTCAGGTTTTACGCTGAAATTGGAAAGGTCAAGGTCAAAAGGTCAAAGGGTCAAAGGTCAAGGTCAAAGGGTCAAAGGGTCAAAGGATCAAAAGTCAAAAGGTCAAAAGGTCAAGGTCCAAAGGTCAAAAGGTCAAAAGGTCAAAAGGTCAAGGTCAAAGGTCAAAAGGTCAAAGGTCAGTTCTGCTGAGTTTCTGCCAGACAACTCTTATTGAAGGCATTCCAAGAGCATTTAAATAGCATTAAATTGTAGTCAGGTTTTACCCTGAAATTAGGAAGGTCAAAAGGTCAAAGGTCAAGGTCAAAAGGTCAAAAGGTCAAGGTCAAAAGGTCAAGGTCAAAGTCAAAAGGTCAAAGGTCAAAGGTCAAAAGGTCAAAGGTCAGTTCTGCTCAGTTTCTGCCAGACAACTCTTATTGAAGGCTTTCCAAGAGCATTTAAATAGCATTAAATTGGAGTCAGGTTTTACCCTGAAATTGAAAGGTATCACGCAAAGGACATGCCTCCAGACTGCACATAATGTCAAAGGTCAAAGGTCAAGGTCAAAAAGTCAAAGATCAGTTCTGCTGAGTTTTTGCGAGACAAGGCACTAAATTCAACTCTTACCTTTCAACCAAGCCTGTTCATTGTATCCAAACAAACTAAAACTGGCATCTGCCAATTCTCCAGGCTTTATCAAGTTCCTGATAGTTAGACATGGCATTAGGTTCTGCTTGTGTTTTCAAAGGTCAAGGTCAAAAGGTCAAAGGTCAAGGTCAAAAGGTCAAAAGGTCAAAGGTCAAAAGGTCAAAAGGTCAAAGGTCAGTTCTGTTGAGTTTCTGCGAGACAAGGCACTAAATTCAACTCTTATCTTTCAACCGACTGTTCGTTGTTTCCAAACAAACTAAAACTGGCATCTGCCAATTCTCCAGGCTTTATTCAAAAGGTCAAAAGGTCGGGGGCCAAAGGTCAAAGGTCAAAAGGTCGGGGGCCAAAGGTCAAAAGATCAGGGGTCAGGTTTAGACTTTGGCGTCTGGGGTCCCTAATTCCAACCCATGGAAATAGGTCAAACTGGGGAGGACTCAGATGAGGGTCCTGCATCCAACACAGAGATGGGGCCAGGGGCCAAGTTAGGGTCAAAGGTCAGGGGGGTCAGAGGTCAAAGGTCAAAAGGTCAAAGGTCAAAAGGTCAAGGGCCAGAGGTCAAAGGTCAAAAGGTCAGGGGTCAAAGGTCAAAAGGTCAGGGGTCAAGTGTCAAAGGTTAAAAGGTCAAAGGTCAAGGTCAGAAGGTCAAAAGGTCAAGGTCAAAAGGTTAAAGGTCAAAAGGTTTATGTTTGTTTGTTTATTCATTTGTGCTTACTGTTGTTTATTGTTTATTGTTGTTTATTGTTTGTTGTTGTTTATTATTTGTTTATTTGTTGTTTATTTGTTTATTGTTTATTTTTTATCTGTTTGTTATTTACTTCTTTGTTGTTTACCATTGTTTTTGTTGTTTTTTTGGTTTTTACTTGTTTGTTGTTTACTGTTGTTTACTGTTGTTTACTTGTTTGTTGTTTGTTTGTTTATTTCTTTATTGTTTGTTATTGTTTGTTGCTTATTTGTTTGTTGTTTGTTTATGTTTATTTACTTGTTTGTTGTTTGTAATTTACTTGTTTGTTGTTTATTCGTTGTTTACTTTTTTATTATTGTTTGTCTTTTTTGTTGTTGTTTATTGTTGTTAATTGTTTATTTGTTTGTTGTTGATTTGTTATTTATGTTTTTTGTTGTTTGTTTATTGTTGCTTATTGTTGTTTATTTGCTGTTTACTGTTTATTGTTTGTTGTTTATCATTTGTGTTTGTTTTTTATTGTTTGTTGTTTATTGTTGTTATTTATTTATTTATTGTTTATTATTTGTTGTTTACTTGTTTGTTGTTGTTTGTTGTTTATTTGTTTTTGTTTTTGTTGTATGTTGTTTACTTGTTTGTTGTTTGTTGTTTACTGTTGTTTGTTGATTATTTGTTGTTTATTCATTTGTGTTTGTTTATTGTTTGTTGTTTATTGTTTATTTGTTTTTGTTTATTTTGTTTATTTACTTATTTGTTGTTTACTGTTGTTTATTTGTTGTTTTTTATTGTTTACTTGTTTGTTGTTTACTGTTTACTGTTTATTTGTTGTTTGTTTATTGTTGTTTATTGCTGATTTTTATTATTGTTTATTTGTTGTTTACTTGTTTGTTCAAAGGTCAAAAGGTCAGGGGCCAAAGGTCAAAAGGTGAGGGGTCAAAGGTCAAAAGGTCAGGGGTCAGGTTTAGACTTTGGGGTCTGGGGTCCCTAATTCCAACCCATGGAAATAGGTCAAACTGGGGAGGACTCAGATGAGGGCCCTGCATCCAACAGAGAGATGGGGCCAGGGGGCAAGTTAGGGTCAAAGGTCAGGGGGTCAAAGGTCAAAGGTCAAAAGGTCAAGGGCCAGAGGTCAAAGGGTCAGGGGTCAAGGGTCAAAGGGTCAAAAGGTCAAAGGTCAAAAGGTCGAAGGTCAATAGGTCAAGGGCCAGAGGTCAAAGGTCAAAAGGTCAGGGGTCAAAGGTCAAAGGGTCAAAAGGTCAAAGGTCAAAGGTCAAAAGGTCAAGGCCAGAGGTCAAAAGGTCAAAAGGTAAGAGGTCAAAAGGTTGCTTATTTGTTGTTTACTGTTGTTTATTTGTTGTTTTTTATTGTTTACTTGTTTGTTGTTTACTGTTTACTGTTTATTTGTTGTTTGTTTATTGTTTATTGCTGATTTTTATTATTGTTTAATTGTTGTTTACTTGTTTGTTCAAAAGGTCAAAAGGTCGGGGGCCAAAGGTCAAAAGGTCAGGGGTCAAAGGTCAAAAGATCAGGGGTCAGGTTTAGACTTTGGCGTCTGGGGTCCCTAATTCCAACCCATGGAAATAGGTCAAACTGGGGAGGACTCAGATGAGGGTCCTGCATCCAACACAGAGATGGGGCCAGGGGCCAAGTTAGGGTCAAAGGTCAGGGGGTCAGAGGTCAGAGGTCAAAGGTCAATAGGTCAAGGGCCAGAGGTCAAATGTCAAAAGGTCAGGGGTCAAAGGTCAAAAGGTCAGGGGTCAAGTGTCAAAGGTTAAAAGGTCAAAGGTCAAGGTCAAAAGGTCAAAGGTCAAGGTCAGGGATGATAGAGCCGGAGATGATGGAACCAGGGGGATGATAGAGCCGGAGCTAAGGTCAAAAAGTCAAGGTCAAAAGGTAAACGGTCAAGGTCAGGGATGATCGAGCCAGAGATGATGGAGCCGGAGGCCAAGGTCAAAAGGTCGAAGGTCAAGGTCAAAAGGTAAAAGGTCAAAGGGCGCTCAACCAGGCTGGGAAGACAGGTTGACACTGAGTGCCCTCGCATTTGAAATGCGAATCTAATTGTTGAGACATCCTTGTCATTTTTTACCCACAGCTGCCCCTTCATTTAAGGGGTGAATTTAAACCCCCCCCAAGCAGGCCGTGTCATCCTCCCCAAACACCTCTTCCTCTTTATCCCAGATTAGCAGCTGCTCAGAAATGGTGAGCACGCATGACTCCCCCACTTCCTTCGTCCTTGCAGCGAGGTGATGAAAATCACTACCGGCAGTCCCCATTTAGCAACCGTTCGAAGTTCTGACGGTACTGAATGATGGGACTTCGAGACCTTTTTTTTTCATTGCTACGAGCTTCGCAGCGGCCCCATGATCTGAGTCCAGCTGCTTGCCAAACAGTTCATCCCTTAGGACCATTGTGGTGCCCCGAAGTTGCGTGATCTCATTTTGCGACCTTCTGTCTAGCCAAGTCAATGGGGAGGCCAGATTCACTTAAAATTGGTGTTACTCCCTGAATGGCAGTGGTCCACTTAACATCCGTGGCAAGGAAGGTCGTAAAACGGAAGCGAAATCCACTTAACAAATGTCTCGCCTAGCGACAAAAATTTAAGGGTCAATTGTGGTCGTAAGGTGAGGACTACCTGTGTTCTTTGTGTACATGAGCATTTGGGACAGCTTAATGGCAATAGCCCTTAGACTTATATACAGCTTCATGGTGCTTTACAGCTGATTGCAGAGTCAGCCTCTTGTCCCCAATAATCTGGGTCCTCATTTTACCCACCATGGAAGGACAGAAAGCTGATTCAACCTGGAGCCGGTCAGGATCGAACTCCTGGCAGTGGGAATGCAGAGTTAGCCTGCAACACTGCTGTCAACTCACAAATATTTCTCTGGTCTTTTAGAGTTGCCAGCAGAAAGGGAATAGGGGAAGTAGTACATTCCTTAAATGCTTCATAGATAATTTCTAGGAGGCCGAAGCTTCTGGCACGCAAGATTATTACTGGAGAGCATGATTGATGACTCTTGGCTATGGATATGTCCCATTGGAGAACATACATCCAGGGGGTGGGGGAAGACCAGGGTCAAGGCAGGGGGAAATGAATGACGTGTCTCAGAGTCGGCTACACCCAGGCAGCACCTAGTTCACTCCTAATAAATCTTTAAACTCTGAGAGATGTGGCTAGAGACTCATGATTTAAATGGGGTGGATGCCCTGACAACTGCATGGTAACAACTGCACCACTATGGCTTTCTTGCTTGCTTCCTTTGCAAGCTGTAGCAGACTTATATACCGCTTTACAGCCCTCTCTAAGAGGTTTACAGAGCCAGCATATTGCCTCCAACAATCTGGGTCCTCATTTTACCCACCTTGGAAGGACGGAAGGCTGAGTCGGCCTTAAGCCGGTCAGGATCAAACTGCTGAATTAGCCTGCAATACTGCATTTCTCACCACTGCGCTACCACGGCTCTTAAACAAAAAGTTTTAACTTTTTTTTTTTTTGGTGATAAGATTTCCGCCGTTTTCACCCTGGGCAAGCAACTGTTTTGAACTGCAGGGATTTGAAGATTTGCAGATGAGGGCAACCGAGCAATCTGGCATGGCCGTGGGCCACGTCCTTCGGATGGATCCTCCGTAGAAAACCAGGAGACGTAAAAAAAAAAACAAAAAAAACACCAGGGAGCACAAATTTTTCTTTTAATTACAAAAAAAAATTGAAATTACAATATAATACAGAAATTTTTTACACGCGGATTAGAGTGGTTTCCTACCAGAAGGTAAAGAAAAATATTCTTTCCCCCCCCCCTCTCCTGGTTTTGGGTTTTTTCTTTTCTTTTTCGTTTTCAGCTATATTATACAAAGTTGTAGAACATGCAACTCTCCCCTTGATGGGGCTTTGCTCCTTTAAATTAATTTCTCTCTCTCTCATTTTGCTAAGTGCAAATTGCTAAGTTTCTCTCTCCACCTTTTAAGGCAAGTTAAATGCAACACTGCAAAGTTGATAATAGAAAGTACCTATTAAAATGTCAAAGGGGGGGGGGAATCCATACACTTGTCTACCCGTAAAGAGATGAATGCTTTAAGCTACCAATAAAAAACATACACCCCCAAAATGGAATTTCATACAAATTCCACTCTCCATCCAATTAATTTTCCACTTGTAGGCATGTCCGTTTAAAAGATTCAGGGAAGTCTGGATTAAAAAGAGGAAGAAAAAAGCCCAGACCGACCAACCAACAACATGGCTTTGTAAAAAAGCAAAGTGGAGAAAGTCACTGGCTGGCCCACAGCCTCGAAGATTCATCTGCCACAGGGGTCCCCAAACTTGGCAACTTTTAAGACTTGAGGGCTTCCAACTCCCAGAATTCTGGGAGTTGAAGTCCACAAGTCTTAAAGTAGCCAACTTTGGAGACCTCTGATCTACCCTATTGCTGGAGCCCTGATCCAGAAAGGGAAAAAAGAAAAAATTGAAGGCTGGTTGGGTTTGTAATCTCTTTGCCAACACCTTGGTAGTATCCAGTCTCCTTCAGAAGGGACAGATGAAGACAGATGGCTTTTAAGACTGCAGGTGGTCTCCCCATTTCATCTGTAGAAGCTCTGCAGGCCTGGTGGCAAAACCGCCTTCCCATCTTCTAAGTTTTAAAGAGTCAGGGATTTTTTTTTTTTTTAAAAAAAAGATGGGTTTGGTACGACATTACCTGTTACAGATCAGGCCAATCAATCAATCAATCATCTCAGTGGGAATTGATTAAAACTGGACGATTTTTGAGACTGCATGTTTTGGGAAGTCCCTTCCTTCTGAGAAGCTTGTAGGTAATTTTGAAAAAAAGCAAAGAGCCAATGGGAGTCAGATGTCTTTGTCCACAAATACCTTTCTTGATGCTTTGGGCTTCTTCCTACCCATAGTTTCTTCCTCAAATGAACTGGGAGACAACCTCCAAAAGTCCAAAACTGTCTTTCCTCAACCATGAGTGGTCCAGCTGAAGTTCTCCAGATGCTGAAATGTAAGGTGAACGTGACTAGCGATGAGAAGAGTCTGGGGTTCTTTCCTATCCCACCAAAAATGGAAATTACTAGTTAAATCAGGGGGCTCCAACTTTAAGACCTGTGGACTTCCAATTCCCAGAATTTCACTTCTGTAAGGATCTTGGCTGGCTGGAGAATTCTGGGAGTTGGAAGTCCACAGGTTTTGACGTAGCCAAGGTTGGACACCTCTTGAGTTAAATGATAAAAGAATTTCCCCCCACCTGTTATGGGCAACCTTGTTCCAACTCCTTGTTCAAGATTCTTACAGAAATGATATCGAAGAGGCAGGTTGGATTTTCTACAATCAACCTTTACCCAACAGAAAAAGCTGAGCTAATACTTTGGAACAAAAAGCACAGGAAGGAAGAGGAAGAAGGGAATTTCTGCATCAGCAGATGACTGATGTAGGAGAAGAATGAAGGATGTTAAGTCCTTTTCACTTTAAAACTAGCCCAAACAGCCAAAACCTATCCAGAATATGTTTAAAAAAAAAAAAAAAAGCTTTAAGATGCAAAAGAACTCAATTTCCTAGGAATGAGGATTCGTTCTAAACTCAAGTACTTCTAGGAGAAACAGGTCCCTTTTGGGTTTTAAGCAATAGCTAAATTTTACATTTATAGAGAGAGATGAATAATTGCTACCTCCAAGAAGCCAACAGTTTAAGGTTAAGGTGCAGATTTAAAAACCTGAATAAGATCCATATAGCAGTTATCAAATCAACTTGGACTTAACGTGGTTTGTGGCCTTGGTTTCTGTGGCCAAACGACAGCAAAGGAAAGACACGATTTTGAATTTACATGGCTAAGACAGAGCCGGAATGGCAACATGTGGAATGGAAGACAATAGGAAACTTTGGGATGGAAGAACGTCAAGAAAATATGGCTCCTATTGGATTAAATTCCCAGCCAGTCCCAACACCGAGATATATTTTCACTGAATGCATCCCATTCTTTCACCATGGGTTTGCCAGGGGGAACATTGTGCTATCAATCAGTCTGATCAATCCTTATCGATTGGGCATTATGTGGGCTATGTAGATCTACATACACACTGGGTTGTGTGAGCCCCCTACCCTGGAAGTGAGCAGCTGTTGTGTGAGCCCCCTGGAAGTGAGCAGCTGTTCAAAAGCATCACCGGTTTATTTCAGAATAATTTGAAAGAAAAGCCTAGCGGTAAAGAATCGGGAGTTGCATGATCATGTCCAGGAGGAAAGAGAACGTCAACTGGAGGAGGGGTAAAAAGCAAGCATAAATCCTGGTTTGTTAATATTATGTAAAGGAAACCAGTAGCTAGAATCGAGGAAACTCTTGGAAAGCACCCCTTTCCTGGCAGTTCTGATTCCTTTGCGCATTTAATGGAGGGAGGGAAGAAATCACAATATTCACAGGCCTCGGGCCTCTTTGTTATGTCCAAAGGATCCTGTCAATATATAGTTTTTCTCATAGAGGAAATTTAAAGAGAAAAAAAATGAAGGAGGGAGGGAGCGATTTGGGAGACAAACAAAGCTAGTCCATGTTCAAAAACTTATCATTTGTATTCTATTGCTTTGAGCTGAGCGAAGGCCCCAAAGGAAACTGTGGGGGAAGTTTGGATTTATGTTTAGAAGAAGACAGCCATTTTCTGCAACGTTTCCCCCCCCAACCTGGCGTCTACCAAGATGCAAGAGACTCTCAGATTCCAGACTTCTGACCCAGAGAGACCCTCGCTGGCCAACTCTTTGGAAGAAAGGTCATCCACCTGATGTGCTTGGCTGTTAGGTTTGGGAAGGGAAGCTGTTTCTGAAGACGCCATCCGTTCTTCCTTCCTGAAATCACAAGGACCAGCCGTGGTGCTCACTTCCTTCTCCTCCAAGCTCTGGTGGGGCTGGCTGATCACACAGGGACTTTCTGGCGTGTTTTAGAGGTCACAACTCTTCCAAGGAAGGTATTGAAGCTACAGAGGACCGAAGGGGGTACAGGTGTGCAAAAGATTGGAAGGGGATGTCTGGGAGAAGTGGAAGATTTGGAGAACGGATTCCATCCATCCAAACGATCTAAACCATTGTTTCTCAACCTTAATGGAGTGGGTGGACTTCAACTCCCAGAGCTGGCTGGGAATTCTGGGCTTGAAGGTGGGTGGGCTTCGACTCTCACAGTTGGCAGAGGAACTCGGAGAGTTGAAGCCTTAATTCCTCTTAACGCCACTCAGGTTGAGAAACACTGATCTAAAGCTAGCTCTTCAAATAAACCTCCGCTGAACTCAAGCCCTAAATGGATCTCACTTTCTGGTGACCTCTCCACACCTGGGCTTCAAGGGCTGGAGGATGCATAAGGGAGCTTAGAGCCAGATGCTCCCACAGGTAAGGAGGGAGGGAAGAGTGGGGGGTCCAGGGTGCATTGGGGCAGTTCTCCCAGCTGTGGGAACAACCTGAGCATTCACCCCAACGCCAGAGAAATGCGGAGGGGGCCCAAACCCAATTGCGCACCTGTCTTTCCCTGGAACCCCAATACTTTTGACCTCTTTGTAGGCCAGCCAGATCGTCATTGCTTCACTCCATGCAACGACAGAGGAAAAACCTCCATGGGATCCATAATGCTTTGATGCCAATGGCCAAATCAGGGTTCCAATTCCAGGCACAAGATCCTGAAAAGCGGCAGCCGGCCAGGGGCAATGGTCGCCCCACTGATTTCCAAGACCGATCTGGTTTGTGACTTTCCAAACCATCCCACTGAGCTGTCCTCAAGGCGTGTCAAATTTCCGAGGGCCTCTCCAAGCTGGCTTTTAGGAACCCCCGACCCCCTTCTTATAAAGGGGCACCTGTTACCCTGCTTTTCCTAGCAGAAGAGGGAAGCCCTGGGGTCCCCAAACTAGGCAACTTTTAAGGCTTGTGAACTTCAAGTCTTAAGTTGACATCCACAAGTCTTAATGTTGCCAAGTTTGGAGACTTCTGATCTAAGCCAAGAAAACCCCACCACGGCTGGCTTTCTGGGAAGGAAGGGATGCCACCTGAGCAGTTCAAATACTCCAGTGTCCCTCTACCAATCCTCTACCGCTGCTTGGGTGGAGATGCTGGGAGGTCTTGCAGCTGTGGAAGGAGTTGACCCAGAACACGTTTGGGCAATGCTATTGCCCCTCCAACCCACCTCCTGTGGAAGCCCCTCTTCTCAGACGCCGAGAGCACCTGGAGAGAAATCAACAGTGCCGGGATAAACCCTTATTGCAGGGGGTCCCCAAACTTGACCGCTTTAAGACTTGTGGATTTCAACTCCCGGAATTCCTCCTCAAGCAATGATGTCAGCTCAGGAAATCTAGGAGTTGAAGCCCTCAAGTCTTCAACTCGCCAAGTTGGAAGGCCCTTGAGCCAGAGAGTTATGCTGCAGGAGAAGGCGGTGGAACCTAGCCAGCGTGTCTTCTTCAGGCGTCCTCTAGATCAGGGGCTGAAGTCCACAAGTCTTACATTTGGCCAAGTTGGAAGGCCCTGATTGCCTTATTGCAAACTTGGGCTCCCCTGCACCTAGCGGAAAGCAGGGAAATGGACCTCCGGAGTGGGAGATAAGATCACGGGGAGAGGGAGGGAACCAGAGCGAAGATGGACGTTGTAGTTTTGTGGAGTGAGGGGTGGGCTGGGGGGCATCGACAACCAGTGTGTGGACTTTCCCTGCAGCAAGTTCCGGAAGGAACGGCGCCTCCTCCCAAATATTGGGTCAGAACCGATGGCGAGGCTGAGGCCCGAAGTGCATAGGCAGGTTGTGCTCCAAGTGCAGGTTCATTTGGGGGAAGTCATAGTTCATTCTCATGTTGGGCAGCGGGGGGACGTAAGGGGCCGGGATGGGGCCAAGGTTGATGGGGCCGAGGTTGTTGTAGAGGGGGTGCACCGGGGGGAGGGGGAAAGGGGGGTGACCGAAGGGGTAGGGACGTATTTGGTGGTGGTGATGGTGGAGGAGGTTCTGGGGAACCGGCCTGGGGATGGCTTCAATCCGCGGGATCTTCTCGGCAGGTTTTTCTGCCGGAGGGCCGATCCGCTTAAAACTCTTTTCTGCAAAAGAAAACAAACACACACACACACACATATATGTATAAGAAAGAGAAGGTAGGTAAGTAGGTGGTAACTTAAATAAAATTATGGGAGTGCTGGTTTGAATGGGTTTCCTACTAGAGGATGAAGCAACCAGGTCATTTGGACTGACCTGGGTGCCACGTCTGTATTTCTATAATGACATACATGGACTTGCCCTGATGATGCTACCTAGTTGGGTAATGAAATGTCTGCAAGAAACCACCAAGCTCAGAGAGCACCAAGGACCCCATAGTCTTCCTTCTCCTCCATCATCATTCCTTCTTTTCTCCTCCTCCTCCATCTTCCTTCTCCCTCTCCTCTACCTTCTCCTCTTACTCCTCCTTTCTTCCTGTCTCCTTCTCCATCACCATTTCTTCACCTTCTCCTCCACCATCTTCCCTCTCCTCTCCCTTCTCCTCTCCTCCATTTCTTCACCTCCCCTTCCCTTGCTCCTCTTCTCCACAAACCCTCCCAGCATTGATGAAGTTATCTTGTTGGGTCATGAAATGTCTGCAATAAAACCACCAAGCTCAGAGAGCCCCCACGGTCCCCTCATTTCAACCCTGAGCTATATTCTCCTTTATTGGTCAAGAGAAATGTCCCCGACTTAACGCAGCTTTGCCATTCTTATCCATTCTATCCACGCCAAGTTTAAACCAACCTCCGTTCTTCCTCTTTTGTTCTTCTTCCGCTTCCTTCTGGATTTCATGGATAATCTTCTCATCATCCTCCTGTAAGGGACAGGGAGATCCAGAATGGTCACGGGAGCTATCCATAAAATACGCTTAAATTTATACATGTCTATGAAAAGGAAAATCTATGAGGCTGAATGAAAACACCTCCCAGCTTCTGCACAGAGAAAAATCTTAATTTATTTTGCACACATGGATCTGGGACCTTGGCTCATTGTCTGCTGCTATTTGTTCTCAGCGGATCACCCCTGACTCCAGGACTGCAAATATTTCACAGCTACCCCCCCCCTGCATCTCTGGTTCCTGAAATTTCACCCTACAACACTTCAAAGCGTGCCTGGAGGTCTTCTCCCGAGAGGTAACTGTCAGGAGCACTTGTGAGCAATCTCCATTCTTCTTCTTGTCGGATTTAACAGATTAACAGAGATGGAAGGGACCTTGAAGGTCATTTAGTCCAACCCCCCACCCAAGCAGGAGACTCTACACCATTTCTAACAAATGGTAGTCCAGTCTCTTCTTGAAAGCCTCCAGGAATGAAGCTCCCACAACTTCCGAGGGCAACTTCTCTTCCATGGGTTGATTGTTCTCCCTGTCAGAAAGTTTCTCCTTATTTCCAGGTTGAATCTCTCTCCTTGTTCAGTTTCCATCCATTATTCCTTGTCTGGCCTTTGGGTGCTTTAGAAAACAGCTTGACCCTTTCCTCCTCTTTGTTGCAGTCCTCAAATATTGGAAGATGTTCTCCTGTCTCCCCTGGTCCTTCTCTTCCCTAGACAAGCCAGGCCCAGTTCCTGCCACCGTTCATCGTAGGTTTTAGTCTCCAGTCCCCTAATCATCCTGGTTACTCTTCTCTGCACTCTTTCCAGAGTCTCAACATCTTTTGGTGATCAAAACTGGACGCAGTATTCCAGGTGTGGCCTTACTAAGGCTTTATAGAGTGGTCTTAGTACCTTGTCCAGAGTGGAATGGACAAGTTTTACCTCCTGGCTCTCTTTGTTCTGCCACTCATCAATTCCACTTTCTCCACTTTGCCATTCCTTCCCTGAAAGTCAATAAATTGAAATAATAACAATGACAATGTATTCCAAATGTAGAATATATGGACTGCTAACATGAGAAGAGTGCTCAGGGTGAAGAAACTGATGTAAGCTGCAGAACTAGTTGGAAACAAATGGCCATTCCGTTTTTTAAAAAAATAAAAAAAAATCCATGGACATCTTGTTTTCATTTCTTCGCTTTTTAATGTCTCCCTGTATTTTCCCTTCCCTGTAATGTGGAAAATCCTCTGGATTTGGAGAAGCCCCCAGGAAACATGCGGTCTCGGCTGAACATGCATGCGCACACACACATAAAGGAAGAGAGAGAGACACACACGCAAGAGAGAGTTGATAGAGAAACCTGCCAGTTCCCCAATTTGGATTTCATAAAAATACGTCTGGGAATTTCGCCAGAGCTCTTTTCCTTCCACCACACTGCCCCTTTTTAATGTTTGATGGGAACCAATTAGCATTTTGGCAGGATGATGGTGTGTGTCTGTGTGAGATTCAGTCCAACCAAAGCTGGTCCCTGGATTCACTAAGTCACTCGTTTATATTTTCACGGATCTTCCAAGCTGGTCAACCAGGCCAGAAGGAACTCTTGGAGGTCTTGAAAAGCCCACGCTTGTTGTTCCCACAATGGAGATCACAACGTTAAGGAGCCTGCAACTCATACAACCTAGGCATGGGAATCATTTGCGGCCATAAACTAAGGATCTTATTGCCTCCAGAGTTCCCCGTGTGGAAAATGTGAAGACTGTATATTGAAACCTATTTCTCTAAACACACCACTTGTGTTAAGTGTCCATGCACAGAAATACATGCAGGGGGTATTTGAATTATAGCAATTCACTTAGAGTTACAACGGCACTGGAAAAAAAGATTTAGGACCCTATCAGGGCCCCAGACCCGTGGTCATAGGGGCCAAACCCATTATGAGGTACAGTGAATTCTCGATTCGAGGTAGCAGAGGAGACAACTCCAATATTTAATCAAGTTTAATAAGATGCCCTTATCAGAGGCATCTTGGGTGAAGAGTAGGAATGTTCAAGCCGATCGCCTTGTGGCAAGGTTGCATGCAGAAAACCCAACCAAGCCGGTGTGTGTGTGTTTGTGTGTGTGTTTCGCAACCCTAAATCCTATACCTGCAATAAATTTGTTTTCTTTTTGTGTTGTACAGGTCACCTTTAAGAAGTGAGGGGAGCCGAATGTCAACTCCTAAAATATTTCTATGGTCTTTTGAGAGTTGCCAAAGAAAGGGAGGGGAAATGGGCTTTGAAAGAGCAGTGCAGCAGCTTGGAAATCGAAAGAGCATTCCATAAATAGTTTTTCAGAGATATTAACTAGGTGACTGAAGTTTCTGCCATGCAAAATTCTAACTGGAGAGCATGACTGATGATTCTGGGCTATGGATGTGTCCCATTGGAGAATATGAATTACGAGACACCCAGGGGGGTGGGGGAAAACCAGGGTCAAGGGTGACAGTGAATGATGTGTCTCAGAGTCGGCTACACCCAGGCAGTGCCGACATGTTAACTCCCAATAAATCCTTTTAAAGTTTTGGAAGTTTGGCTCGAGACTCAGGATTTAAATGGGGCTCACTGCCGGAATCCTGCCAGACCATTTTTCACACTTATGACCACTGCAGTACCCCCAGGGTCACGTGATCAAAATTCAGATGCTTGGAAACTGACTCGTACTTATGACGGTTGCAGTGTCCTAGGGATACATAGTCTCCTTTTGCAACTTTTTGTCAAGGGAAGCCAGATTCAGTTCAGAACCATGTTGCCAACTTAATATCTGCAGTGATTCATTCAGCGCCCATGGCAAGAAAGGTCATAAAACAGGGCAAAACTCACTTCATAGCCCGTCTCACTTAGCAACAGGAATTTTGGGCTCAAAATTGTGGCCCTTAAGGCAAGGACTACCTGTCTGTGAATATCAAGGTGGCGTTGTTACCTTCCTCTGTTCATCGAGACAGGCTAATATTGACGCCTGTCTGAATTTGGTCCTAATACAGGTAATCCTCCACTTATGACCAAAACCGAGCCGTGGCTGGTGAGCTACTTTCTTAGCATGCAAAAGCGACGATGTGAATTCTTTCAAGGTTGCGCTTTGAAATGCTTCTGGGATGTCTGAGGAGAGGAGAATGCGAAGCACATGTGCACATACTGTATGTGGCTGAACGATGGGCTGGCGTTTTATATGGGACGATGTTAAAAAGGAAGATTTGTAGCTATCAGCTGTATAGCAACGCCGCAGGAATCCCTTCCAAAATTCCTCTCTCCAGAACGGGTGGCTGAGATAAAAAGTCTCTCTTCTTCTTCTCCTCGCTCTCCCTTCCTTTCTTTCTCTCTCTCTCTCTCTCTCTCCATCATTCTTCTTCTTCCTCCTCCTCCTCTCTCTCTCTCTCTCTCTCTCACACACACACACACACTCTGAACAGGCAATCTTAGGGAACTTGTTACAATGATGATAATCACAAAAACTCTGGACGTAGTAAATGCAGCCACATCTGAGCCCAAACTTTTTGCGGCTAAATGAAACATTGGTTAAGGGAGCTTTGCTCCATTCTACCACCTTTCTTGCCACCGTTGTTAAGTGAATCTAGCTTCCCCATGGACTTTGGTCGCCAAAGGGGGTTACGTGACCCTGGGACACTGCAACCGTCATATATAGGAGTCAGTTGCGAAGTGTCCAAATTCGGATCATGCGATCATGTTGCAAGGGTCGTTAAGTGTGAAAAGCAGGTCATAAGTCACTTTCTTTGGTGCCATTGTAACTTTAAACTAAATGAACTGTCGTCGTGTCAAGGACTTCCCGCAGAAGAAGAAATCAGATATGCAAATAAAACAACTTTACAGAGTGTTCCTCCTCTGGAATAACAGAGTGCAACTGTTTGAAAGATTTTGCATAATTTTTTATGGCATTATCAGTCACCAGTGTGTGTGTGTATTTGTATGTGTGCAGAGCACTGAAATGTTGTGTTTGCATTGTTGCCTGGGAAAACTGAGAAATAAAAAGTATAACAAGGCACAGACGTGATCCATAGTGGAAATTGCCTTTAAATCCCGGAAGAATTGCTGAATAATTCTTCTTCTTCTGAAAATTATGGACGTGTCTGGTTAGCAGGCTACGCTATTTTTTTTTTCTTAAAGAAATTTTTACTGAAAGATGTTAAGTATAGTAAAAAAAAAAACATACATTCAAAGGAAAAATGTTTTGTTTTTGCTGTGTTCTGAGTTGCTTTTTTTTTTTTTAAAAAAAAATACTTTTATTGAACAATTTTCCTCATTTTGTAACACCATTTTCATTTTTTTTTTTTTTTTGCAACACTTCTGGGATGCTTTTTGAAGGGATAGGTAAGATTAAAAAAAATAAACGGCACTCTCTATTTTTGGGATCTTTCAGTGCTGGCGATTTGTAAAAAAAAAAAAACACAAGGCACACGAGAGAAGTTCCAGAAGAATCTAAGGGGCCGCTCACCACCTCCAGTGGCTTCAGGTTTACTGACCTGTGCTCAGAAGTGTAAGTCACCTGGCCAACCATGCCTGGGTACAAAAAAACTAAAGGGGGAAGAAAAAAACTGCAAAAAGAAGAGTTAAAAAGCAAAGGCCCCAGTCAAACGGCATTGCCAAAGCTTCCCCAACAGACATATTCCTTTCCAACTCAACTAAACGAAAATTCTTTTGCAAGATACATTTACAGCCTTTGTATCCAGCCAGAATAGCTGGCTTAATTATCTCAGGGTGGAGGGGTTTATTTAAAAGGGGTCCATAGGAACTGGTTCCTCCATCTGTAATCCGATCCACAGACATATATAGACCTCTTTCCCTCACCCCCTCCATTTCCCCCCCCCCGCCTCTTCCTCTATGTGTGGGCACAGCTGTTCCCAATAAGCTCAAAATGCTTTCACGATGTATGGATGTTCATGTTCGGAGGGAGGAGGAGAACAAGGGCTTTAAAAAAAAAAGATCATTCCCATATTAAACCAGGGAATGTTTCAAGAGCAACAAGGAAATGGTGACGGAGCCAAGCCGGGCCTCTCCAAAAAGTGGAAAAGTGGAAGGCAGAGAGTACAGGGTCGAAATGGTGAGAGAACATCAGCAGAGCAGAGCATGCACAAAATACAGGATAACAGAGCTGGAAGGGACTTTGAAGGTCTTCTAGTTCAACCCTCTGCTCAAGCAGGGGACCTTAGATCATTTCAGACAAATGGCTGTCCAACATCTTCTTTAAAGGCGTCCAGTGTTGGAGCATTCACAACTTCTGGAGGCAAGTTGTTCCACTGATTAACCGTCGTAATTTCTCCTTCATTCCAGGTTGCTTCTTCTCCTTGATGAGTTTCCACCCGTTGCTTCTTGTCCTGCCTTCTGGGGCTTTGGAGAATAGCTTGGCTCCCTCTTCTTTGGGGCAGCCCCTGAGATATTGGAAGACTGCTATCCTGTCACCCCTAGTCCTTCTTTTCATTAGACAGACTCAATTCCAGCAACTGTTCTTTGTATGTTTTAGCCTTCAGTCTCCTCTTGGGGTGCTTCAGAGCAGGGGTCACCAACCTTTTGGACCCCAGGGACCACCAAACTCATAATTTTAAATCCCACTTGGACCACTGATATGAATTTTGACTGACGGTGGCTTGCTGACGTCGGTGGGAAAGTCGGTGCCCTATTCCAGAGCTGCACTAGTCACAGGACTGGCTATTTGGTCATCCTGCAGCAGCTGCTCCTCCACCTGGGTGCACCAGCCTGCCATGGATTGGAGGAGCCCCAAAGGGCCAGTCCTGTGACTGCTGCAGCTCTGGAATAGGGGACTAACTTTCCCACCAACGTCACCTCGGGGCAGATTTCCCTCCCCTGCCATTGGTCTCACCTTCCAGTCCTAACTCGCGTGGTTCTACTCAAGGTAAGGTTTGTGCTTGGCCAAAGGGTGGGGGTCAGCGGGTAGGTGGGCCCTGTGGGTGGGACAGCCTTGTGTTCCCACGCAGCCTGGATTGCTTTTTTTGGGGGGGGGAGCATTTCTCTGTGGACCACCAAAATTTTCTCGCGGGCCATGAGTGTCCCCGGCCCACCGGTTGGCGACCGCTGCTTTGGAGAATAGCTTGACCGCCCTCTTCTTTGGGGCAGCCCCTTAATTATTGGAAGACTGCTATCATCCCTAGTCCTTCTCTTTGTCAAGACTAAACATTCCCAGTTCCCTCAATTGTACATCCCAAGGATTTAACGAAGCTTAGAATCTGTTCTGCTCTTTTCTGCACTCTAAAGTCTCTCTCCCTCCTTTTCCCTCTCTCCCTATGTATGTGTGCATTTATTTATTTATTTTATTTATCAATCGCTTACAAGATAATAGGTATAAGTAGATACATAGTTATGAATACATGAAATGAATACATACAAGAAAAATAAAAGAAACAATAGGACAGGGACGGCAGGCATGTTGGTGTGCTTATGTGGGCCCCCTACAGACCTCTTAGGAAAGGGGTGAGGTTAATAGTAGACAGTCTAAGGTTATAATGTATGCATGTATGTATAGTACCATGGTAGCTCAATCAATACGGATGGAGAGGTCCTAAGATAGCAATAACACTTAAGACTTATATACCGCTTCCCAGTGCTTTTCAGCCCTCTCTAAGTGGTTTACTGAGTCAACCTCTTTGCCCCCAACAATCTGGGTCTTCATTTTACCGACCTCAGAAGGATGGAAGGCTGAATCAATCAACCTTGATTGAACCCCTGGCAGTGGGCAGAGTTAGCCTGAAACACTGCATTCTAACCACTCCACCACTATACCTTCCTTCCTTCGCAATAGCAGACTTATATACCACTTCACGGTGCTTTCCAGCCCTCTCTAAGTGGTTTACAGAGTCAGCCTCTTTGTCTCTCAACAATCTGGGTCCTCATTTTTCTGACCTTGGAAGGATGGAAGGCTGAATCAACCTGGAGGCTGGTGGGATTTGAATTGCCAAATTGCAGGCAGCCAACAGCCAGCAGAAGTAGCCCGCAGTACTGCAACTCTGACCACTTGGTAGTTCAATCAACACAGACAGAGAGGTCCCAAGTTGGAGGAGGACACCACCACCACTTGTGAAGGGTGCTAAGGAATGGGATTTTTAACCGTGGATGGACCGTGGGTGTGGACAATCCCCCTTGAGATTGTGGGGAGAACCTTGGGAAGAAATCTGGGGCATCCCAAACACTCACCGTGGGATCCGTCCAAAGGGAACACTTTGCGCAGTCTTGGCACGGGGCTCCCGGGGAACGAGGGTGCTGGCAGAAGTGATCGTAGCCATTAATGGCCGCTCGGCAGAGGTAGCACATCTGGGCCCCGCAACGACATGACATGCGGTTGCAGCCTTCCGATTTGATCAAGCCGGTGGCACATTTGTGGCACTTCCTGATGCAGGCCGCTGTCATCTTCTCTTCTCTGGAAGGCAACGGGAGAAGAATCAGGCGGGGAGGCCAGAAAGAGGACGGCGTCAGGGCTCCGACAATCCACCCCCGTTTAAATCATGAGTCTCTAGCCGGATTTCCAGAGCTTAAAGAAGATTAATTAGGAGTAAACATGCCGGTGCTACCTGGGTGTAGCCCAGGTAGCTCATTCATTGTCATCCCTTGGCCCTGGTTTTCTCCCCACCCCTCTGGGTGTATCATAATTCATATTCTCCAATGGGACACCGCCATAGCCCAGAGTCATCAATCATACTCTCCAGTGAGAATTTTGCACGGCAGAAACTTCGGTCACTTTGAAACTATCTTTGAAAACATTTATGGAATGCAGGCTGCCCACTGCTTCCCCCTCCTTTTCTGTTGGCAATCCTAAAAAGACCACAGACCATAGTGGAATTACCTGAAAGTGGGGGGAATACAGTTATTTGGGTAGTAACTGATTTGTTTTCCAAACAGGTACATTTCATACCTTGTCCGAAAATCCCATCTGCAAAAACGTTGGCTAAACTGTTTATTTTACATATTTACAATTTTGCTTTGTTCTACGCTGTGTGTGTTCTTTTTTTAAAGGGTGCCTTTTACCTAACCTTACTTACAGCAGCTGCCTAGAGCGATGTCTTTGAGGTGGGTGACCATATTGTTGCTTTAAATAAACAGCCAAATAAAGAATCGAAGGAGACGAAAACCAATTAAGTCTAAACATTCATCACCCATCCATGTTCCGCATCTGCAGGTTTAAAGACGGTCTCCTGGAGAACCAGCCGCGCAGCGAAACTTTCGGTTAGAAACAATGGAAGGTCTGAGAAATTGGTGGCAGGCAGGAGGATGGTGACTTCTGGCAGAGAGATAATGCAAAGCTGCAGGGGCGAAAAGGAGGCCAGGGGAAAATAAAACCCACCCACCCCCCTCTATAGTTTCCAACCAAGCGTAGCTGCTTGTTGCTTAGTTACTGGGATGCTGCCAAAGAAACTGGACCTACTAAGGTCTGTAAACCCATGTTTAGAATAGCAGTAGCACTTACACTTATATACCACTTCACAGTGCTGTGCAGTCCTCTCTAAGCAGTTTACAAATGTTAGCCTCTTGCCCCCAACAACCTGGGCCCTCATTTTACTGGCCTCGGAAGGATGGAAGGCTGAGTCCACCTTGAATCGGTGAGGATTGAACTGCTGGCAGTGGGCAGAGTCACCCTGCAATGCTGCTTTCTAACCACTGGGCCACCACAGATAAATGATAAATAGATAGCAATAGAAATAGCCCTTAGACTTGTATACCGCTTCATGGTGCTTTCCAGCCCTCTCAAAGCAGTTTACAGAGTCAGCCTCTTGCCCCCAACAACCTAGGTCCTCATTTTACACGCGTCGGAAGGATGGAAGGCTGAGTCAACCCTGAGCCAGTTGGAATAGAACTGCTGGCAATGGGCAAAGTCAGCCTGCAATACTGCATTCTAACAACGGTGCCACCACAGCTCTTAAAAGTGGTGGCACAGTGGTTAGATGCTAGCACCTCTAAATGGACAGGAGGCCGAGCCTCCTGTCCATTTCAGGCATTTGCAGACCTTTGATGCATATGTCGGGTGAGTTTCTCTAAATCCTTCCTGCAGCTCCCACTTTTTGAGATAAGACCAGATCAGGAAGCAGAGCCCACATGAAAAAGTTGAGGTTTACTTTATTGTTATGTGGAAGAATAACGCCATCTCGAAAGCTTCTCCTTCTCTCCCTCTTACGCCAAAGAGACACCAGGCGGTACAATCTTGAGTTTCTTTCTCACCCTTTCCTGTTTTTCCCCAGCTAAGCTGATGTTTTTGTAACAACCACCTCTGAATTGTCCCTAATCCCACCTTCCCCCCTTTTCTACACTAGCCAGCTGTTAAAAGCCATCAACACAATTTCCCATAGTTGGAAGTGGCAGATAGACAAAAGCTAACATCTAAGCCTTAACATAGTTTAAAAATAAAAACTCCCCGCCCACTAAACTCAGGAAACGGCGAAATATCCTGTCTAAGTTCAGGTGCAAGAAACGGCCCCGTCCCTTTGTATGAAAGCACCAGGCCTCTTTCTCTGAAGCTAGCAAGTGGCTCATTTCTGCACTAAGCCAGTTTTTTCCGATCACAGGGTTATACTGTCATTATATGCTCTAGAGGTGTTAAAAGGGCCACTGTGCAATCTTCTTTTTGCAAAACGATGGTTAGCAGTCCTGGCTTGCAAAGGAAAATGGGAAAAAAAGAACAAGGCTATCCTGACCCTCCCTTAGGAAACGTATAAGCAGGGGCCCCTCTCAGTGACCAGGAAACGTCACCAGGAAATGATCTTTAACAAGACAACATGCAAATTTCTAGCCTCAGATGGTTGTTTCCATCGGTAATCAACGGCGATGTCTCCCTGACTTTATAGAGTGCAGAAAGAAGGAAAAATAGTGTCATTCTATTTAGCAGAATACAAAAACAAATGACAGGTTTGCATATATGGCCCAAAGGAGACAGCAGGGCCTCTGCGAAATAGGGAAGATTACGGAATTTACCCACAATGCATTCAGAACCACAATTCTAGAATAATTTCGAGGTCTCCTTGCTCAACTTTGCCAAAACTTCCAATTCTTCTCTACAGTAGCCCAACTGCCCGTCACCAGATCCCATTTAGAATAGAATAGATTTCTTTATTGGCCAAGTGTGATTGGACACACAAGGAATCTGTCTCCAGGTGCATAAGCTCCTCGGTGCACATGCAAACAGTGAAGTGGGAAGTCACAGATCATCAGTCATAAGATACAAACAACAAGCGATAAATCACAAGACACCAATAGGAGAAGATAGTAGGAAAGATAATAGAAAATATGAGGGTAATAGCAATACAGCTTACTATGTGGTTGTATTTATAGGTAGAAGTATGTACTATGTATTACTTGTATGGTAGTATGTACTATGGCTGTATTTATATATAGTAGTATGTACTATGTATAAATGTAGTACTATGTACATAGCATATACTACTACATTTATCTTACGTTTCACTAACTATGGATACCTGGTTTGAAACACAGGTATCTACATCTTAAAACCTCTATTATTTCATTATATTCTAATTCTAATTCTGTTCTATTCTTTTCAATATCTATTCTATTCTATTCCATTCCATTCCATTCTGTCATGGCATAGGAAAAGTATTTCCTCACTAACTTATCTCGTTAGCATCGCCCAATGAAGAGGTGAACATAATTCAAAACCTTGCAATCTTGCTCTACGAGCCCCAACTAAAATAGCCATGTTGTACAGTATCTTCCAGCTTTGAACTAGAAGATTGTCCGACAAACAGGTTTTAGGGATGGAGGCAATGTGATTTTCCAATGAAGTTGCAAGCTGACCTACTGTGCTAATAATTCAAATTCCTTTTTTGGTCACTGCCTTCACGATCCGGGCCAGCAAGAATAACTCAGCGGGAAGCCCATCGTTTTCTTCCATGCTATTCCCATCTCGTCTTTCCCCAAACAGGAAATCCTCAGCCAGGCAGGAAGGTGGCTCTGAATTCCCGCTGAGCTTCCTCTCTTCCTTTGGCTCAAACAGGAAGACCCATTGTCCGAGTTTCAGCTGGGCCCAGCAGTTCGCCAAAAGACGCTGAAAAAAAGGATACTCAGCCAAGTTCTTCCTTCCCCTCTTCTTCAGACGAGTCAAGCTAAAAACCTGGTGTATTATTAGATTATATTATTTTTGATAAATATATCCTGCGGAAGAATGGCAGCATGATGGGAGCTTTTTTTTTTAAATAAATAAAGTATCTTAATAATAATGTAGAGTTGTTTGGCAAGAGAAGGAGGGACAAAGGACAGGAGGGGAATAAAAACAATAGCACCATCTTTGCTCGCCTTTTCTGGGATCCTTTTCTGACCACAGTAAATCAGACAGGCAGAATCCTTGGCCTTCATCCTTCTGAGCCCAACATAACAAGACGGTGCATTTGTTTTATTGCCCTAACTTTCTCCGGTTCACTTCCATGCATGCGGGTTTTCGGTCCCCTCTCTGCTGTTTTGGAAGTGTGTTCCAGTGCCTGACGTGAAAGGCCTTGTGATTTGAGAAAGCCCACCCAGCTAAAGGGAGGGGCTTCAAGTTTCTGCTTCTTGTGGCTCTTGGCTCAGAATGGCAGAAAGGTTTCCATGCTTATAGGAAGAAGGGTGAGATTTTGACTCTGTTGGAGCTAGACAACAAGATTAAGGATCTCTCACCTCTCCCTCCCTCTTTTTCTTTCCTTCCTTCCTTCCCTTCCTCCCTCTTTTCTTTCTTCCTATCCTTTCCCTATTTCCTTTTCTCTCTTCTCCCTCCCTCTTTTTCCTCCCTCCCTTTCCCTACTACTTCCTTTTCTCTCCCCCTCCCTCTCCTTCCTTCCTTCCTTCCCTTCCTCCTTCTACCCTTTCCCTACTAATTCTTTTTCTCTCTCCCTCTCTTTTTCCTCCCTCCCTCCCTTTACCCTTTCCCTACTTCCTTTTTTCTTCTCCTCTCCCTCCCTTTTTCCTTCCTCCCTTTCCTTCCTCTCTCTCTCCACCCTTTCCCTACTTCCTCTCCTTCCTTCCTTCCCTCCCTCCTCTATCCTTTCCCTTCTATTTCCTCTCCTCTTCCTCTCTCTTTTTCCTTCCTTCCTTCCTTCCTTCCTTCCTTCCTTCCTTCCTTCCTTCCTTCCTTCCTTCCTTCCTTCCTTCCTTCCTTCCTTCCCTTCCTCTTTCCCTTTATCCTTTCCCTTCTATTTCCTCTCCTCTCCCCTTTCTCCCTCCAAGAAACTTTGGATAAAGAAGCAACTACCTGAGGGGGAAAAAAAAAACCCCAGCAGTCCTTGGTCAAATTTCAACAAGAAGAAGAAGAAGAATCTGGTAGCCGTGCAAGGTTGTGCCTTTTAATAAAACGTGTTCCAGAAAAAGGTGCTGCAGTACCAGACTTCTCATTTTTTATTCGTTAGGAAGCAAAACACTAGAACTTAAGAACAACCTTTGCAGAATTGGCACTGGTTGAAATCGGGCTGGGGAGAGGGTGAGGCGTCTGTTTTTTCTCCCCATTCCCAACACTAAAGATACTTACATGGATGTTCTGTATTTAATGTCGTCCTTTTCAGCCAGCTGCTCACAAGTGAGGTTCATGTGTTCTTTCCAGAGGCCTTGGCATTTTCGGCAGGTTTCCTGGAACGGAAGGCAGGGACTTTAAGCAAGCAAGGGGGACCCACCAAATTCAGGTTAGCAGTCAGGGAAGCTATCGTGAATCCTGCACCGAGCAAACGTTCTGGAGCACAGGCAGTCAGCTCCACATTACTGCACCTCTGTATGGTTTGTCCATTCTGTATATATTATGTATGTCCGTTCTGACCTGGGGTGCTCTCATTGCAGCCCTGGTCAAAAGGGCCCAACAGAGAAGATACCACCTGAGACTTCTCAGGAAACAACAACTGAATGGAAAACTGTACCATAGAAAGTATCTTAACTTACTGCACCTGTGTATGATTTGCCAATTGCACAGTGGCAGATAGGAAAATGCTCCAGAGGGTTAATGTCATTGCCCAGAGGATCATTGGCTGCCCTCTCCCCTCTTTGGAAGAGCTTTATAGCTCCTGCTGCCTTAAGAAAGTTCAGAACATTCTCAAAGATCCATCTCATCCTGGGAACCCTTTTTTTAAAAAACTATTACCATCTGGCTGACAGTACAGGATAATAAAAACAAGGACAAAATAGGCTGAAAAACAGCTTCTATCCCAGGGCAGGAGCTCTGTTGAATTCTACTGTATAGTGCAATATTCATGCAATATCAGCGGTTTTCACTTCGATGTATAGAATGCGAAGGGCGTGCGTTTGTGTTTTATTTCCGCAGTCATAATGTACACTGAAGATGGTATTTAATTTCGTTGTATGAAGTGCAATTACAATGAAGTAAATTAAATTAAACATATAACTGTTCATTTAATGACCATACAAAAGAGTATCTTTCATCCAAAATCTTCTCGGTATTGTGATTTTTAAACAAAATACGACCCTTTTTCCCCCCGCCTCTCTCCAGCTTTGCTTTCGGTCAACCCCTCCAATGTAGGGCTTTGCCCACCAGAGACCACAAGTAATCTATGCATTTTGACCTACGGTATGTGATCCTGGAAGAGAGATCGCTGGTGTCGCTCTGTGAAGAGAAACATTTCCAGAAGAACTTCAAGAGAAGGACTACCCAAAGGATGAATTCAACCAGCAGCTAATATTGCCACCTTGTGGCTTGGAGAAACCCCAGGCAGGACGCTGGACTTCATCCCACCCGTGTAGGGTCATAAAGGGATGGAGTAGATTTTTAACAGCTGCAGCGTGGAGGAAGAAGTTTGCCAAGCCAACTTTAATTGTTTTTGGGAAAGTATAAATGTTGACATGAAGACCAAAGCTCCTCTGAGGCTGGATGGTCTCCATCAGCAAACGATCCAGAAGGATTACCTACAACTCTCTGCTTGCAAAGCATTCAAGGATACTTCAGTAGACCATGAAGCTCCGTGCCACGGAAAGAGATGAGGGTGTTCATTGAACCCAAAGCTTCTGTCGGTTTGTCTGTCTGTCTAACCAACAATCAAGTAAGCAACACCCCAATCAAGAAACTGCCAAAGAGCCATCAGTAAGCAGCCCAACCAAAAGAATCTCTAAGACTGCCCCCCCTAACAACACAGACAGGCAAGATACCAGAATATAAACTGAGAACAAACGGCATTCGTTATTAGCACTGATGATGTTACCCAGTTGGGTCATGAAATGTCTACAAGAAAACAAGAGAGTACCAAGGACCCATCCATCCATCCATTGTACCTACTGTATCTATCTACCTACCTACTAACCTACTCTTATCTATCTATCTATCTATCTATCTATCTATCTATCTATCTATCTATCTATCTATCTATCATCTATCTTACCGATATCTTATCTGCCTTATCTACCTCTATCTATCTATATTCTATCTATCTATTTATCTATCTATCTATCTATCTATCTATCTATCTATCTATCTTCTATCTATCTATATTCTATCTATCTATCTTTCTATCTATCTATCTATCTCTGTCTCTGTCTCTCTCTCTCCAATCAACCCATCTCAAAAAATTATAAGAAAACCATATTTCTGATTTATAAGGAAAGAAGAACTGGGGGTGACACAATAGAAAGTCTTCCAATATTTGAGGGGCTGCCCCAAAGAAGAGGGAGTTAAGCTATTCTCCAAAGCCCCTGAAGGCAGGACAAGAAGCAACGGGTGGAAACTCATCAAGGAGAAGAAGCAACTTAGTGCTAAGGAGAAATTTCCTGACAGGGAGAACAATTAATCAGTGGAACAGCTTGCCTCCAGAAGTTGTGAATGCTCCAATACTGGAAGTATTTTAAAAGATGTTGGATGACCATTTGTCTGAAGTGATGTAGGGTTTCCTGCCTAGGTAGGGGGTTGGACTAGAAGACCTCCAAGGTCCCTTCCAACTCTGTGATTCTGTATTCTATACTATCCATTTCTCTTCTCTCAAAAATTTGTCTGTGCTCGGCATTTCCCATCAAGCAAATTGCTTGATGCATTAAAATGTCCCGAAGGAAGAACTAAATGACCAGAGTTGTTGGAGATCTTTTAAACTATTATTTGTTTTATTTTTCTTTTCTCTTGGATGAGACAAAGTGAATCCCGCAAAACAAACACACAGGAAGGTTTCAACACCCAGGGTAAATTTCCATGTTTATTTGCACGAGTCTCTTTTATGACTTTGCTGCAGAAAAATGGGTTGTGCAATGAAGATGTTTGCGGCCTTGCAGAGGGGTTGTGCAAGGGGAGAAGAAAAAGCTGTGTTTTGAAGGGCAGCAGCAAAACCGTAGCAAAACAATCCTCCAGCATCTGGGCTGGCTGTTCTCCAGCACAGTAGCCTCCAGATGGGTTGGCACCAGCTGTTGAGAGACCACATTCTCCACCCTCCCACAACAGGGCATCAGGTTGGAGAAAGGATTCAGACAGACCAGAAGCCCAGGTGAAGGCAGGCAGAAAAACAAGAGGAATACGGAACACAAGAAAAGAGGAAGTGGCAAAGCATTTGCCAAGTCTTGCATCACAATTCCACTGGGCCTGGCTTGTCTAGGGAAGAGAAGGACCAGGGGAGACAGGAGAGCAGTCTTCCAATATTTAAGGGGCTGCAACAGAGAGGAGGGAGGAGTCAAGCTATTTTCCAAACCACCTGAAGGCCAGACAAGGAATAATGGATAGAAACTGATCAAGGAGAGAGATTCAATCTGGAAATAAGGAGAAATTTTCTGGCAGGGAGAACAATCAACCAATGGAACAGAAGTTGCCTTCAGAAATTATGGGAGTCCCATCCCTGGAGGCTTTCAAGAAGAGACTGGACTGCCATCAGTCAGAAATGGTATAGGGTCTCCTGCTTGAGCAGGGGGTTGGATTAGATGACCTCCAAGGTCCCTTCCAACTCTGTTAATCTAAATACTTTTTGCCTTGGACAATTGATGCATTCCTTTGTTCAAGTTTTTCCCACGCTGAGGTCTTCCAGATACAAATAGTCCTTGACTTACAACAGTTTAGCGACTGTTCAAAGTTGCAATGGTGCTGAAATATGTGACTTACGACCGTTTTTTCCACAGTTATGGCCTTTTTTTGGAAACCACACGACCCGAACGTGAGATTAAAATTCAGGGGCTTGGTTTGTTTTTATGACCACTGCTGTGTCGCAAGGTCAGGTTCTGCAACCTTCTCACAAGGGGAAGCCAGATTCACTCAAACAACCAGGTGACTGACTTATCAGCTGCAGTTATTTGCTTCACGAAGGTGGCCAGGAAAGTCGTAAAATGAGGCAAAACTCAACACTTCACCACAAAACATTAGAGGCTCCATTGTGGTTGTACATAGGACTACAGCTCACATAATTCTCAGCCAGTATGGAGCAATTATGTGTGTGTGGTGGTGGGGGGGTTGGAGATACAAAAATTACTGGCAATGTTTTCATCATCAACTTTTAACTGAGAGTGTTGAAATCAACCACAATATGCTCTGCAAAAAAAAAAAAACAAGGTCTCAATCTTGAGACTAGATACTCCAAAACCCACTTAGGAAACTTGTCCCCAGCCCACAATGTTCGCAAGACAGAAAGAGAAAGCGAATTTTTTGATTAATATCAAGAAATGGAACATTTCCACAGGGCTGACGTGGTGCTCATTCCCACCAAACTTGCACCCATTTTCCAGACTATACTATATTTCCCCTCTTTCCAAAGAAGAGAATATATTTTTTCTGTTTGAAAATTGCTTTTCCCAGACTGTGTGCTTGGGATGCAGGGGAGGGGGAAATTGAAATTTTGGCTTTGTTTTTGTTGGCTAGATAGGTTTGTTGTTATAGAAATGGCTACTATATATACTATTGGGCAAAAGTAGAAAGTTGAGGTTTTAATGTTATATTCTACTGTGCCAAAGAGAGTTGGAAGCCAATGCCCCCCTTTTTTTTTCTTTTTCCCTTTTTCCTTCTCCTAGTTTTCCATTACTTATTTTCCTTTGTATCTTATATTTTGATAAAAATAAAAATTTGATTATCGTCTATCCATCCATTTCTATCTTTATCTATCAATATCTATCTATCTATCTATCTATCTATCTATCTATCTATCTATCTATCTATCTATCGATCATCTCTATCCTATCCAATCCTATCCTATCCATCCATCTCTTTTAAAGTTTGCCTAGACATCATACTTGGCTCCACTGAGTGGGGCCAAGATGTCATCACTTACAACCATTGCTCATTTTTATTCATTTTGTGGCGACTTTATCCTGTTTATTTTCCAGCCGTTTCATCAACTCGCTCCTTTAAATACTTTTGATGAATCTTCCCTCTGTGGGTCCTAGGAAATCGCCTTCGTTAGATTGTTATCAACCTCGGAGACTGAAGGTGAAAAGCAAACTAAAAAAAAGAAAAGCCTTAGAAGTAAAACTTCCTTTCTCTTTTGTCATGTTTTTGTTGTAGACTAAATAAAAAAAATAAAAGCAAACTAAGAAAAAATAAGTGGGCCCTGAACAGTCAAACTGATTTGCGGAGGACTTCAACTGCATTTTGCCACCCAGTTTCTTTCTTCTTCTGCTTTTTTCTTGGAATAAATCGTTGCATTTATTATCTTTCATCACACAAGATCAAAGTGTGTGAATGTAAGGTAATATTATACTCAACATACACGGAGGAGCAGAGACAGATAGAAAGCTGTGCTCAATTCAAGTCGGGGAACCACAACGGATGTGAAACCTGAGCTAACACGCCTGTGGGTTGCATATTAAGACACCGTTGCGATATTAAATACCAGAGCTTAAAAAATGCTATCCATAAAATACCCCAGAGTTTGACAGACGCCAAACCTGAAACTTGGGGAGACAGCATGAAACTTCTCGTTTAAATGTCACTCAAGATAAAAAAAACACCCAGTCCCCCCCACAAAAAACCCAAATCCTGCAGCCCAGTCGTGAAGAATTTAACAGACTTTTTGCTGTAAAATTAAAAATCACAGGCAATCCAAAGCCCATGGATTCCAGCCAGCCTTGTTCAACCTTGGGCACCTTTGAAATCAGGGGTCTCCAACCTTGGTAACTTTAAGCCTGGAGGACTTCAGCTCCCAGAATTCAGAAGAAAAAGGAATGTTGCTCTAACACAGTGCATGTTTCCCATAGCAAACACGCTGAGATTAGGGAATTAAGAGAATATTTCTCAGCGGAATCCCAAACTTTTTCAGATGTTGGTTTCTCAGCCGTGAAATCTCACAACTGTGACAACACCTGTCCACAAATAAGGTCAAAAACCCAAGAGAATAATTGCCAATTGTGGACAGCTTATTTGAAAAGCGACCTTGAAGATCTGGCTGAGTCTATCCTGCCCCCTTCTGACCAGCTGTGTCTTCTGAAAACATCACCAGATGTTTGAAGGGAGCTGCCAATCTTTTGTTCCTGAGGGACAAAAAGAGGCAAGCTACATTTCTTTCAAGCAGTGGGACACACGTTCTCTGCAAAAGCCAAGTTATTCCAACTGGGGGGAAAAACCTCCAGTGATGAAGCACTCACAATTTCTGGAGACAAATTCTGTTCCACTGGTTAATTCAGGGGTCTCCAACCTTGGCTCCTGGAAGCCTGGCGGACTTCAACTCCCAGAGTTCCACAGCCAGCAAAGCTGGCTGTGGAATTCTGGGAGTTGAAGTCCGCCAGGCTTCCAGGGGCCAAGGTTGGAGACCCCTGGGTTAATTGCTCTATCAGGAAATTTCTCCTTCGTTCTGAGTTGCTTCTCTCCTTTATTGCTTTCCTTCCCTTGCTTCTTGCCTTTAGGAGCTTTGTAATGTTTAATTTATGCGTAATTCAAGGCAACGGCTTAAGTGTGGCTCACTGAATAAAACCCAAAATCACAAGCATCTTCCTCTAAGATATTAACTTTGGGACCTCAATAGAGATTTGAAATTATTTTTGCGATCTTCTTTCCATAAATAGCCGGTGGTTAACTCCAACATCCGCTCAAATGGGTTGCAAGTAACTTTTGAGCAGTCTGTTGTAACTTTGAACAGTCACTAATGGCCAGTCGTAAGTGGAGAACTACCTGAACTGCTTTTAAAGAAAGATGAAAGACCACTGAATTGATTGAATTGGTTAAGTTAATGCCCCAGGTAGGTTTGGTGAGGATTGGTAACAAACACCATTTTTCAAAATCTAGGGTTTGGGAGCCTCCTGCTGGCCATCGCTGGTCTTTACAACCACTGCAGAAAACTAAAAATGCCAGTTTCTCCTCCAGAGGGCCACATGCCCCTTGAAACTCAAGAAAATTAATTAGAAAAGGAAGCATTTCTAATTCCCCCCCCCCCTCTTACCTTCACCCCTGCAGGGAAAACGGTTGTAACCTCTAGATAAGTCTGGGATTGCCTAGAACAAAATACTCATGGCGAGAAGACAGAAATGAAGCCTCCTGACCCTCTTTCAAAAATCACCTGAGTTTCATTTTTGCATGCGCAAAAAAAGGGGAACTTATAGAATGCGTAAAATAGAACAAGGTTACTGAAGTTTGAACCAAATCTAGGTTTTGCCCTGGTTCTGCCCACTTTTCTCCTGCCTTCCATCTCCTTTTGGTGCCCAGGCTTCCCAAAGCTGAATGACATAAGTCCTCATACTTATGACCATCACAGCATCTCCAGTGCCAGGACTGCCTGCAAATATTTGTTTCGGGTTTGGCGACAAAAAACTGCAAGTCACGTGAAAAAGCTTTGCACGGAAGTCCACATGACAGATAGGCCTCGACTTACAGCCACAACGGAGCCCAACATTTTTCTGTTGCTAAACAAGAAAAAAAAAAAGGGAGTTTTGCCCCATTTTACGATCTTTCTAACTACGTTAAGTGAATCCCTGCAGGCGTTGAATTAGTAGCATGGCTGTTAAGTAAAATTTGGCTTCCCCATTGACTCTGCTTATCAGAAGATAGGAAAAGCGGATCACACTGCAACCGTCATAAATGCAAGCCAATTGCCAAGCGCCTGAATTTCGATCACGTAGCCATGGAGATGCTGCATGGTTGTTAAAAGTGGGAAAAACCAGAAGTTGTCCATCACTGGACAAATATGGGAACATTACTATCATGTCACCCCTAGTCCTTCTCTGTTGTGCCAGGGTAGATCTGGAAGGCGTGCCAGAAAGTTAATGCCATGACAGCCACAGATCAGCCTCTGTACAGGCGACTTACAACAACAATAGGAACTGGAACATTTGGTCGTTAAGTGAGATAGAGAGACCCCATTTGCTATCTTCCCTGCAAATTGGATTTCTCAACCTCGTGTTACGACATAACCATCCACAATCTGGCCAAACCTTTCCTTCCCTTTGAGTGCCTCTCCGTCTCCATTACTATGAGTGTGTGTTTAAATTAAGGGCTTAATTGGTTTACTTTTGGGGGGGGGGGGCTTGCTTATTTAATACATTATAATCAAATGTGGGATTTCCAAGATCATATGGTTTCCAATTACTTTTTTTTCTCCAGGCAGCAGAACTGTTAGTTTAATTTAAAAGAACAACAACCAAGGACTACTAATACAGAGCAAAGCTCTAGTGTTGGGCTGAATTCAAGCGAACTTTTCTTTCCTTCATTCAAATTTTGGGGGACCGCTGGCTGAACATAATCTTGCTTTGGGTATATTGGACAGATGATAAGCATTTTAAATAAAATAAATGCCATTGTAGAGTTTAGCCATGAAACGGAACCAATGCAAGCTGAAAAGAACAGGGTTTTCTGATGGTGACCAGAACCTTAAGAAAGGACATTTGTATGAAACGTTGTCTTAAAAAGATGTCATCTCTGCAGGATCCAACCTGGGTCAGTCACGGTTAGTCTACATTCAGTTTTTCAAGATATTAAGATTGTTGGCTAAGCAGGTATAAAAACAGCCAGGGAAATGATGTCAGCCTGGGAAATAGGCCCAGTCAACAAGAGGGCTGACTTACCACCAGGTTTTCAGGTACTTAGGAGTCAAGGACTTAGCAGCACAAGGAACAGGCCACCAACACTCCCCAATCAACAATTCTTCCTCCTCCTCTTCCTCCTTTCCTGTCCCCCCTAGCACTGATGTTACCTGGTTTGGCTAATGAAACGTCTGCAAGCAAAAAATCAAGCTCAGAGAGGACCAAGGACCCTCACAGGCCTCCTCTTCCTCCTCCTCTCCACGAACCCCACTCCTTTCTAGCACTGATGACGTTCCCTAGCTGGGTCATTAAACGTCTGCAAGAAAACCACCACGCTCAGAGAGCACCAAGGACCTCTCCTTTCAACCCTGAGCTACAAAGATCCTCCTTCGAGGATTTTCAATTCAGGGTTTTGCAAAAGAAGCATGCACTAAGAGAACGGAGTGAAGATGAAAGCACCATCACTGGTCAAGAGAAAAAAAAAAAGATTCCTTTAACATTATTTTATTCTAGAGAGGCAAAGGTCTTCAGCTGGCCTTTGGCTTCTCTGTTAGAAGGAGGGAAAAAAACCCCAAGAGCCAGCTCCCAAGATGGCATTGCCTGCCAGTCACACATGACAGACGGCTGTTTAACCTTGAAGCCTCCACTCAGTTAACTGCTTAAAACTCCTCCTGCATTATTGATGGCTGTGCATCAAATCCAGCCATCATGCTGACTCTTTAAAATCACTCTTGGTAGGGGAAGAGAAAGCGACCCAGAATGCTCTTGCTTAAAACATAAGCCAGCCCAAGAAAATAACAGAAAACCCCTGTGAGAAACGGTGAAGACAAAGCCTCTGTCTACCGAGCAAACACCAGCATTTAAGAAGACCTTCTAAACCAAAGGTCTCCAACCTTGGCCACTTTTAAGATCTGTGGACTTCAACTCCCAGAATTCCTCAGCCAGCAGAGTTGGTGTCAGGGGTCTGACAATCCACTCCCATTCAAATCATGAGTCTCCAGCCGCATCTCTCAGAGTTAAAAAAGAAATCATTTATGACGAGTGAACATGCCGGTGTTACCTGGGTGTAGCCAACTCTGAGAGACATCATTCATTTCACCCTTGACCCTGGTCTTCCTCTACCCCCTGGACGTATATAATCCATTGGGACACATCCATACCCAAGAGTCACCAATCATGCTCTCCAACAATAATCTTCCGCACCAGAAGTTTTAGCCGCCTAGCAATTATCTATAAAAATATTTCAGGAACGTGTTGCTTCCCCCACTTCCTTTTCGCTGAGAAAAGACCAGATCAATATTTTTGAGTTGATAACTGGCTGAGGAATTCTGGGAATTGAAGTCCACAAGTCTTAAAAGTGGCCAAGGTTGGAGACCCCTGTTGTAAAAGATGTTCAACAGCTGTCTTGAGGTCCTGCAGGAACAATGGCTTCCGCAAAAAGTGCTTCCATGACAACGTTCGTATTCATAACCATCTGCTCCAGATGCGACCCAAAAGCTGGGTGGAACATCCGTTCTTCGATCCTGGCTTCCATGAACGGGGGAGAGTATGCAGAAACATGGACAAGCAACAAAGAGACTTCCATCTCAGCCCACAAGAGGTTTTTCTTCAGATCAAACGTCAAGATTTTTAATTGGCGAGAAGGGGACCGACATGCAGGAAATGATAACCAGAAGACTTGGTTGAAGTATTTGCTTGGGTCCACAACATCCAATCACCCAGCTTGGCTCTGGCTTATGAGTTCTGTAATTTTAACTGCTGTGGCTTGTAAGCCCTGATTTATGGTTCCGTGGGGCATGTAAGTTAAGCTGCAGGGAACGTATTAATCAAATCTTAGTTATAAACGTAAGCAGTTGCTGGATGCCTTGAGGGCCAACTTGGAGATGATAATCAGGGCCACATCATCTAGGAATGGTTCTGAAAGCTTCTCAAATGTTTTACAATTGGTGCAGAACCAACAAATCTACTGGCATATTCAACTTTAGCTCAAAAACCAATGGAGAGAGGGGTGCTTGGAAGCTTTTGAAGAACATCAATTCACCTCGTTCAGGGGTCTTTATGGGTAGAGATAGAAAGAGAGAAGGCTTAGGATTGTCCCTTGCAGTCTGTGTCTTCTCCAGATCAACTACAAGAATTAAAGGAAAGAGGGTAAAGCTCAGGGCTGACCTGAAGGGTCCTTGGTGCTCTCTGAGCTTGACAGTTTCCTTGCAGATGTTTCATGACCCATGCAGCAGCATGAATGACGTTACCTACTTGGGTCATGAAACATCTATCTAGTTATGTCTGGAGAAGTCAAAGACTCCAAGGGGCAAGCTTGGTTCAATTCTAAATCTCCTCTCTTTCTATCTCTACCCACAAAGACACCTGGACAAGGTGAGTTGATGTTCTTCAGAAACTTCCAAGCATTCCTCTCCATTTGTAGACCTTCTTGGTTACAAAAGACACACACATACACACACACGAGTTAAACTCTAAGTGTGAGAGGTATTTCTTTTGGGGAAACCTACCCAAAGAATGGAGTAAGGAAAATTCATATTTAGTTATTCATATATTGACCGCTGACAGATTTGTATTCACACAAAATTGGAAGAGTGGAGAGATCCCTACAAGATGAGAATGTGATTAGGAAAATACTAGAATGCGCGGAAATGAATAGATTAACATTGGCAATTAAGGAGAAAGAGCAAACTGAATTATTATATGGTATGGGAGTTATTCTATCGATGATTAAATAATAAAATGGAAGTTAGAAATAGGGAAACAAAATAAAGATTACATGTTAAAAGAGATAAAGTTAATATAATGCTTAATATGTTGAATACTACTACGTTAATATTGTATAATCAATTAATATAAATACCTATTTATACTAATTGATTATACAATATTAACATAGTAGTATTACTATGTTAAATATTACAGAATTAAAATGTAATGAAGGATGTTGTAATTTTGATTATTGTTTAACAAAGATGTTTGTACCAAGACAACACACTGTTCAACTGAAGATGGAATGATTGTATCAACATTGTCCAACTATTCACAAAGTCTGCACTACTATTACTATTAACCTTCTCATCACTCCTTATCACCCATCCCCTCCTACTTGTGACTGTATGATGATAACTTTGTCACTTGTATCCTTATGATTTATATTGACTGTTTCCTAGTATGATTTGATGGCTTATTGTACTCTATGACTATCATTAAGTGTTGTACCTGATGATTCTCGACTCTTGATGAATGTCTCTTTTCTTTTATGTACACTGAGACAAATTTCTTGTGTGTCCAACCACACTTGGCCAATACAGAATTCTATTCTATTCTGTTAAAAATAATATATATATATATTTAAAAAGAGTTAAACTCTAAGTGGAAAGGAAGCAACCCTGAATTTCAGGTCCTCCCAGAGCTATCACTTCCCCCTTCTGCTCCACACTGTTAATGGAAAGACTCTTTCTTCCTCCCTCTGAAGAAAGGGGTTAAGCAAGACAGCTGGACTTATTCTGTGACCAAATTAGGAAACAACCAACAAAGGATCTCTCCAAGATCATCGCACTGTGGCCCAGAACTTCAGCTTGGCCTTTCTGGCTGGAAAGGCAGAACACAGCTGGACACTGCCCAGAGGAGGCCTGTCCGTCTGAGCATAGCTGGGGAGGCAGACTGGCAGCCCCATAGCTGATGTGGGCTGAACATTCCTTCTTGAAAGTTCATGAAGGCCATCAAAGTTGGCCTCCAAGTCACCTCCGCCTAGAAACTCCAAGGCTTCCTGAGACCGTAATTAAGCCCATGCTTCGTCCAAACAACTCTTGTTTTATTTCAACGCTGGGAATTATCTTCATTCCCAGCCCGTAATAAGTCCCAAACAGTCCCTCAAGATAAGCACCCACCTTTCTCTCCTTTGAATGGCTGCCAACAACTAAAGTGCCAAATTAACTGTAAAAAGCCAAACTGAGTACAAAGTCCACACAGAGCTTCAAGGTTTAATCCAAACAGAGTGAATGACTTTGCTTCCTGCAAAGGTTTACCTACCTTTGCCTGTCCTTTATCCCTTAGTGGAGGGGCAATCACCTCCCAGCCTTACTCCCAAGTCACCCATTTTGTCTTAACTGTTCTTGCCTTCTGGCAGCTCTGCACACACACACGCACTGGGAACAGGCTCCCCTTGTTCCTCTTCCTTGCTGTTGCCAGACTCCAGAGGCTCCAAAGGCAGCACCCTACTCCCAAATGGTCCTGGCCCCATCTCTGCATCTCTCCAGATTCCCAGACTGATCCCCGTTCTTCCCCACTGTCCGATTCTGCTGCCGGCTGCACCAGCTGCCGGCGAACCACAACAGGCAGCCCCCTAGCTGATGGGGGTTGAACCTTCCTTCTTGAATGTTCATGGAGACCCCCGAGGTTGGCCTCCATGTCATCTCCCCCTAGAAGCTCCATATCCAAGAGCAGGCTACCAAAAAAGTACAGGCAGAGCACCATGGGGGCCCAACATGTACGTTGCTAAGGGAGACATTTGTGGAGTGAGTTTTGCCCCATTTTACGACTTTTCTGGCCACCATTCGTTAAGTGAATCATTGCAGTTGATAAAGTTAGTGACTATCTGTATAGGAGCTGCATGGAAAGAGAGGGGGACTGGCTGATCTAACTTGGCACTGACTCAAATTAAAAAAAAAAACCTTTACAATCACTCGTTTAGTGACCTAAGTTAGAAGTCTTATGACCATTGCAGCACCCGCATGGTCACGTGATCAAAATTCGGATGCTTGGCTCATATTTATGACGGTTGCAGTGTCCTGGGGGGGGGGGCATCATGTGAACTCCCCTTTATGAACTCCAGCACCTGAAGGGCAGGACAAGAAGCAACGGATGGAAACTAACCAAGGAAAGAAGCAACTCGGAACTAAGGAGGAATTTCCAGACAGGGAGAACAATTAACCAGTGGAACAACCTGCCTCCAGAAGTTGTAAATGCTCCAACACTGGAAGTTTTTTCAACAATGTTGGATAGCCATTTGTCTGAAGTGGTGTAGGGTTTCCTGCCTAGGCAGGAGGTTTGACTAGAAGACCTCCAAGGTCCCTTCCAACTATTCTATTCTATTCTGAATTCTATTCTATTCTATTCTGAATTCTATTCTATTCTATTCTGAATTCTATTCTATTCCATTCCATCCTACGGCAGACTGTTGCAGGGGGTGTGGAGGGGCTGCAAAGCCATGCCTGTTCTTCTAGAGACTGAGGAAAAAGAGCCCTATAGACTGGGAGAGGTGTTGTAGCCATAAAGGTGAGTCATTCAGGTGAGTCATTCCCCGATACCAGCCTTTGCTCGTTTTATTTATTAGATTTTACCCTGTCTTCGTTTTCGTTTATGTATAAATAGCTCAGGGCGTGGAATATAGGTAATATTCCTCCCTCCTCCTGTTTTCCCCACAACAGCAACCCTGTGAGGTGGGCTGGGCTGAGAGAGAGGGGGACTGGCCCAAAGTCACCCAGCTGGCTTTCGTGCCTAAGGTGGGATTAGAACTCCCAGTCTCCTGGTGATCGGTCCAAAGTCACCCAGCTGGCTTTCGTGCCTAAGGCGGGACTAGAACTCACTGTCTCCTGGTGATCGGTCCAAAGTCACCCAGCTGGCTTTCGTGCCTAAGGCGGGACTAGAACTCCCAGTCTCCTGGTGATTGGTCCAAAGTCACCCAGCTGGCTTTCGTGCCTAAGGCGGGACTAGAACTCCCAGTCTCCTGGTGATTGGTCCAAAGTCACCCAGCTGGCTTTCGTGCCTAAGGCGGGACTCGAACTCCGTCTCCTGGTGATTGGTCCAAAACCCTCCAACTGGGTTTCATGCCTAAGGCAGGATTAGAACTCACACCTCTCCTAGTGACTGGACCCAAATGGCTTCCATGCTGGGATAGGGAATTCTGGGAGTTGAAGTCCAGACATCTTAAAAGCTTTATAATATGTGGCCTCCCCCCAATTCTCTGGCTGAAATGTTACGGGATTGGGTGGGAAATAGCAATAGCGCTTAGACTTATATATGGCTTTATAGTGCTTTCCAGCCCTCCCTAAGCTGTTAAAAGCCCCCAAAGCAGCATTCAACTTTGACTGGCCTACAAGCAGCCCCGCCAAGTAATGAGCGTCTCTAGATCACTGACCTTCTAACCTTTTGGCCGGAAATGTACAGGCCATTAAGCCCATCTCCTCCCTCCCTCCCTGGACATCAGCCCTCCCCCACCTGGTACTCTTGATTTTAGGGAACCCGAAGCAGCTCAGCCATGACTTCACAGCTGACAAACTCAGGCCTTTTCTGCATTAAGGAATCAGGGAAGGTCAACCCACAGCTTCCTGCTTGGAGCAAGCCCTTGCAAAAGATGGACAAAGGACTTGCCTCTTATGGGTATATAGCATCCTCTCGCTGGATGGCTATATATGGAAGGAAGAGCAAGGCAGGACCTACACACACACACACACACACACACACACACATCCTTGCGAAGTTTCACTTCCCAAATCTGCCCAAATTTATTCATTTTTAATGCTGGGATTTTGTTTTGTTTTTTAAATAAAATTCCTGGTTTTGGAAGGTGTGGGATAGCAGCGCAAACTGCCACGAATAATAAATTGGGATAGGAAAAAGAAAAAAACCCCGACTATATATATATATATATATGTATGTATGTATGTATGTATGTGTGTGTATATACATCAGAAGCCTGATGATGGCAGATGAGATTCTGCTGAAACGTTGCTACAACTTTAAAAGCACCACTATTATGACGTGGGAAAATACCCGAACAAAGCTGAATGCCAGACATATATATATATATATATATATATATATAATTTTTTTAAAAAAGAAAAGAAAAAAGGGAGGAGTGGTGCAGAGAGAAATCAAGACAGTTTCTTCCTGAGAAGTCAGACACACACACATACCCCAAATACGCTGAGCTTCTGCGGGCTGTTTTTTGGAAGGGGTTCAAGTTATTCATGATTAAGGATTGTCACACGATTTACATCTGAAAGGACTCTATTGTGGGAAAAAAAGAAAAGAAAAGCTCGCCCTTCTTCCAGATAAACTGGAAAAAGAAAGGGAAAGGAGGGAAAAAGAAAGAAAAAAAAAAAACCAGGACAGAGCCAAGCTAAATGTCTGAAAGTTGCTTGAGTGGGGAGTGGGGGAGGAGGGGTGGGTTGGACTAGATGACCTCCAAGAACCCTTCCGACTCTTTTTATTCGACTCTTGTTATTCGCATTTTCTGCAACAGGCTCTCTTGTTATTCCTATTTTCTGCAACTGTTCCCCGTTTCGGAGTAGAAAGAAAAGAGACTTTTTGCTGGAGAAAGGCGAGTGGAAAGTGGACAACATCTGGTTAAGTAAGATTCCGAGCTCCCCTCAAGGAGAGAGTTATGGATCTTTAAAAGGGCCTCCGTTGCATGCAAATTGCTTCCTTTCCAGTCTAGGGGCCAAGAAGGTACACACACAGTCACACACACACACATACACACACACACTATTCGCTGCCACCAAATTCCATTGTTCTGACTTAGTATCTCTGGTTCTCTGCTTAGTCCACAGTGCCAACTGGTTATCCTTGTCAGGGTGAAGCCTCCAAAGAGGCAGGTTTCAGGAGACATTCCTTGCAGACAGAGCTGGTCATTTGCCTTCTTTTAGCAGAGTCGTTGAGGCTACATGGGGGTTTGTCTGTGTCCTCAGGGCCCACCTGCGTTGTGGAAATGGGCGTGGCACAGCTCCATTAACACAACCCTTTCAGCAGGTCCAAGAAGGTCCACACCCATTTGCACTACTCAGGTGACCCTCAGGACACTGATAAGCCTGCAAGTGGCCTCAACTTCTATCGAAAAGAATGCAAATGACCAGCTGCCTGCAAGGAGTATAAATCCTTCTGTTCCCCACCATCCAGTCAGAGCTGAAGAAGCTTCTTGGATGAGAAGGGAAATGTCTTCAAAGAAAAAAACAGAAAATCCAGTTGCCTCTTGGGAAAAAAAAAAAAAAAAGCACCTTTGGGACAGCTGACTTTAGACAAATACTTCTGACGGTCATTAAATGGGGGAGGCTGTTCTGGCCATCGGACACAGGTGGGAACATTTGAGAACTGCTATTTTGGGGAGGGGGGACTGTCTTCTAATGACTCACTGGCAAGGTTTTAGAGCAGGGGTCCCCAACCTGGGCAACTTTACGAATTGTGGACTTCAACTCCCAGAATTCTTCAGCCAGCAAAGGAAGGAAGGGAGGGAGGGAGGGAGGGAGGAAGGAAGGAAGGAAGGAAGGAAGGAAGGAAGGAAGGAAGGCAGGCATAGTGGTGCAATGGTTAGAATGCAGTGTTGCAGGCTAACTCTGCCCACAGCAGCAGTTCGATCGTGACTGGCTTAAGGTTGACTCAGCCTTCCCTCCTTCCGAGGTGGATAAAAAGGGGGACCCAAATGGTTGGGGGGTGGGGGGTGATATGCTGAGCCTATAAACCACTGAGAGAGGGCTGCCAAGCACTATAAAGCGGTATATAAGTCTAAGCGCTATTGCTGTTGCTATCTTTTGAACCTGGCATCTCACAGAATCGGGAGGCAGATTTGGCAAATCCAAACATGGTCCGCCTGCCTGACGGGAAACGGTGTCTCCTGGCAGGAAAATTAGGATTTATGATGGGTGACGCCCAGCAGGTTTTTCAAAGCTGCCTCTGGAGAGGTGTGCCGATTTTTACGGATGGACATCACGACAGCAACCTAACTCTCCGGAACAGCAGCCTTAGGCCTGGCCAGGAAACACACACAGAGAGAGAGCACAATTTCTGCCTCCTCTTCAAGTCTTTTTCTCTCTTTGTTTCCTCTCCCTGGTTGGGCTTCGGCAACACCGCGAAAAGTCTGCTGCCCTTTTAAGGTAGAAAAATGCCTACCCCAACTGGGCGGAGGGTTGCGGGGGGGGGGCGGGCAAAAGAGCGAGGGAAAGAGTCAGCGAAGGCAGAAAACTTCCTTTTTCCGGCGGCTTTGGCAAAGAGTCAACGGAGGAGCAGCGTGCTCTCGGCTGGGCGCTTCGGAAAGGGAACTCTCCACATCAGCAAGCAGAGAGCAAAAGGGAGACGGGGAAGAGGAGGGGAGGGGAGGGGAGGGAGAAGGCAGAGCTTTGCAAAACCAAGACAAGCGGCTTCTCAGAAGGAAAAGAGGGCTCTTTTATGGGAAAGACAAGATCTGAGTATTTTTAAGGGCAATCCCCTCTACACCCCCCCCCCCGGCTCCGGGCCACATCTGGCCTTTTGACTGACCCTATCCAGCCTGGGGGGGGGGGGAAGAGGGTCAATCAGAAATTCAAAATCAAATGTCAATAAGGGAGAATATTTGTAAGCTCAGGGTTGAGATGGAAGGGTTCTGTGATGAAAGCCCCCAAAGTAGGTCAAGTCCCTTTGATACCTCCAACTTGGCCCCCAATGTCCAGTTATCATCAGCTGGAGAAAAAAAAAAAAAACTCTCTCAAGAACAGTTTTTAAAGGGAAGAAATTCAGTCCCACCCCAAAGTACATCTAAATTAGAAATAAAAACCAACACAAACCACAAAGCTGCAGCAATTAACGAGACAGGGCAGGATAAGGGATTGTAGAACTCAAAAGATAACGAAAGACACACAGTTGGGAGGCCGCCAGAACCCAGATAAGACTTGACAAGCAAAGATAATGCATGCTTTGCTTCCAGCAAGGTGCTGTGCGCAAACGCCCTTTTTAAATCCTGTTTTCCCAGCTGCAGCTAATGAAGGGAATCAGGGCCCTTTTCTCCCCGGCAACACGCCTTGCTCCCTTATCTGTTGCTCCCTGTGTGCCCTAGGATGCAGAGGGGTGGGCCTGCAGTCTTCCTCTGAATGCCCAGCCGGACAGTGCCCTTCCCCAGTTTCCTCCACAGACACGGGAGCCACGCTCCTGTCACCTGTTCGACCTCTCCCTTGGAATCAGATTCCAACAGGGGCATGACAGGTTCCATGCTGCTCTCTGAGCTGGGGTTGTTTTCTTGCCGATGTTTTGTGACCCAGCTAACAAACATCATCAGTGCTAGGAGGGAGTGGCCTTTGCTCTCTTGTTTATATACACAAGTGATCTGGAAGAAAACAGCCCAGCTCAGAGAGTACCACTGTTCAACCCTGCTACAAATATTTTCTTCTATTAATTCCATTATTGTACTGGGGTCCTCCTCCTCCTCCCATTCTCCTCCTCCTCTGCCCAGCAAGCCCTCCTCCCTTCTAGCACTGATGATGTCACATAGTAGGGTCATGAAATGTCCAGAAAAAAAACAAGCTAGCTTGGAGAACACCAAGGACCCTACAATCTTCTCCTTCCTCCTCCTTCCCCACTGCTCTTTCCTCCTCCTCCCTCTATCTCCCCTTACTCCCTTTTATGAATGACGGTGTTGCACTGATGATGTTGCCTGGTTGGGCCATGAAACGTCTGCAAGAAAACCACCAAGCTCAGAGAGCACCAGGGACCCCACAGTTCCTCCTCCTCCTCCTCTCCTGCTCCTTTCTCCTGTCCAACCCCACTTCCTTCTAACATGGATGTTACCAAGTTGCATCATGAAACCAAACTCAGAGAGCACCAAAGACTGCAGTCTGCAACCCTGAGCTACCTATATTCTCTTTTATTTACTTTTGTAAGAAGAGGTGAAAGTCCAGAGCTGCCGAACATCAAGGTAAATCAATCCCCTTTGCATGCAGAAGGTCTCTCTTTTAAACCCTGACGCCTTCATCTGAACATAAAAAAGGCCCAGGGCCAGAGGGACAGGCACTGCAGCACTGAATTAAAAGGATGCACTCTTAATCCCAACTGTTCGACCCTGAAAATGCTCCACCGAGTCATTCAAAGCAAGATTTTTGGCCACTGGGGCTTTGCAGCATCCAGCTTCATTTGGAGGTGAGCCTGTGCCTCCTGTTCCAGTAACAAGATAACTGAGGTTTAATTATAATGATGATGACGGCAATTAGTCTCTCTTACTGTGGAGCACTTGAGCGCTGGGGAGAGCAGAAAATAACAGCAAAGGAAGCTGCTTTTAGGACACAAGGAGGATGCGGCTGTTTGTAATTCAACTCGTTTTTTGGAGGGTGGGTGTGCAATATGGAACAAATGTTGAATTTTGACCCTCATGGGTGCTTTCTTCCCAATGCTAAAGAGGTGGCCAACTCTACACATATCTAATAGGAATAGAATAGAATAGAGTAGAGTAGAGTAGAGTAGAATAGAATAGAATAGAATAGAATAGAATAGAATAGAATAGAATAGAATAGAATAGAAGAGAAGAGAAGAGAAGAGAAGAGAAGAGAAGAGAAGAGAAAATAGAATAGAGAATAAAACAGGGAATAGAATAGAAAAGATAAAATAGAACAGAACAGAACAGAATAGTTGGAAAGGGACCTTGGAGGTCTTCTAGTCCAACGCCTTGCCTAGGCAGGAAACCCTACACCACTTCAGACAAAGGGTTATCCAACATCTTTTTAAAAACCTCCAACGTTGGAGCATTCACAATCTCTGGTGGCAAGTCGTTCCACTGGTTAATTGTTCTAACTGTCAGGAAATTCCTCCTTAGTTCTAAGTTGAGAGCACAGGTAGCCCTTCACTTACGATGATTCCTTTAGTGACTGTTCGAAGTTCCAACAGCACTGAGGGGGGAAAAAAAGGTGACTTACGAGCATTTTTTTTTCATCCTCATGGCCGTTGCCGCATTCCCATGATCACCTGGTCGAAATTCAGAAGACCAGTTTCAGCCTCCCACGTGATCTCCCTTTTTTGCGACCCTCTGACCAGCAAAGTCAACGGGGAAGCTGGATTCCCTCAACAGCTGGGCCAGTAACTGAGCAGCCTCAGCGGTTCGCTCAAAAACTCTGGCTAGAGAGGTCGCGAAAGGGGGCACAACGGCTGTCTCACTTAGCAACCGAAATGTCAGGCGTCATTTGGGGGGGGATCATATGCCGAAAACGACCTGCATTTTGTGGTGATTGCCAGGCGAGGTGAAAGAGAGTTGAGATAGATTAGATAGATAGATAGATAGATAGATAGATGGATGGATGGATGGATGGATGGATGGATGGATGGATGGACGGACAGATAAATAAGGAGTTGAATGGCCTGTATTCTTATAGCTGCTGTCCAGCCTCCCAAAAGGAAGATGGGCTAACTACTCTCTTTCATAAGATGAATTATCACCATGGCAACCGTATCCTTCACCTTCTGGTCTTTCCCAGCTCAGTGGGAAGCGCTGCAGTGGCTTGTGCTGAGACTGCAAAACAGAAGGGACTTTTCAGCCCATATGGGAAACTGCACCAAAGCTGCCGCTGTCGGCAAGTTTACAGCCGCTGTTTGAGAGAGACAACAACACACATCCTTGACCGGGACATGGCCGTCACATCTGATGGAATTAAAGGGCTAACGCAGAAACAAAGAACGTACAACCCAGAATAATAAGAATTGGAAGGGACCGTGGAGGTTTTCTAGTCCATCCCCATGCTCCAGCAGGAGAACCTATACCTTTTCAGACAAGTGGTTGTCCGGGTTCTTCTTAAAAACCTCCAGTGATGAAGCTCCCACAACTTCTGGAAGCAATTTCTGTTCCGTGGGTTGATTGTTCTCACTGCCATAAAATTTCTCCTTATTTCCAGGTTGAACCTCTCCCTGATCAGTTTCCATCCGTTGCTTCTTGTCCTGCCTTCAGGTGCTTTGGAGAATAGCTTGACTCCCTCTTCTTTGGGGCAGCCCCTTAGTTATTGGAAGACTGTTATCATCCCTAGTCCTTCTCTTTGTCAAGACTAAACATTCCCAGTTCCCTCAGTTGTACATCCTAAGGATTTAGCCTCCTACCTACCTACCTACTTACCTACCTATCTATCTATCACACACACACACACGTTGAGATCTACCCATATATCAGAAAACAAGCTTGATTAACAAGTAATAGGGCAGGCTCGGCATGCATTTGCTCAGGAGGAAATCATTCTTATTGGCCTTGTATTTTATTTTATAACCCAAAATTGGAAAGGGAGAGACAAAAAAAACAAATCTGAGATTTAATGCACGAAGTTTCCCTCCTTCCTTCCTTGTCTTAGATGTGGCTTTCAGGCTAAAAGCATCTGCTTTCTTGGTGTGTAACTACTAGGAACTTTGATTAAATCCAAATTGGGAACACTGGTTAGAATAAAATACAGACGGAGCTGTTCAGAGTCGTAAATGAAGATCTGGTTTTGTTTTGGAAGCCCTTGTTTAAGATAGCCGCAGTTTGTTAGACGCCAAAACAAGCCACAGGTCCTTAAAATGGGGAACGGGTGCTAAACTGTGATTTATGTTGTATCTGAAGCAGAATTATTTCGGCTGGAAATGCTTGGATCCTAGTTTTCAAAGCACTCAAAACTTTAAAATGATTAAAATAAGAATCCCTTTTAAGGCTTTGGGGTATTTTAAAAGGAAACATTTATCAGTTCAATAAAACATTGTTTCATGCACCACAACAGTCCTTTAGTGGTTTCCCACTGCCATAAAAATCCATAATAAAACAACTTGATCTTTTGCCCTAGATGCAAATCAAGAAAGAAGTGGGTTCAAACCCTGAAGCCAGCTCAATACACTGCTTTTTTTGGATAAACCGTTTCTTTGCATTCAGACAGAACGCCTTAAGAGAAAGGATGAAGTTACGACAGATAACTGAAAAGGGGTTTAAAATGCTGGTGTGGTTTATTTCATTTTTTGAAACAGGAGGCTGCGCATAATTCATCCCCACTGTGGATTAACCAAGGGTGCCATCTAGCGGCTTTCAGCCCTAATTGGACGTTTACACAATCCACTTTTTTTGATCAATGAGACAGTCCCATGAAATAAATGCAAAAAAAGCTTTCATTGAGCAGATCCTTTTCCAGAGCTAAAAATAACTCCCGTTCCTAGGCCCGCCAGCAACCCACAGTGGCCCAGGAATGCTGGGAGTTGAAGTCCATAGGTTGCTGTAGTTCTCCATGCCCGATTTAAGTCATGGGAAAATGGATGCAGGCTCTCGAGAACAGGGGTGGATTTCCAAACTTGGCCACTTTAAGGCTTGTGGACTTCAACTCTCAGAATAGCTGGCTGGAGAATTCTGGGAGTTGAAGTCTATTAAGTCTAGAAGCCACCAAGTTTGGAGACCGAATACCACGTTGACTGACAGTTAAACCTGGAATATAATCTCAGAAGGCTTTCTGCAAAGCAATGACCGTCAAAGGTGAATCCACCATACTTGGTTTAAATGAGAGTGATGTAAGGAGATGAAAGATCCCAAGGGAGGAATATGGAAGAGTGGTCAAAAACGTAACAAGAACTGAAATACTAAAAAGAACAACAGATGATGGATAGATATAGAATACTTCTTAATTAAAGATTTGCTTGATTAAGGGTTAGAAAATAGAAGCAGAAATTAGAAATGTGGAAAATATTACTACCTATATCGCTATACAATATATTATAATTACCATGTAGACACAAATGATAGAAGCTGAAAGGTTATTATTTATATACATGAATTGTATTGTTGTTTTTAATACTGTCTATAAAGTAAATTGATGATTATTACTATTACTTTAACTGCTATTATTAATCTCAGAATTATTAATTTTTCGTGAATCCAAAATGACTCAGACAATAATACACTGTTCACCAAGCACTTATGTGTATTTAAAGAAAAAAACGTATCAATAAAACCCCCTTTTTTTTTAAAGGTGAAACCACCGCTTGGCGGTTCATTTGCAATTCACGGTAGCAAAAGACGCAAACCCTTTTTTTGGATGTTCCTTTCTCTCTTTTCATTAAAGTTGTGAGTCTCACACACACATACACCCCTTGCTGCCACCTGCAAAACTAGGCTAAGCACCTTGAGGGGTTTAATCTCCCTCCTGGAATCTCTAGCCGTGTCTAATTGAAGGGTGAGAGGAAACAGCCAGAACTTTCCCCTGGTGTGTTCTGCTAGGCAACCGGCCCCTTGTTTTCATAAACAGGTGCCACCTACCTTCCTGCAGCATGGATTTGGACAGCTGAACCGCTTCACCTCCTTGTCCAGGAGAGCCGGGAAGTTGCAAAAGGGACACCTGCAAAACCAGGGAAGATTGAGTGAGGGCTTGGAAGGGGAAGCTTGTAGAAAGAAAGCAAGGCGTGGAAATGCACCTTCCTTCTCGGTGTAGGGAACCCTTCGACTTACAACTCAGCTGTTCCAAGTTACAACAGCACTGCAAAAAAAAAAACCAAAAAAAGCAGCAAAATGAAGAGCAGCCCTGAGGCTTCACGATGGTTACAGAGTCCGGTCGTTGGATCAGCTCGTTTGTGTGAAACTTCCCAGTCGGCTTCTGAAAAACGAAGCCCCGGGGGGGGGGGGGGAGGGAGGAGCCAGACTGCACAATTTCGCTGAACCACCCCGGGATGCTAAGCAGGGAAAATCTGGGCCCCGATTGAGACCTTGTTAAGCCAGGTTTGTGTTAACTTGGCCGTGGGGCTTTCCAAGCTGCAGGTCGCCGTTTTGCAAGGCCTGTTTTTGCAGCACTCACAGCAATTCCAGAGTTTGCATGTAGCAAAACCGCAAAACAGGAAGCCAAGGACCTGTTAAAACCCAGGTTAAATTTCTGCAAGGTTTAAGGCACTCCACTGCCTCTCCAAAACCTACAAACCCAAAGATCTTCCTCCTCCCTCCTTTCTCCTCTTCCTCCTTCCTCTTCTTCACTCCTCCTCCATCCAAAACCTACAGGCGCAAAGATTTTCCTCCTTCCTTTTTCCTCTTCCTCCCTCCAAAACCTAGACCCAAAATTTTCCTCCTTTTCCTTTCTCCTCTTCCTCCTTCCTCTTCTTCCCTCCTCCATCCAAAACCTACAGACCCAAAGATTTTCCTCCTCCTTCTCCCTCCTTTCTCCTCTTCCCCGTCCCTCCAAAACCTACACAAACCCAAAGATTTTCCTCCTCTTCCTCCTCCCCCATCATCATCTCTGGGTTATACCCACGTTCCCTGAGGTTAATTTCAAAAGTGAGAAGATGGGCCATTGGCAGCTGGAAAAAGCTGCCCGCCCAACGCAAAGCAAGGCCAGTGAATATGAAAATAGCCAACAAATGCTGGAGAGGTGGCCCAGGGAGGTCGGGGGAGGGAAGAGGAAGGAAAAAATACGCTCATTGAGGCTCCTGGCCTCCAGAAAGATCAGAGGGTCTCCGGAAAAGGAGAACGGCGTCAAAAAATAGAAACAGATGCGTCATCATGCACACCTGGTTCACAGATGCCTCGACGCAAAGTTTTAGCTCCAAGGGCCAGGATTTTACATCTCTCTGAGTTGTGACGTGGAGTGCAGAGGCTCCGCCACGTGGAGAGCCTTGAAAGGGTGGGGGGTTGCTCCTGAGCCCCCACTCACCCACCTCCCAAATTCGACCTGGGCAAGCGAGCTTTTACCTGACAAGTTCATCTGCGCAAGCAGCCGCTACTTCCTCCTCGGCTTTCCTCTCGTAGTATTTACAGAGGATGTTCTCAGGAAGCACCTTCTCCAGTTCGGTGGTGGGGAATGAACAGGTGCAGCTCCCTTCCATGCAGCTGAGCTCCGACTGGGTCCAGGGAAGAAGGAGGGAGGGAGGACATGAAGGTTACAGGATCAGAGGGAAGGCTGTGCATGTCAGGAGCTGTGATGGCGCAGTGGTCAGAATGCAGTAGTGCCGGCTAAACTCTGCCCCAACTGCCAAAGAGTTCGATGCTGACAGGCTGACCTCAGCCTTCTGTCCTTCCGAGGTAAAACGAGGAGCCAGATTGTTGGAGGAAGATAGGGTGACTCTTTAAACTGCTTAGAGAGGGCTGTGAAGTGGTATTTAAGTCTGGTATGGCTTGGAAAGGAAGGGAAGAAGGAAGGGAAGGAAGGAAAAAGAGATGAAGGGAAGAAAAAAGAGATGAAGGGAAGGGAAAGGAAAGGAAGAGAAGAGAAGAAAAAAGAGATGAAGGGAAAGGAAGGGAAGGGAAAGGAAGGGAGGCATGTTTCATTACCCAAAATAGATTAACATCATCAGTGCTAGTAATCATCAGACTAGCACTGATGATGTTCCCTAGGGCCATGAAATATCTGCAAGAAAACCACCAAGCTCAGAGGCCACCAAGGTCCTTCTCCTTCTCTCCTCTTCCTCTTTCTCAACTCCTCTTATCCTCTCCCTTCTAGCACTGATGATGTTCCCTAGTTTGGGCCATGAAACACCTGCAAGAAAACCACCAAGGACCCCATAGCCCGCTTCTTCCTCCTCCTCCTGACCTCCTTCCTCCTCCTCCTCGCCACAAATCCAAATCCTCACCTTCCCAGAGCCAAAAACGGCCTCCTGTGCGTATTTTATTAAGCATTCCTTGCAGAACAGGTGTCCGTCAGCACACTGGGTCAGCTCTTCGAATGCAAATTCCCCGTAGCAGCAGCGGCATTCGATCAGCTGGCCATCCTGAAAAGCAGGCCCAAAAGGGGGGGTTACAAAATGGTGACCCCAGGACGTCATAAAATCATGTTGGTTGCCAAGTGCTTGAATGGTGACCATGTGGATTTTTTTGACTGTCATGACTGCCATCACAGCTTGACAGTGGGTTTTTTTGTGAGGGTCTTTTTTTTTGGATAAAGTGAACAATACAATGGGTCAGAGATGCCTTCTGGCTACTTACTTTTTGATACTGTTCCTCATTCATCTGCAGGGCAAGAAGAAAATCTGCATGCTGGCAAGAGAGAAAAGACACAGTTAGCACTGGTAAATAGTGAAAAATAGAGCACTTATCTTTATTAGCAACCCAAAATGCCTTGTTTGTGTAAAAATAAACTTGTGATTTATGGCTCTGGTGATTAGCCAGGATGGATTACAGAAATAGCGTGGTATGGCTTTAGAGAGAGAAGTTAAAATATAATTATATATTGCAAGCGACTTCTTGACGTCTTGCTATCTTTATTTATATCTTGCTGTTTTAATTATTTCTTGCTATTCTTTTCTTACAATCAGTTTTCTTTTTTTCGGAAATAAGCTATACGCGGATTATTTTCTGCAGATCACTGTAGGAGGGGCATCAGTCACACCAGGCCTGATTTCCTGCCAATCTGAGGCCAAAATTATTTTATGTATTCAATTTAGATGCCTTTTAATCTTCGATTGGGAGATGCAGAGAGTTGGCCGAAAGATGGGTGGCCAGAGACATGTTTTAATGAAAAAAAGGGATGGGTGAAAATTCTGGCAGGCCCAATTCTGTCTGCCACTGAATCTAGAGAACAAGGAAGCCCTGTTTGGTTCCATATTTAGACACGCAACTGTTTTTTTTTTCACTATTTTATAATTTTAGAATTGTAAATCACCCAGAGTTGCTTGGCTGAGATGGGAGGTTACAGAAATTGAACGATTGAGGAAAAAAATACAAATACTTTTATTTCTGCTTGGAAAGTGCCCCTAGACTTTGTCCTTGAGGTGGCCAAAAAACTGAGACTTTGATTTTGGGTTTTACCAATTAGATAGATTAGTTGTTATAGCGTTGGCTATAATAAAAAAAAAGTAAAAAAAGTTGAGATTAGATGTTAATGCCTTATTTTACTGCACCAAACTCAATGCCTTTTTTTAAAAAAATCCTCTTGCTTTCCTCCACTATCCAATTCCCTTTCCCTTCCCAGATTTCCCTACGACTTTTGTATTTATATGCTATATTATAAACTAATAAAAATGTATATATATAAAAAAAGAAATTGAACGATTGACTGATTGATTGAATGAAAACAAACTTTAAGTGTATCCCACTGAAAATACGAGTATTTTAAGGCATTTTGCACCGCATTTGCTATATGTCCAACCTACAGTGCTCAGGCCTTTGATTTTACAGAGATACGTGTGTGCAAGGGGGGAGAAAACAGGCACCCCATTCCCCTCCCACCCAGGGCTTGTAACCACCTCTGCCATCTCTTTGATCTTCTGTTCGTAAAACTCCCTCTCCAGCTGCACAGGGGGTAGGAGGGAGAGCTGGTCATAGCTCCTCCAGTGGCGCCTCTTGTTCTCCAAGAAAAACATGCGCTTCTCAATCTTCGTGTCACCTGAAGCATAGTTTGAAAGCACCAGGGGTCGTTTCAAAGGAAAAGGAAAAGAAAGGGAAAAAAATCAAATGCTTCTCTTAACGAAGGAGACCTTTGTAGAAGAGGCTTCCATAAAGCCAGAACTTTGTAAAAAGTAGGTGTGAGAAAAATGCAAGTCTAGACTTAGGGAGCCCGTCTGCAGGAATTGCCCCGGAGTGGGTTTTTCCTTTCTTTACGGGGAATTATTGAATCCACCAGGATTTGCACGGATGGATTTTGATTCCAGCTGCCTGGGTTGCTTTGTTTGCACAGCTTTACTTTGGAGCAAGTGGTAGAAAAATCCGAACTTTTCTTGTTTTTTTTTTTCTTTCTTTGGAGATGTTTTGCTTCTCATCCCAGGAGCGTCTTCAGCTCTGACTGGATGGTGGGGAGGAATTTACACTCCTTGGTCATTTGCATTCTTTGACAGAGTCCTTAAGGCCACTTGGAGGTTCATCTGCAGCTGTTCCAAGAAGGCTCCCCCACCCACTCAGGTGACCCTGAGAACACCGATAAACCCTCAAGCGGCCTCAACGACCCTCTAAAAAAGAATGCAAATGACCAGCTGCCTGCAAGGAGTCTAAATCCTTCCCTTCCCCACCATCCAGTCAGAGCTAAAGAAGCTCCTTGGATGAGAAGCGAAACATCTTCAAAGAAAAACCAGAAAGTCCAGTTGTCTCTTGAAAAAAAAAAAAAAAAGGCACCTTTGAGACAACCATGGCCTGGAGGACTGAGAATCTCTACAGACTTCCCACCTTAAGATCTACCAGAAGAGGCTTTCTCAAACATTCAAGCTGAAACCTTGAAGGGGGAATCACATCTCTCTGGATAAAATCGCCACTTATTTTTATATTCCGCCACCAACAGTTCGACCCACCTTTGCAAAGCCACACACACACACACACACACACACACACACAAAGAGAGCACCCTCCAGCGGAAACCACTCACCCTGCTCAAATTTGAAGTCTATGTAGGAATACTGATTCATTTCTTTCCTTCTTTTTCGCTTCCCGCTGGTTTCGGGAGATAACTCTTGCCATTTTTTGATGGCATCGGAAAAGGCCTAAAAGAAGAAAGGGCGGGGGGGAGAAAGCCGTGAACCCAGATGTGAAGATGGAACCGCAGATGTAAATTTGCAGCTATCTGGAATGGGGAGGATGTAAGTTTGCTACTCTTGAAGGCAGGGAGGCCTCAGGCAACTCCCCCACACACAGAGACACACAAAACCCAGGTGCAGCTGCATCTTTGAAAGGTTGTAAACCAAGTGTCACTTTTTACAGGGCCAGAAGAAAAATATTATCCCTACAACTAGAGAATAAGTCATCTGAAGGTGCAGCTTCTCGGGATGGCTAAATCTTTGATCAAAGGAAAAAAAAACAGAATCTACATTTATATTTTACGTTTATCTGCCTTTGTTTATTTACTGGCGGAGGGCAGAGGGGAGCAAGAATGCATTTATGACTTGTTGCTTCATTGTCACCAGGCTCCAGGTAGGCTCAAGCCTTGCATCCTTCCAAGGTGGGTAAAATGAGGACCGAGATTGTTGGGGGAAAGAGGCTGACTCTGTAAAACTGCTTAGTGAGAGCTGTAAGGCACTGCGAAGCAGTATATAAGTCCAAGTGCTATTTCTTCTTTTCTTTCTTTCTCTCCCTCCCTTTTCTTCTTCCTTTCCTTCCTTCCTCACATACCTACCTCTTGTCCTTCCTTCCTTCCTTCCCATGGTGGCACAATGATTAGAATATTGCAGACTAACTCTGCCCACTGCCAGGAGTTTGATCCTGACTGGCTCAAGGTTGACTCAGCCTTCCATCCTTCTGAGGTGGGTAAAACGAGGACCCAGATTGATTGGGCGTGTTAGGCTGACTCTGTCAACCGCTTAGACAGGGCTGTAAAGCATTGGGAAGCGGTATATAAGTCCAAACGCGATTGCTTTTTTCCTTCCTTTTCTTTGTTTCTTTCTCTCCCTCCCTTTTCTCCTTCCTCCCTTCCTTCCTCACCTATCTACCTCTTGTCCTTCCTTCCTTCCCATGGTGGCACAAAGATTAGAATATTGCAGGCTAATTCTGCCAATTGCCAAGAGTTCGATCCTGACCGGCTCAAGGTTGACTCAACCTTCTGTCCTTCTAAGATGGGTAAAATGAAGACCCAGATTGTCGTTAGGGGCAAGAGGCTGATTCCGTAAACCTCTTAGAGAGGGCCGTGAAGCGGTATATAAGTCTAAGTAATATTGCTAGTAGCGTTTCCTGCTTTGGGATCTTACCTGGAACTCACTTCAGGCTCTGAGGTAGAGGAAGAACTGACTGAAGTCATAGATAGAATAAAGCAAAGGAAAACTCAAGGTAAATGAAGGTGAAAACTTCCTTTTTTTTAGAACGGCATTTGGTCAGTTGAGAATGGTATGTTCAATACCACCCAAGCCGAGTCCCTCATACACAGAGCGGAGTAAGCAGTACAGAAACAGATTAATGTTAATAGATTCTGTTAATGTTATGGGCTCTTTAGGCTTTTAATCATTAAGCTGCTGTCTGGGTTTTGCCGACTGCCCTGCTCCTGGGAATCGGGTTTTTCGACGCTATTTCTTTCAGCGATGGTTTATTTGTCTGGGAAACACTGCAGACGGTGAAATGCTTTTGAGAAACAGGAAGGAGGTAGCCAGGATGATTCAGATCAATTGAGGATGCTTCCCTCCCATCCCCTCCCAGTTTCACAGGCTTTTTTCTGCTGGTAGTCGTCCACTTACAACCATTCATTTAGTGACTGCTTGAAGTTGCAACAGCACTGAAAAAAAGGGACACCAATTTTTCACACTTAACACGTGTCATATTCATGAAGAGGAACAGGGCATGGTCATAAGATCAGCCAATGAATAGTCATAGTGTTCTGACCCAAACTTGGTTCCAAGAGACACAAGACACACAAGGCACACAAGACAAAGGTTAACAGCACCACCTTTTACTGTTTCATGCACGAATCCTGTTTCTGCACAGATAAAAGGCTGCTTCCAACTAATGAGCTCCGATAACAAAGAGCCTTGCCAAGTTTTGGCAAGGCTGCCAAGAACAACAGATAAAAGTTCCTAAACAATAAATCAAAGAGTCTCCAAACACCAACTCAGATATTCTAACATCCACCAGGTGAATATCAAACTTCTTTGCCTTCTGCAAAGAACTGCAGTTTCTCAGCTGGCGTTTATCTCTTAAGGGAGTTGCAGCCTTATCTTGCAGCCTTAATCCCGAGTCGCCCATGCTGCTGCAGCTGTTCTTTCCTTCAAGCAGCCCTGCGTGTACACACACTGGGCACAGGCTCCTCGGGAAACTCTTCCTCACTGCTGCCAGCCTCCACCATCTCCAAAGGCAGCACACCACTCCCTGATGGTCCTGGCCCCATCCCTGCATCCCACGCAAGCCCCTCATCTGAGTCCTCGCCCTCTGAGACCTCAGCCGTCCACACCTGATGCCAGCGAACCACAACACATAGCAACTAAGTCAGCCAATGAGGACTGTTTGGAAACTGAAACTAGAAATAGCCTAGGTGTGGCTCTATATATTAAGCCCTGCAAAGCTCTGAGTCTGTCTATTGAAAATGAAACGGCTTCTCTCCTCTGCTGTGTCTCTTGCTTGCCTGCTGAACTAAAGGGAAACTGAGGTCTGTTTCTGAGCTCCTGAGTTGCTGTTCTGCTCTGAACCGGTAACATGTCTGCTTCATGTTGGGAGAAATCTACAACTGGTACTGTAAAATTTACTTTTTAAGTGTTTATAAAGAAGTTAAATGAAGCCTCAGTCCTCTGTCTTTACTTTTTTGGTGCTGAATTTATGCTGCAATACTCTGAACAATGAGAGCTGCAGCCTCCGTGGTCACGAGATCAAAATTTGGACCCTTGGCAACTGACTTGTATTTATGACGGTCGCAGCGTCCCAGAGTCACCGGTTCCCCTTTTTGCAACCTTCTGACAAGCAAAGTCAATGGAGGAAGCTGGATTCACTTAACAACCATGTGACTCACTTAACAACTGCATCAAGAAAGATTGTAAAATGGGACAAAACCCACTTAACGACTGTCCCACTCAGCAGTGGACATTTTGGGCTCCATGGTGGTTGTAAGTTGAGGAGTACCCGTTATCAGAGGACTTTGAAATTCCGGGCTCCTGAGGGATTCCTTTTGTGAGCCCAGGCCGCGCTTGAGGGGGTGTTCTTAGAAAGGAGAGGGAGAAGCAAGAGGGGGAAAACCTTTCGTGTGATTGCATAGTGTCCCTTGAGTTCGTGGAGTGCCCACTTGATGTCTTGGCTGCTTAGCATTTTGAAGTCGGCCATGAGGAGGTCAGCGGCTTGGATGAAGCAACGTTGGTCGAGTGGATCCAGCTTGGAGAAGTCAAAATAATCCACTTTAGGCACCTAAAGCAAGAAGGAGGAGGAGGGAGGAGGAAGGAGAGGAGGAAGAGGTGGGAGGCGGCAGGAGAGAAGGAGGAAGAGGAAGAGAGAGAAAGGAGGAAGAACAGGATGAGGAAGGAAGAGGAAGAGAACGAGGAAAAGGAGGGAGGCAGCAGGGGAGAAGGAGGAAGAGACAGGAAGGAGGAAGAGGAAGAAGAGGAGGAAGGAAGAGAAGGAGGAAGAGAGAGGAAGGAGGGAGAAGAGGATGAGGGAGGAAGGAAGAGGAAGAGAACGAGGAAAAGGAGGGAGGCAGCAGGGGAGAAGGAGGAAGAGAGAGGAAGGAGGAAGAGGAAGAAGAGGAGGAAGATAAGGAGGAAGAGAGAGGAAGGAGGGAGAAGAGGATGAGGGAGGAAGAGGAGGAAGAGAAGGAGGAAGAGAGAGGGAAAGGAGGGAGAAGAGGATGAGGGAGGAAGAGGAGGAAGAGAAGGAAGAGGAGGGAGGAGAGAAGGAGGAAGAAGGAAGAGAAGGAAAACAGAAAATAAGTTAAGGATTTATTTTTTTTACGGTAAACTTTCTTAGGTACACTTTAGAATTTTTAATGCAGTTCTGAAGATGCTTACCAGTAGCCCACAAACTTATGGCTTGCATTTGGGACCAGAATTTCTCTTGCTAAAGCAAAGTGGTTTGTGAAACCAGCCACGCCAGATTTTACAGCCTTTCTCCACCACAGTTGTTAAGCAAACCACACAGGCATTAAGCGAATCCAGCTTGCCCTCTTACTTGGCTTGTCCAAAGCCGGCTGGGGAAGTTAACACATGGCCGTCACGGGACACTGCCAACCCTCATAAATACAGCCTAGTTGCCTGGTGACTGAATTCTGATCCTGTGACCTTGGGGACCCTGTGACGGATGTAAGTGCGAGGACTGGTCCCAAGTTAACTTCTTTTGCAATTGTAAACTTCAAACAATCACTGAAGAAAAAGGATTGTAAAAAAAAACAAAACAAAAACAAAGGATTGCAAAGAGGGGGAAAATTTCAACTTGCCTTTGTCTCGTCTTGGCTGGAAAGCAGGCTGCTATTTGGATTTAAAACCATACTGAGTTCCTTCTTTGGGTAGTCTGGATTTTCCAGAAGAAAATTACAGAGTCTGAAAAAGCAACAAGGAGACAGGACCCTTTGGAAAAAGAGCTGTCTTTTGGAGAACAACCCCTGGCCCATCCATCAAACATTTAAAAAGTTTAAGCCAAGCTTTTGTTAGGTTGCAAGGTTCACTATAAGCTTTGGGGGTTCTGTGCCAGGGCTGGTGGCCATCTGCTGGTCTGAGGACGACACGCCAGGCTTTTTGTACTTACATGTTTAAGTCGCTGCAGTTTTTGCTCTGTATCAGCTCTTCGATGTACTCTCTCGTTGCGTCTGGAAACCTGGCTTCCTAGAAAAAGAGGAAGGGGTGTGTGTGAATCCTTTGGGCACCGCAGCCATTCAGGGAATGGCTAGCTTGTCAAATGTTATCAGGCGTTACCTGAGCTGATCAGAAAAGTATCTTTATTGATACTGATCTATTTACAACAATCTCGCCCAATGGAATTACAGAATAACAAGAGTGGGAAGGGACCCTGGAGGTCTTCTAGTCCAACCCCCTGCTCCAGCAGGAGACCCTATACAATTTCAGACAAAGAGGCTGTCCAATCTCTTCTTTAAAAACCTCCTGTGATGAAGCATCCACAATTTCTGGAGACAAGTCATTCCCACTGTCTCACGGACAGGAAATTTCTCCATAGTTCTAGATTGGATCTCTCATGGATAAGGCGTCTTGTCCTGCCCACAGGTGCTTTGGAGAATAGCTGACTAAACTCTCTTGGGAATAACAGCAATAGCACTTATATACCGCTTCACAGTACTTTATAGCCCTCTTTAAGCAGTTTACAAATATTATATTACCCCCAACAAACTGGGTCCTCGTTTTATCTATTTTATCAATGGTTGGGAAATGAAGAAATAAGTTAAAAGTGAGTAGATGAACATACAGAGAAATAAGTTAAGATCGTCATAAAGATAAAATATGTAAGCGACAATGGTTCATAAAGAAAATGTGATTACTGATATTTTGGCAAGGAAAGTATGTTAATCATAATTGTTAGCACAAGAGATATGTACCCAGTCAATACACAGTTTAAGTGAAAGATTGACTTAAATTAAAAAAAGAAAAGACCTACCGTTTCTCGGGTGAGTAGCACAAAGAGATCTTTGTCCAGCAGGGCAGCCGTCTGCTTGGGAAGCTCACTGGTGCTGGTATCCAGCGACCCTTGGATTGGAAACGCTGGCCCGGCCTGCTCGTTTATTGCTGCTGGCTGGCCTCCATTTTCCTCCGGCGGGTGAGCAAGTTGAGGGGAAGCCGGCCCTGGGATCCCATCCTGCTGAGGCTCAGGCCTGGGGAAAGCAGGCCCGGGGATCTCTCCTTGGTAAACCCTCGGCAAGGGTCCCAGCTCTCGTTCCAACGGTGCTGGCTGAGAAGGAAGGGGGTGGACCCCAGTCCATGCCTCCTTCTTCGCTGGCTGGAAGTACGGATGATCCAGCCGCATGTTCTGCTGGGCGCAGTGGGAAACCCTTCCGAGGTTGGGTGCTGGCCGTGGCGGGAGTGTCCGATCTTGTTCGCCTTCTTGGTTGTTGTCCTGATTGGCTCCCAGTTCCTCCAAATTAATGACCTCCGGGACAATGTCTCTCTTCTGAGCCACGCTGGGCCCAGCCTCGGTGCCCCCGACTTCCCCGGGGTCTGCAGGATCCGGAGAATCAGGTAACTCCAAGACCTCGGTCTGGCTGGCGCTTGCTCTCGCACTTCCCGTCTTCAGGCCGTTCCGGCGGGTCCCCGGCAGCCTCGGAGAAGTCGGGGTTTTGGCCTTCTGGTCTTTGTGAGGGAGGGCCACCAGGTTGCCATTAGATCCTCCTTCCCCCGTCTTGTTAACGACTTGCCAGGGAGCGGCGGGCTTGATGACGTTGGGCCGCAGGAATTTCTTGGTGGCTGTCTTTACAAGGAGGCAGAGAGAGGAATTAGACCCTAACCTAGAGTTTCTAGGGGCTAGATCGGCTCTGGAGCCACATGTGGCTCTTTCATTCCCTCTGCTGCGGCTCCCTGTCACCGGTCGGCACCACAGTTCATGGGGCTTTCAGTTGGGACGGGTAGAGGAAAAAGGATGCCGCACTAGGAGAAGACTCTTTGATGGGGGAACCAGACTTCCGGTCATCTCCAGAATTTAACGGGGGGCTTCCGGTGGCTCTTTGAGTATATAAGGTTGCCAACCGCTGGGCTAGACCTAAAATTCCCCTTTCTAGGCCACAGAAGGTCTTTAAGCTGCCTTTGAACGCTAAAAAGTAGCACCATGTCTATGGAGATTCTCAGTCATTCAGGTCATGGCTGTCTCAAAGGCACTTTTTCCAAGAGGCAACTGGACTTTCTTGCATTTCTCTGAAGACATTTCCCTTCTCAGAAGCTTCTTCAGCTCTGACTGGATGGTGGAAACAGAAGGATTTATTTTCCTTGCAGACAGAACTGGTCATTTGCATTCTTTTAGGTCGATGTTGAGGCCACTTGGAGGTTTGTCTGTGCCCTCAGGGTCACCCAAGTAGGGCAAATGGCTATGGAGCCTTCTTGGGACTGCTGAAAGGCCTGTGTTGTAGAGCTGTGCTGCATCCATTTGCATGACTCAGGTGGCCCTGAGGACACAGACAAAGCCCCATGTAGCCTCAATGACTGTTAAAAGAATGCAAATGACCAGCTGTCTTCAAGGAATATAAATCCTGATTATCTTATATGCTATCTCATCTTAGCCATTCTCATATTGGTTAGAAAGGTTAGCTGTCAGAAATATAAGTAGTTCTCAACTTAAATCCAGTTGCTTAGCGACCATTTGAAGCTACAATAGACCTTGGAAATGGGAATTACAACTCCAATTCGGAGTTCTGATCACCAGGTTCCCCTGAAGTCACGTGACTGCATTTGGCGGCGCTTGGAAACTGGCCTATATTTGTAGTCATAAGATGGCAAAACTTAGTTATGGCCATATGCTGAGGACTATGTGTATACCATTTGCGCTGCTCTGGGATGTTTGAATAAAAGGCATTCTCTAAACTCTGTTTATTTCCCAGGACCGCAAATCAATCTTTACGTCCCAAAAGGGAATGACAAATCTATGCTACCTGGATATTCTAATTTCCTCTGGAACCAAATGAAACAAAAACTCCCAGCACAGAAAGCGCAACCTTGCTTGCGGCAGCCCTTTCAAATTATAACTTTGACCTTGTGGTCAAACAGCTCCTCCTTGTCAAATTGTGCTGAAATCTCTCAGAGGAAAGAATAAAAAGCGGCTGGGATGCATGGAATGAATTTTAGGCAATAAACCTCTCATCAGCTTGAAGAACATTTAAGGAGCTGGAAAACAGCAATCTGGCATTTAAAGAAGGCAGGGGAAAAACTGTACTTTGCTTTTAAGCCTTGGGATATTTCTCAAACCTTGCAGCTGGTTTACACCCCTGACAAATTTGCTTGAGATTTAGTGCAAAGTGCGACCCCCACCAATTGTACCACTGCACTGTGGTTTAATAATTAAGGCTTAGCTGCAATTATTAGTACAAGATAAACCCAATTTTAGCTGCAGCCTATTTGGAAAATGTACAAAAACCAAGTTTGAGAAGGCCCCGAGTTCAGAGTAATCAGGACTTGTGAAACTCATCATTGGAAACAATGCTCAACTCCTTCACCAAACTGCAAGAGAAAGAATGGGGCCTTTTGGGGAATTGCTTTCTGCACTGTTGAAAAGGTGCTTTTTGTTTTTTGTTTTAAAGAAAATATTCACGGAGAAACTTGTAATTCTTTTTTCCTTTATATTTCAAGAAGCCCCATAAAATTTAATCATGCAGGTTTATGGAAAGTCAACCCAAGACATTTCAGAAAGCCAACAACCAGAACTGATTTGCCAAAGGTCCGTTAGCAAGACCATACTGGATTTGTGCAGTTTTATAACAATCACAAAATAACAACTGAAAGGTTGATAATTTGCAAGCAGTATAGTTAACAGTAAGTTCTCTGGCCTGCTTTGCCAGAACAAGAACAGGAAATAAAATTCCACCGAACTGATTAACAAAACAGCAACATTTAATATGTCTGAATATATTTAAAAAGCAGATTGTGTGAGCTGCGTTGTCACATTATTTATTGATTAAAAACATTTATATGGCCTCCCAACTCACTCATGGTGACTCTGGGTGGCTTACAGAAATCAAACCCCAATGCAAAAGCCAACAACCCTCCACTCCCCAGTTCCAACATTCAATCTAACCATTTGACAGCAACAGCAATAGCCCTTAGACTTATATACTGCTTCACAGTACTTCACAGCCCTCTCTAAGCAGTTTATAGAGTCAGCCTCTTGCCCACAACAATTTGGGTCCTCATTTTACCCACCTCAGAAGGACGGAAGGCTGAGTCAACCCTGAGCTGGTCAATATCGAACTCCTGACAGTAGGCATAGTCTGAAATTCTGCATTCTATCTATTGCGCCTCCATGGCTTACTTGCTTGCTCTCTCTTTCCTTTCCTTTCCTTTCCTTTCCTTTCCTTTCCTTTCCTTTCCTTTCCTTTCTTCCTTCCTTCCTTCCTTCCTTCCTTCCTTCCTTCCTTCCTTCCCTTCCCTTCCTTCCTTCCTTCCTTCCTTCCTTTCCTTCCTTCCTTCCTTCCTTCTTTCCTTCCTTCCACTCTGAGCCTGGTTGTTTCCTTATAGACATTTCATTATCAAACTAGGTTTCATTGTTCCTTTCCCTTTCCTTTCCAAGCAACAGCAGACTTATATACTACTTCACAGTACTTTACAGCCCTCTTTAAGCAGTTTACAGAGTCAGCCTTTTGCCCCTCAGCATTTGAATCCCTCAGCTGCTCATTTTACCGACCTTGGAAGGACGGAAGGCTGAGTCAACCTTGATGGGCTCCGTATCACCTTGGGATCCCCAGACTTGCAGGCAAAAGTCACATCTTTGAGGCCGTGTTTATTGGCTATTAAAGGCTGATCGTCCCGTAACTGGAACACGGAAAAGGGAGGACTTACCTCCATCAAGATGACCACGTCTTCATCATCCTCATCTTCCCACTGCAGGTTAACAGGTGTGTCCAACATCACAGGCAAGTCTTCGTCCGAGGAGTCCGATATCGTGATGAGCCCCTCGTCTCGGTGGCTAACCCTATCTGAAGGAAGGACCAGCCCATCAGCCAGCTGAAGGTTTGTAGCAGCTCGTAAATATGCATGAGGTCTGTCCGTCCGACTCCAGACTGAAATATGCGGCCCGAGTTTGCACAGAAATAAGGCAGGAGGGGAAATCCCAGGGCAGAGGTGGCCTGTGGACTTCAACTCCCAGAATTCCTTGCGCAAGGCACTTTACCAACCCCCTTACTTCAGAAATTCTGGTGGCCAGAAGCTGAGAACTACCTGAAAACTTACCTTTCCCTCGATGGCTCCGGAAACTATTCAAGTTGATTACTTCTTTCTGACCTCCGTCTTCCATGTTAGAAGGTTACGCACCTGGGCATGACATCCACTTTTGTCAAGAGGCTCCTGGAAAAGGCACAAGGACCGTTGGACCCCACGGCTTTGTGTGAGCTTGTGACTGCAGTCTCAGGAGCAAAAGCCCTTAAGACTTATATACTGCTTCACAGTGCTTCCTAGCCCTCTCTAAGCGGTTTACAGATTCAGCCTCTTGCCCCCAACAATCTGGGTCCTCATTTTACCCACCTCGGAACGACGGAAGGCTGAGTCAACCTTGAGCTGGTCAGGATCGAACTGCAGTGGGCAGAAACTCTGCAGTGGGCAGTGTCAGCCTGCAACATTGCATTGTAGCAAGTGCACCACTATTCCTTCCTCCCTCCCTCCCTCCCTTCCCTCCTCCCTACTTTTTTCCTTCATTCTCTCCTCCCTACTCTTTCCTTCCTTCTCTCCTAATTCTTTTCCTTCTTTCCTCCCTCCCTACTCTTTCCTTCCTTCCTTCTCTCCTCCCTACTCTTTCCTTCCTTCCTCCCTCCCTACTCTTTCCTTCCTTCCTTCTCTCCTCCCAACTCTTTTCCTTCTTTCCTTCCTCCCTCCCTACTCTTTCCTTCCTTCCTTCTCTCCTCCCAATTCTTTTCCTTCTTTCCTCCCTCCCTACTCTTTCCTCCCTCCCTTCTCTCTTCCCTACTCTTTTCCTTCCTTCTCTCCTCCCTACTCTTTTCCTTCCTTCCTTCTCTCCTTCCTTCCTTCCCTTCTCCCTACTCTTCCCTCTTTCCTTCCATTTTTCACACCTCATAATCATCACAGCATCAAAGCCAAGGGGGAAGGCAAGGCACTTAATGGCTTAACAACTGCAGCGATTCACTTAACGGTGGTAAGAAAGGTTGTAAAATGGAGGTGAAACTCAAACAAATGTCTCATTTAGCGACGGAAATTTGGGGCTCACTTGTGGTCGTAAGTCAAAGACCACCCATAGCTGTGATTCCAAAGCGCGCACATACACACACACGAAACAAACCTCATTTATTACAACCACTGTTTCTGCCCCAATTTTGCCAGCCTCAACGAGCTTTAACCGTCTCTGCCTTTGCTCCCTCTTCCCAGCCACAGCTGCTAAAAAGCTTTATGCTATGACTTTTTTGGGGTGGGGGGGTGGGAAGGTTTCCTCCTCCAGGGATGTGTTTGGTGTCCATGATTGTGTGGGCATGTATGAGCGGGGAAGGCTCAATGCGAAAACAGAGAGGCTATAATTGAAATACAACATATGGATCTGAACAGAGGTGGCAGGACTGCACAACGAATGGCTCGGCTGGGAAACACACACGGCTGGGCCCTTCCAGCTACGCTCTCCTTGCCAAAAGCCTGCAGCAAAACTTCTGCTCCAGAACTGTTCCATGACATCAGCCCATCGTCAGATTCCAGCCACGCCGGTTGCAAGAGACCAGCAGAGACCAGCATCTGTTTGGGTGTAAATAAAATCCTTTCGAGGCAGAGAACAGAGAGCCAGGTACAGGTGGAGCCATAAATATAAAAGATATGCCATCCACCAACCTTTATCTGTTTCTTCTTTTTCTTCCTGGAATACGCGCAGAGGGAACTTTTTAAAGGGATGGGAAATCTTGATTCATTGGGCCACGATTGAAAAACATTTCAACACCAACCGGCCGAAGGAAATTGCCAGGGTTGGATTCAGGATCGATTATCCTGAATGCAAAAATTTCCCTTTAACGAGAAACCCAAAATGGTTCCAAAGAGGCCCTTGCAACAGATTCCTTCTGAAAGGAACTGAAAGTTCAAGAGGACACAGTTCAAGAATTTTCCTTGGGAGAGCAGCTTGCGACTTCCTCCGGAATCTAAAGTGCGGACAAACTCATCTTTTAGAAGGGTGAATTGGGGATCTGTTTCTTCTATCAGCACAGAGAGGGAAAAAAATCAATCCCAGCTTGTGCAGATGATCCAGAATAAAGAGTTTAAAGTTTATTTAAATAAAGAAACAACCTGTTAAGCTGGGACAACAAAACCTCATCTTTATATATTTATATTTATAATTTATTTTATATATATATATATATATATATATATATATATATATATATATATATATATATATATATATATATATAGTTGTGCTTTTAAAGTTGTAGTAACGTTTCGGCAGAATCTCATCTGCCATTATCAGGCTTCTGTATTGGGTTCATCAAATTGAAAAAAGACCGGAAAGCATGAATAGATGATCTCACCAGACTGTCAATCATTTGGAAGCTTGCATTCACAAACAAAAAAATCTCCACACCACAAGCCAGAGAAACACCTGGGCACAAACAGATTCCCCCCCCCCCCCGATACCTGCAGCTCAAACACACCCCAACCAGGCACCCAGATGAAACCTAGCTTCCTAACAAATGATAGCCATCCATTTACTCAGAGCCAAGCTGCACTAAAGGCCTCCAATACAGGAACACAATGTTGCCAGCCAATCAAGACAAAAAAAGCGACAAAACAGACAGAAGATATTAGCAACACCAATCAAGCAGAACACAGCAAACTCCAAGATCAATAAACACAGACCAAGACTCCCAACCAATCAGGATGTAGAAAAAACCATTCTGGCACAGCAGTAGGCTAGCCCCAAATTTAAAACTGAAACGGCTGTGAAAGCCTGACTCACAGACAAACGCAATACTGAAGCCTGAGGATGGCAGATGAGATTCTGCCGAAATGTTGCTACAACTTTAAAAGCACAACTATAATGACGTGGGAAAATACCCAAACAAAGCTGAATACCATATAGATATCCGTGGAAACTTAAGAAAACAAATATATACATATACTATATATATATGATTATGAATATCTATATCTCTATATCTGTATCTCTATCCATTGATCCATCTATCTATCTATCTATGGAGGGGGGAAGTCCCAAGAGATTAATACATTACAAAGACCAGTGGATTTCCAACTGGTGGCACCTTTAAGACTTGTGGACTTCAACTCCCAGAATTCCTCAGTCGGTATACAATATCGTCAATCTGCCCTGCCTCTCACCCCAACCCCACCAAATTCCTGGCCGTTATCTTCCTGTCCCCTCCCATCCCATAATAGTTCAGATGGGCAGGCTGCCTTGTGTTTTCATTGCACACCAAACAAGATCTGCAGGTAAAGGGACTTTGTCCCTGCCAGCAACCACAAACCAGGAAATTTATTCTCGTAATCCCCACGAACAGCTTTCCAAGGAGAAGCAAAGACTGCCTTGGGGAGAGAAGGGGGGCTGGGTGGGGGAGAGGAAGAGGAGCTTGTGGGGTGGGGGGAGAAAACATAAACGGGAGAGAACAGGTGGGAGAGAGAAGTTAAAAGGGAGAGTTGGAGGGGCCATTCCATAAATGGAAAAAGAGCAACATGGTTCAGAGGACGAGCAGGCATGTGGCTGAAAAAATATGTAAAAAATGAACACAGGGATTTGTTCAAGTGATAAGCCACATTTACATTCAAGTGGACAAACCCTAATTAAAACCCCAAAAGGTAAAGGAAGGCTAATGTTAATGAAGGATTAAAACCCAGTTTATTTTATTTTTATTTTTTTAAAAGTAGTTCTCTGGAGATTTCCTACATTCAACTTCGAGAGAGTGGAAGGATTTGGAAAATCCATGTAGCATTTTGGACTGGAGACCTGAAGGGTGTAGAAGCAGGCCTTCATACTATTTGGCCCTTAGGCTGTGATGATTTCGCAACCGAGCCTGAAATTTAGGCCATCAAATGAAGTTTTGCCCCGGGTTATACTTTTCTTGCCACCTCGGCTAATGGAACCACTGCCATTGTTAAACGAGTTACACGGTTGTTAAAGTGAATCTGATTTCCTCCCTGACTTTGTCGGGAAAGTGGCAAAAAGGGAATCCCGTGACTCCGGGAATACTGCCACCGTCGTAAAGGTGAGTCAGCTGTCAAGCATTCAAATGCCAACCCAACGGTTGTTAAGTGTGAAAAATGGTCCTAAGTCCCTTTTTCCAGCGCCGTCGTAACTTTGAACAGTCACTAAACGGACTGCTGTAAGTTGAGGGCTACCTGTATTGTCTTCAATTAGGGAGGGTGAAGCCACGATTTCAGACCCCCAAGTCATTTCGGGACTGTAGAATCCCTCGGGAATTGATAGATTAAATCAGACATAGCTTAAAGCAGCTGCAAATGTGCCAGGAGCAAATTCCAATATACACAATAAAGACTTATTTCCAAGAAAAGCCAGCCAGCACCAATTTAGCCAGCAAAGTTTAGAAAGGATAAAAGGTCCAATGAGGGGAAGAATCAGGATGCCAAAAAACATAGAAAGTTAATTTACAGCAGGCCAGAGCACACCTGGATGGCTCTTAAAAAACCCAGAAAGAGACTCTTGTCTTGCTTAGCCCCAGGGTGAAAAGCAGCAGGATTTGAATCTGAGACTGCCCTGCTGTTTATAGAGAAACAGGTGCTGGGCCCATCCATCAGATGCCCTCCCCTCTCGAAGGCCTTGCAGGGTGGGGACCCCAGAAGCGATGTGCCGGGAAGGGGGGGAAGAGAGAGGCCGAGGGACATCCTAAAAGGAGGCAATGCTGTTGAAAATCAAGCAGCAAGAATTAGGGGAAAGCAAAGGAACCAACCAGCAAAATTTGCAAAGCGGAAGAGAAAGTGAAATGGAAAGGAGATGGCATTAAGGAAGGGGGGGGTTTGTCTTTTTCCCCCCATAAGGAAGAGAGAAAGTAAGTTAAAAAGGGGCGCCGTTTGGAATGGGGGTGGAGGGAGAGAGGGGGAGAAAGGAGGTGAAATTCAGGGTGCTGAGCCCACCTGTCTATCAAAGGAGGATGGAGGAGGAAAACAACCAGAGGAGGGGAGGGGGGAGAAAAACAGCATTTTGGGAGGTGATTAAACATGGGGGGAGAAGGAAGGAGAGACAAACCTCTTAGGGAAGGAGGAGTGGAGGGGGGAGAGAAAAGAGCCCCCTCCCCAGATTGGAAAGTAGGGCAGGAAGAGGGCAAGGGGGTGGGGGGGAGGAAGTCCTGATGGGGCTGGGAGAGGAAAACAACCCCCCTCCCCATAAATGGAAGGGGAAGGGGACAGGGAGGGAAGAGAAGACCTCCCCCCAGGAAAGGAAGGAAGACCCTTGAAAGGGAGAGGTAGAAGAAGGAGAAAACAGCCCCTCCCCCCCAGGAAAGGAAGGGGGTGAGGAGGGAAGACCCCCCCCTCCATAACAAGGAAGGAGAGGGGATGGGGAAGGAAGGGGAGGCATTGAGGAGGGAAAGGGGAGACCCCTTGGGGATGGCAAGGGAGGGGGAAAACAGTCTGCCCCCCCCAGAAAGAAAGGACTGGGAGAAGAGGGGGAAGACAGCGCCCCCCCTCAGGAAGGGGGGCAAAGAAGACCCCCTCCACATAAAAGGAAGCAGGGGCGACGGGGAAGGCAGAGAAGACCCCCCCCAGGAAAGGAGAAGCGGAAGACCTCCCCCCCCCAAGAAAGGGGGAGAGGAAGGAAACCCCCCCCCCCGGGAAGAGAAGGGGGGAAGCAAGACCCCTCCCCCCCAGGAAAGGAAGAGACCCCTCCCCCCTCTCGCTCCGTCACTCACCGCCCGCTGCCCCGCTCGCTCCTTCTCTCGCCGGCCGCCCCGTCCGGGCCTTCGCAGGCCGGCCTGCCTGCCTGCCTGGCCCTCGCGCTCCGGCCCGACCCCTCGCGCGGCGGCTCCTCCGGCGCTTCCGGCTTCCTCCCTTTCCCCGGCGCCGCCCCCTCCCTCCCCCCCTCCGTCCCTCCCCCCCACCGCCCGCGCGCGCGAGTCACGCAGCACCGCCCCACCAGGCGCTTTCCACGTGACCGCCGGAGGGGGCGGGGCGAGGAGCGCGCATGCGGAGCTCCGGGCCATAGAGAACGCGCGGAGGGAGAGAGTCGCCCTCCCCCCCCCCCGCCGCACCAGAGAGAGAGAGAGAGAGAGCCGCGGCTGGCCCCGGCCATCACGTGACCTCGGTGGAGCATATGGTGAGCCTCCCTCCTTGCCTGCCCTGCCTGAAGTTGGCTGGGGGGGGCTGGTTGGGGTGAAGGCAGGTTAGGCTCCAGCGGGTCAGGCTAAAGGGAGATGGGCCAGGATTACCAGCACCTTGCAAGGCTTGACATGTATCCATCCATCCGTCTGTCTGTCTGTCCGTCCGTTCGTTCGCCCGTCCATCCATCCGTCTATCCGTCCATCCATCCATCTATATCTTTCTATCTCTCTATCTGTCTCTGTCTCTATCTCTTTCTATCTCTATATCTATCTATCTATAAAATCTATTTATATAATCTATCAGTATCTACCTCTATCTAGCTATTTATCTAATCTATTATCTATATCTATCTCCTATCTAATAATCTATATCTAAACTATTTTATCTATATAATCTATCAATATCTACCTCTATCTACATGTACCTCTATCAATCTAAACTATCTAATCTATTTTTGTTTATTTTATATTGTGTCATGTTTCTGGAGTGTATATTGGAGGTGGTGACCCTTTGAGAGCTGCATGTAACACAATTTCATTTTAATGTATAGAATAGAATAGAACAGAATAGAATTCTTTATTGGCCAAGTGTGGCTGAACACACAAGGAATTTGTCTTGGTGCAAATGCTCTCAGCATAAAAGAAAAGATACATTCATCAAGAGTCATCAGGTACAACACTTAATAATAGTCATAGGGTGCAATAAGCAATCAAATCATACTAGGAAACAGTCCATATAAATCGTAAGGATACAAGCAACAAAGTTACGGTCATGCAGTCACAAGTGGGAGGGGGTGGGTGATAAGGAGTGATGAGAAGATTAATAGTAATAGTAGTGCAGAATTTGTAACTAGTTGAACAGTGTTGAGGGAATTGTTTGTTTAGCAGAGTAATGGCTTTCAAAAAGCTTCAATGGCTAGGGATGATAGATTTTATATTGTAGTTCAAAATATCCAGGTTCTGAAAAATCCTGATGGAAGACTCGACTTATCCATGCTTCTTTAAAATTGCCAGAACATTCAGCATTCAAGTTGCTGCTGTCCCCCTGCCCCCCAATGGTTTATCTCTGGTTACAAAGTGGTTACAATTAATATTTCAGTGTATAATAGTTTGTATTTTTCTCCTAACATGTTATCCACCAGGTGGGGCTCAATGATCAAAAACGAATATTGACTGGAGCAATTCTCAAGGGAGGTGGTTTTAAATTAAATTCATTGCTTCTGGGAAAATGAGAGTTCACAGACAGGCGCCTGTCTTGATCTGATTCAGCAATGCTGTGCTGTGGAATTGTGGGAGTTGGTCTATGCATCTACAATGTCCTACCAGTCGATGACTACTTCAGCTTCAACCACAACAATACAAGAGCACACAGCAGATATAAACTCAATGTAAACTGCTCCAAACTTGATTGCAGAAAGTACGCCTTCAGCAACAGAGTGGTCAATGCCTGGAATGTACTACCTGACTCTGTTGTTACATCCTCTAACCCCCCACTCCTTTAACCTCAAACTATCTACTATTGACCTCACCCCATTCCTAAGAGGTCTGTAAGGGGGCGTGCATAAGTGCACCATCGTGCCTGCCATACCTGTCCTATTGTCCCCATTTATTCATATCTATTTCCTGTATTCTTACTCATGTTTATACTTATTCCTATTATCTTGTAAGCAATTGGCAAATCATATAAATCAAATAAATATTAAAAAGAAGAGGGGGTCAAGCTATTCTCCAAAGCACCTGAGGGCAGGACAAGAAGCAATGGATGGAAACTAATCCAGGAGAGAAGCAACTTAGAACTAAGGAGAAATTTCCTGACAGGAAGAACAATTAACTAGTGGAACAACTTGAAGTTGTATTATGCTCCAACACTGGAGGTTTTTAAGAAGAAATTGGATAACCATTTGTCTGAAATGGTATACAATTTCCTGCCTAAGCAGAGGGTTGGACTAGAAAACCTCCAAGGTCCTTTCCAACTGTTATTCTATTCTAGTCGCCAAGATTGGAAAACACTGATCTGGACTGTTTTGGGTCGTGTATTGGGTCACCCCAAAAAACACATGAAATTTTGGGCTTTTTACTGGCAGTGAATGTTTTACTTCAAAGCAACCAACCTCTCCATCCTGTCAAAAAAATTGGACCCAAGCCATCCATTGTGCAGTCTGGAAGGTTTTGCAACTGCTTGGCCACAGGGGGGAAAAAAACCCCCACAGCAATGTGTTCAAATGGATCACATACTACCTTTTACCCCATGTGTGCAGGTGGGAGCGGCAGGCAAACGGAACAGCTCGAGGCCAAAAGGCGAACAACATTAATCTGGCCAATTGAGCAGCTTGCCGGAGTATTGTTTTGCCAGAGGCTAAAGTTTAAAGTTGGTCACAAGGGCATGTTTGTTCAACCAGAGGAAGGAGGAAGTAGTAGCCCAGCTGGCCTGAACTTTTTGGCTTCCCACAAAAACAGGGAGAGATCAAAATGGGTAGCCAGTTTTTGCAACATATGAAAGAATTTTTTCTTTTTTTAGAATTCTTTATTGGCCAAGTGTGGTTGGACACACAAGGAATTGGGTCTCTGCTGTGCATGAGCTCTCAAGTGTACATACAAGCAACAAGTGACAAATCATCATCATAAAATGCATTCATCATACATCATAAGATACAACTAGTGATATAGTCATAGGATGCTAAATAAGCAATCGACATTAATCATACTAGTGATTTTTGTGGGAGGGCAAGCTTCAATAGATGGTTGGCGCATCTTGGTTTCTCCATTCCTAGACCAGGAGGGCTCTTCTCGCAATCCTTGCTTTCCTCACTCTTGTCTGGATGACTATCATGTGACTCAGGATGATGGGACTGCTCTGTTTGGAAGCCGCCGCTGGTCTAGAACACAGCACCCCAAGAACTTATGGGCACCCCTCAATGTTTACCAGTCGTACGGATTAGAGACCCTGGGAAAATCCCCCAAAAACTCTGCAGGAAAATCCCCCTCCCCATTTTCCTACCGATCGATCATTCTTTATTTGGGATCGCAGGATACCAGCTCCAGCTCCATTCTCAGGGGGAGAGAGAGAGAGAGAGACTTTTGGCTTCATGCAAGGAAAGCAGCAGGAGTAGAAGTCTTGCTTTCTCTTCCCCAAACTCCGCCAGAAATGAGTCTCTGTGAGACTTGTTGCGCTGGTGCAGCCTCTTGGAGCAGGAGGCCTTGCAGGATCCCAAAGAGGGAGATGGGCCTTGTGTGCGAGACTGCCTATGGAACCCCGATTCTCTCTGGATTTGGATGGCCCTGATGTTGGAGGCCTTTCAGAAAGCTCTTTAAAAAAAAAACCTGAGTTTTGCCCAAGTATAGCATCAAGTTACTTCGTGACTCATTTTTTAAAAAGATTGTTTTGTGGCATTTTTAAGTTTGGAAGGAGGGGTTATTAGGTAGTTTTTATGTGTGCCTTCTAGCGTTGCATGTCAACTATAACAAACTGTCCTTAAAAACACCCCCTAGCATGCCTATAGCAGGGATGTCCAAGATGATTGCTTGATGTATTAGAACTACAGTGCCCAAAGATCCTCAGGGCGAGGACTGGGTGTTAAAGCTACTTTTTCATTACCATCACGATGGTGGCTAAAGGAGACAGTGGCTAAACGAGGATGACCTGAAGGGCTCTTATTCTGCATTGGAAGACGACTCTGGTTATGATTCCCAATTAAAGGATCACACAAAGCGCTAGGGAGACACACGCTGTTTACAAACCCCGTTAAGCCCTCTCTAGTACAGGTAGTGGGTTTACAACAGTTTGTTTAGTGGCCATTTAAAGGCACTGAAAAAAATGTGACTTGGGACCGTTTTTCATTGCTACGACGTTCGCAGCACCCCCGTAGTCATGTGATCCAAATTCAGACAATTGCCAACGGGTTCATCCTTATGACCGTTGCTGTGTCCCAAAGTGCTGTGATCCCATTTTGCAACCTTCTGGCAAGCAAAGTCAATGGGAAACCAGATTCACTTAACAACTGTGTTACTAATTGAACACTGTTGTGGTTCATCTCACATAGCAACAGAAATTTTGGGCTTAATTGTGGTCATGAGTTGAGGACTACCTGTAATTGAAAACTCAGCTGAACCTCAGTGGTTCAACCTGAACTGAGAAAACTGCTCATTTTCCCACTGTATATTTTAACACCATCTTTCAAAACATACAGGATACGATAAAAAAACAAATCGAGACAGAAGACTAAAGTTGTGAGAGTTTATTGCATATGTAACAAAAATGGACATGACCTTCCCGGGCCCACCCTACTACACAATCACTGTTTATTCCAGCCGGCTCCATAACACATTAAATAGAACTAGCATTTCTTTTAAATACTTTGATTTAGACATAAAATGGAAAACAAAAAACACATTAGTGTACAACTTTTTTTTTACAAAATAAAATCTGCAATATAAACGGTGAGAAGAGTAACAAGGGTAGCAGCAATATTTAAAAACCCAAGACATTACAAAAGAATAAGTTAAAAAAACACATTATAAAGTGGTTAAAGAATGGATAACCAAAAAAAAAAGTTATTGAGGGAGGAAAAAATGAACAAGCCAGAGACTTATAACTGCATTTCTGGAAAACTTCCTGTGCCCTACAGTGCAGAAATACTGGGCTGTGGTTGAGAAAGGGAGAGGATTTTAAAACAAATTGCTGAGGCCTGAGAACTAACGTTAAAGCAAGCAATCCCTTCAAAGCAGCGGCATCCAACCCTGGCAACTTCGAAGACCTGTGGACTTCAACTTCCAGAATTCCAGTTCCATGCATGGCTGACTGGGGAATTCTGGGAGTTGAAGTTCACGGGTCTTCGAAGTTGCCGAGGTTGGACATCTCTGCTTTAAACAAACAGAAAATTGGTCCAATTTTGAGTGGGAGCGAGTCCCGTCTTTCCAATTCCTAACACTGAGCAAGTGCTGATTTCCTGCATCCCTGGGAGCGCATCAAGGCAGATGAGGCATTTGGGGGCAAGTAAACAAACAAACAAAAAATACAGAGGGAGGGGGGGAGATTTGCATCGCTGGACCAGGCACAGCTTATCTCTGGCTACGGGGATGCTGAAGGTCACTTCAAGAGGCTCCGGATGAGAGAATCTGACGAGAAATTGGACCTTTGCCTTTCCCGCTGAAGTGGCATCACAGCTAAACTCTAGGTTCCTATCTCCTCGCAGAAATGCTGCAAATGCTTATCAGAGGGAAGACTGCAGGCAGGTGTTTCATGCTCCATCCTTACGTAAGCTTTACTCATGGTTTTCAAGGACTTCTGCTGATCTGCTCCAGTTGATGCTCGTGATGGAGAGAGCAACTTAGCCTTCCGTGTTGGTGAATTTTGTCCTAATCCTTGAGCTGTCCCAAAACTTTCAGCCTAGCTGAGGTTCAGAAAATTCCCACCTGCCCATTGTTTTTTTTTTTTAGTTTCTTTGATGGGGGAGGCTAGGTGACATGCTCACCTGGGGCACAAGCCAAAGCCCCTCCAAGCCCCTTGCCCCTCCCCTAGTCACACCTAGCTTGCTTTCTGATCCTGCCTGAAGACCTCAACAGACAGGCCAGCTGCACTTTCTTAGTTGGTGAACGGTAGAAGGCAACTGGAGGAGGTGAGCAAAATTAAGAGAGCTTTCTTCCCATCCTCCCAAGTTACCTTCAGAGAGAACCCGTTCTACACCCTGCCACCTGATCACCTTTCCAGGGCAGCTGGTCTCCAACCTTGGCCACTTTGAAGACGGGTGGACTTCCACTCCTACAATTCCTCAGCCAATTCTGGAAGTGGAAGACCACACGTCTTAAAAGCAGCCCAGGTGGAAGGCCCCTGCCCAAAAGCTACCTTTTATGCTCTATGCAGTCTGCCACAGGTTGCCGTTTGCATTTCAAGTTGCTTGACCTGTTCGTGGGTCCTCGATTTTGGACGTGGCTGAAGAGCCACGATATGAGACAAGAACGATGCAAGAATTCAGCCTATAAATGCCACGGAAGTATCTCTGTGGCCAGCCTATTTTAATGCGTGGCTCGAGGAGAATTGCTTACCACATTTAACGCTGTTCAATAACTGGGAAACAGACTGTGCAAATAATTTTAGTGGGAGAAGAATTCACACCTTTATGATTCTTTAGAGGCTTAAAATTCCAGTGGTAGGATCGATCAAGATCCCCACAAAATATACAGTATAATCTTCAAGAGCCCTTGGAAAAGCAGCGATGGTGGTAGATTTCTATTGTCCAGAAGTTTGTTAAGGTCCTTCCAAGATCTGAAAAAGGCCCTGTGACCTGATCCCCTCCCAGATTATCCACAATGCATTTCAGTGGCCTCTTTAAGTGCAAATGAATCCTGGAAGGACATTGCGAGTCAGTTGTTAAGTCAACCACAAAACCCAATCGTTTTGCCACATGGTGCAAATATCACAAAGGTACATTTGCCTTCTCACATGGAATCCTTAAGTTTTCCGTCGCCAAGGGTTACAGTCAAATGAATAAACAGGAAGAAAAATAATCCGGGGATCTGGACAAGTTCGCTAATTTTGGTTTGTCCTATCACAGTTTAAAGCTATTCTCAACTGGTTGTATAAGTGACGATAGAAATATCCTCGTTGACAGACAGAAACAAACAGAAACAAGCCCACATCAACATGACCCATGTATGAAGTTCGACACCTTGTTAATATGCTTCTTTGCAAAAGGAGGAGGAAGGAAAACTCTCACAAAGTGTCAAGGTTACACTTGATGATTAGTGGAATTTCTGACCCCGAAAAATGTTATCTTGTTAACAATTACCGGCCTTCTTCATTTGTGCAAATTAAAAAGAAGCATTTGGACAGAGGGAATTCTTACCATTCGGATTCTTCCTTGCCCTGGAAGTCACCTGGAGGGCAAACAAATTGGTATCAACTGGGAAAATTGGCTAAATTGTGTTGGGGGACTGGGGGAAATGAAAAAAAAAAAGGAAAAAAAGACAGAAGCTGGAAACAGTGGCTTGGGTAACTCAGTCTCTATAGGCTGAGGCTTGTGTTAGAACTCTTTTCACGAGAGCTGTTCTATATTCCAGACGGTTTCAAAAATGGAACTGGATTCCATTTATCTTTGCTGTAAGCTATTTCCTGTGGAAAGAATTTCAGCCGTTTCACATCACAATGAAAGCATTTCAGAAAACAGAGAGAGGGAAATAAAAGGAGGGATATGTGGTTTCTCTTGAGAATCTGAGCCGTGCCCTGCTTTCTCTTTAGCAGAGGCCAGGGATGATGAAAAGAAAAACGGACAATTATTCCAAAGAATGAATCTATCTCCAATGCAAAGTGTCCCTGCAAAAGGAGAAGAGAAACTCACATCATTCAAGATGGCTTGATTCTCCTGAATTGTTCCTCTTAAGAGCCAAGTCATCTCATTCACAGAAGACAAAAAGAGCTTCCTGACAAGGAATAATAATCCCCAGTTTTCCTATGCTTACAGAGCTGCGTGCTCTGCTAGGTGTTCCTTAAATGGGGTCTCCTTGAAATGTGCCAGTAGGAATTCCAGTGCCAATCTTTCTTTTTTCTTTTTTTCCTTTTAAATCTCCAGAGCTTCTGGATTCTACAAGGGCTCAGGGCTGCGTCGAAGACAAACATCCACAGACACCTACCGACCAAACTCCTCGGCAAACCAATGGCAAAGATACTCAACTACAGTTTGAATCTCCTATAAAAAAAGACCACAGGTCGTAGACCCTTATCACAATATGTGTTACAAATCTAGCAGAATTATCGTGGGTAACCAAAATCAAAACGTTGAACCTGGCTGCCTGGTTTTGTGTGTGTGTGTTTGTGCGTGTGTATGGTTTTGTTGTTGCTGTTTTCCTGGGAAATGAAGAAAAGAAAAGGGAGGGTTTATTGTCACAAGAGGGAGAAAGTATGTTTGGGAACCTCCAAAAATAAAAAGCCTCCCTCTTCGCCGACGCCGTCGAAGGAAGGGGAAAAACAGCCTTTGCACCCCTAAATTGTCAAGCAAATCCCAACACTTTGGACAAAAAAAAACAGAAGTTCACAGCAAGCTTCTCCTTACAGCTTTTTGATTTTGGTAGTCCATGAGCTTTAGCAATATGGGTTTCCTTTGGTTGCCTGGTCACTCCACCGCAAAGCCACAGGTCTCTTCAACAGCGGTCACTAGCTTTTCATAAAGCTTCTCGTAGGACTCGTAAGGCGGAATGTCAATTCGGTTAAAGCTGCAGGAGGTTAGGAAACACAGGGGGAGAGGCTTTTGTTACTCTATCTACTAAACTTATACATAGGCAGTCCTCGGCTTACAGCAAGTTCATTTAGGGACCGTTCAACGGCACTGAAAAAAGTGACTTACAACCGTTTTTTTTCACAGCTACCACCTTTGCAGCATGTGATCCAAATTCAGAGGCTTGGTGATTGGTTCAGATTTATGACGGTCGCGGGGTCCCAAGGTCACGCAATCAACTTTGGTGACCTTCTGGGGAAGCCAGATTTGCTTAACAACGGGGTTACCAACTTATCAATGGCAGAGATTCACTTAACAACCGCGGCAAGCAAGGTGGTAAAATGGGGCAAAACTCGATTGTTTCACTTAAACCACAGAAATTTGGGGGCTTTTAATCGTGGCCGTTAAGTTGAGGACTCCCTATAACAGCCGACTTGCTATTGAAGATATATACATAGCTAAGCCTCCTCTGCCCATGTGCAGAGAATAAACTGGCTCCAGGGTCAGGCTGAAGAAGGTTAACCTGGAGATGCTCCACGCCTGGTGTCCTTGCGCAGAAGAGTTTACAACTTCATGGGGCAGAAATAAAACACATTTTCACAGCCCGCCCTGTTTTGCAAACATGCTGAAGGACTTACCAAGTATGAGCTTTTGGGAGGTTGTCTGTGTTTGCATCTATCAAGTGGATAGTGAACAGCCTGGGTCCTGCCGCGCCTGTAGAACCTTGCAAATAGACATTCTAGTTAAGGCCCTTCAAAAGCCTGGCTATGTTATCATGCTGCCCTGGCCTCTGGTAACCTCCAATGTCAACCAAGCAGAGAGCAGGAAATCAGGGCTCCTGCTTTAGGGGTGTAGACACACCTGGCACAGGATGCCAGGTGCTAGGAAGAGCTCCTTCCCAAGGCTGACCTCTTTTGGCCCGAGATTCTGGAAAGCAACTGCTTCTCAGAAGAGACCAGAGCTGTTCAGGCAGAGGCCCGGAAACACCAGGGATCTCAAAGCTTTGGTTGCCAAACTGTCGTTTTCACCAAGGCAGAGATGTCAATCGATAAGGAGTTGCTGTGTTAACTAGGTTCATTCAGGTTTTTGTCCTCATTCACCCCACCTTTTTGTTGCAATTCTGTTTTGTGTTGTTTTTTTTAAAGAGCATCCCTCCAGTACAATGTCGCGCTCTGACCTTTTGCCCCCCAAATAGGCCATCTGAATTGTGGCTTCATTCAGTGTTAAGGCAGCTTGATTTATGTCCAAAGGGAAGTCATGCCTTTTTCCAATGGAGGGTTGGGTGGGGCAGTTAGAAAGGAGATAAGGGGAGGGAAGGCCAATTGACTGGCATGGAAAAGCAAGTTTCCCCCCACTTTCCCCCCCCCCCCACTTCCCAGCTGCCTCTGGCCCAAGTCTGCCAACTCAGCCCCCCAATCAGTCACCTTGCAAAGCTTTGAAACCCTGAAGGGGGACCCGCGTGGAGCCTGTCACAAACTGGAGCAGCCGTGCTCTCCTTTCCTCGTCGAAGGCCTCCACCGCTTGCCAGAACCACTTGACGATATTGCTGTCAGCCATGCAGTGCTTCAGACGAGTGTTGGATTTCCAATCGTTCAGATCAATTTTATCGAGGCCACCAATGATGAGCTGGGAACGAGAAAGGCCCTTTTTAAGCACCGGGGTAACATGGGATGGTATATTTACACTTATTTACACCTATATTTACCTTGACTGCTGGGCTGCGGACAGCTTTTTCAACAGATTTTCCATATTCCCATCATCATGTTTTTTTAAAACAATAACGACAAAATAATTTGCTATGGGCTTTGCTAGTTAGATTGGTTAACCGCTGCATATTGGGCAATAGATGTTTAAAGAGCAGCGGTGGTGCAGTGGTTAGAGTGCAGTACTGCCGGTTTTTGCCAGTTCAAATCTCACCAGGCTCAAGGTTGACTCAGCCTTCCATCCTTCCGAGGTAGGTAAAAGGAGGACCAGAGTGTTGTGGAGGGAAGAGGCTGATTCTGTAAACCGCTTAAAAAAGCTTGTAAAGACCCGTGAAGCATTATATAAGTCTAAGTGCTATTGCTATTGCTAGTCAGCTGAGTTCCCACACAATTTTCAGGCAGTCTGCAAACTGCTCTACCTTGGCAACAAAAGATCTGTGAACTTCACCTCCCAGAATTCTTCAGTCAACCTGTATGGACTTCAATGCCCAGAATTCCCAAGCCAGAAATGGCTTTCATGGGCTATTCTGACAGCTCTGATAACTATTTTACTCTTAAAGTCACACATCATAGGCTCTGAAAAAACAATCTTAGGAAATTGACCCAGCATGAACAAAAGTACAACGGTTGCTTCAGCGCTTTCTAGATGGAAACACTGTACCTGGATTTTGATTCTGCATACTCCCTCATTCTCCTTAGCATTTTAGCAGACCATAAAAGGCAGAATATATTTCCCCTCCCCATGAGTTTTAGTATAGAAACTGCCCCAAATTTAAGTTTGCCAAGTCAAGGCCTCCAAGTTAAGATGTCCTTCAAAATTAAACTTTCTGGGCATTGTTTCTCATCGTTGGACAAAATTCTATCTTAACACATCAATTCAGAACAAGAAAAATATATGTAGAACTATTTTCACTTCTGAGGCTACATGAACAGCAGCAAGAGCTAGTATGAAATATACAACCGATACCTCAAGTTCCTTATGGTCAAAAGGCTTCAGGAGGTGTTGAGGAATAAGTTCATTAAAACCTTTTTGAAGGGCCAGGAATTGGGCTTCAATTCCTCTCATGAACCGCCAGTTTACATACAGCCTGGGAAAAGCAGACAGATAAATCTCAGAGTTGCTGCAGAATCATTACTGGAATGGAAAGAATTTTGCACACAGATATAAAACCTGCACACACCCCCATAAGAAGTCACAGGCTGTCTAAAGAAATAAACCAAATCTCTTTTGAGGAAAGTTCCAACCCTGGTGACTTCACAGACATGTCCAGATGGTATTCTTGTTAGCATAAAAAACAGCCTCTTCTTGGAGATTGTCCAAGTTCTATTGAGTCTACAACTCTGGTTTTCTGGTCTACTTTACAAACATTGGCCATGGATTACTCTATTGCCATAGTGTTACAATAGAAGTAGTCCTGATTACAGGTAGTCCTCGGCTTACAACAGTTCATTTTGTGACTGTTCAAAGTTACAACAGCACTGAAAAAGGGACATGAGCGTTTATCACAACCATTGCAGCATCCCTGTGATCAAAATCCAGACCCTTGACAACTGACTCATACTTATGACGGTTGCAGTGTTCCTGGGGTCATGCGATCCCCCTTTTGCAACCTTCTAACAAGCAGAGTCAATAGGGAAGGCAGATTCACTTAACAACCATGTGACCAATAGAATGGAATAGGAATAGAAATAGAAGTTGGAAGGGACCTTGGAGGTCTTCTAGTCCAACCCCCTGCTTAATCTAATTTAATCGTTGCAGTGATTCACTTAACAATTGTGGCAAGAACGCTCGTAAAATGGGGCAAAATTCACTTAGCAAAATGTTTCATTTAGCAACAGAGATTTTGGTCTCAATTGTGGTCGTAAGTTGAGAACTACCTGCACTTGGTAGTGGTATCTGCCTTATTGGGCTGACAGGGGCAAAATTAGCTTTCCCTGAGGGTACCTGACATATTCTTTCTTGTTCTCCTCCGTCACGGAAACATTTCTCCCATTCGGTTTGAGTTCGTGCTGCAGAATTCTGCCAAAAGCATTGTGTTCCACGCAGAAGGTATGGTCCAGAACTGGAGTAATGTCGTTCTCTCTGTCAACAAGAATGCAATGGCTACAAGTCATTTCTGCAAGTGAAGGGTTTTTTAAATTATTATTTAGCCAGACCTATTGAAGCATGTAATGTTAAGAGCAGAGCTCTCTGTGGCTGATCCACGCTTTAGTGCGGTTTTTAATATTCCTCCTTGAAGAGAAACAAAAACACCTCTGGTGCTATTTTTGATGATGATACTTTATTATGTAAAGAAAAGTTAGTTTTATAACTGCATGCAGGAATATTACTATGCAACTGAAACATAGGGAATGCAAAATTTTAAAAAAGGTATTTTCTAATCAAATTCTGTCCCCAAAGATATTCCTTTGATGCACTGCTGGTTGACTTCCAGAAATTTAAAATACTTTCTCATGCCTATTATGAGGCTGAAGATTAATTTAGTAATTACAAGCAAGCCAAATCAACTCAGAATCAGAATTCAGCTGAACAGGTTTATAATGAAATATGATTACTTTTTCCTGTGGAATAGTTATCCAGAAGTTTTACTGCTAATTGTTTATAAAAGTAATTCCAGTTTTTTTTCTGGGTACTTTGGGAAGTTCTAAAGTATCCACCCTGCCAAAAGCAGCTTTAAAATCTACGTAAGCACCAGTGATTGAGGTCAGAAAATCTTTTTCTTTGGAGCTGGTCCTCCTAGCCCAATCAAAATATTATAGATTATTGGACGGAATACTTACAAAATCCAGACTAAGCTCTTATGTAGCTCTGGATCCACCGATTCCAAATCAGATAACTGGATGGGTTTGCCCAGCAGCTGTTTGTAGAAAGGGACCGTGAAACCCCCGTTGATGTAATGCCCGTGGAACACTGCCAGCCCCATTATCCGACCGACAAAGTGGAAATAAGAGAGATGATCCTGAAAGATATGCCAACCACCAAGAATGTCATTCCCTGCAAGAGATGCCAGCGCCAGCTATCTTAGCTGCCTTTTGCTAGAAATTAGTTGGTGTGATGGAAATGTTGTCTCATTATTTCAAATCCTCTGGTTGAGAAGTATCAATACGTCTCTTGAATCTAATATTTATGCTTTTCCAATCAGAACAATTATGGAGTTTTTTAAAATACTGTAGGTAGACTTGAGTTTCTCAACCTCAGCAACATTTAAGATGGACTTTGACTCCCAGAATTCCCCAGCATAGCTTGCCATAGCTGGCTGGGGAATTCTGGGAGTTGAAGTCAACACATCTTTAAATGGCTGAGGTTAAGAGATTCTGAAACAGATTTTCACTCATCAGCTGCTTATAAGAAGCTGGAACAATCATTTTGTCTAGCTGAAGATTCACCCAGTGTATTTTTATTTCTATAACTAATTTCCTGCCCTTGGGGCTTGTCAGCTGCAGGTGTTTTGCCAGGAGCAGAGGGATTTCTCTTAAATGCCAAGTTCAGAGAGACTGTAGTTACTGCTGGAGGGCAAACTCAAGCAAAGTAAACTGAACAGTTAAAGAGAGGCGTTCCTTGGGAAAATAACGGTGCCAGGAATTCTCTAACCCAAGTGTTTCTCAACCATGGCGACTTTAAGGTTGGTGGACTTCAATTCCCAAAGCTCTACTGGCTGGGGAATTCTGGAAGTTGAAGCCCAGAAAGCCATCAAGGTTGGAAAACACTGCACTAACCCATTTCTATTCAGAACTTCACCTCTCCCGAACCCTTCACACGTGAGGCCAACCCCTGACTATACCCAGTCCTTATTTGGGGTGTTTTCATTTTTTTGCACTTCTTGAATGCACGTGGTTTCTTGAAGAGGTCAAATAGCAACCTTCTTGCACAGAGATTATGTCCTTTTGGGGGAAATAATAACAGACAAATAAGGGAATGAATTTGTGATTAACATACAGAATGGCATCTTTATTGCTTGGGTTAATGTTTACTCCATTCCAAAGCCTTTTCAAGAAGGGTGTACTTCAGCTTTCCATGAGCTGTTGCTTTAATTGCAAGAGCTCCAGGTAGCATATTTAGCAAGCCCTCTTTGAATTTTAACTCAACCACATCCCTGCAAGGTAGGATAATCTAGGAGAGCGGCTTGTGCAAAAAGCTTTTGCTACAGATGGCCTTGTGCTTCGATCTCTCCAATTCAAGGGACTAAAGCACTGTGTTTTACCAGTACCACTGCGATCTTGAAGGGTTTCTTTTTAAATGACTTAAATTTAGGATTGGATGGAGTCCCATCCAACCCACTGTTAGATAGTAACCTAATCTATATACACGGTGAACTGTTAGTACGTGCCTATGTTTGTTTGAAGAGATGAATTCCACGGAGCTACATAGGCAATTAATATTTAGTGGGACATTTTTCAAACAGGGGTGGGCAACCTATAGCAATCACCAGGTTCTTCCCTCCAACCATTTCATGCAGCTTCTCTATGGTTGCTGTTCATTATGAAAGCTTGGAGGGGAAGGTGAGAGGATTGGGGAAGTGGGGAGGAGAGGAATTACTTTCTCTTTAACATAGATAGCCTGGAGCAGCTGAGACAATTATTATAACTAATTATTTTGGGTTGTTACACCATCCTCAGACACTTCTGGGTGCTTCCTGTGATGCTTTTAACCACAAGCTGTAAGTCAGGGCTAAGTCATAGTTTCATGCTGAACTATTGTGGCAGCAAAGGAAGCCCCTCCCCTCCCATGAAGAAAATGTCTCTTTTTACCTCCTTTAGGCAAGTCTCCCCCCCCCCACCTTTCCCTCAACATAAACAAATCTTGGGTGATTTGATTAAAACTCAGGATTTTTCCCCCTTCCTCCCCCTCTTCTTGCCAGGTTGCCTTTCCCAGACCTTCCACTTTTTGCCATGGGCAGAGAAAAGCTAGGCTCACTTTCTGATTCTACTCCCCACCTTTTCCAACATGCGCAGGCTATGCCTGGCTCCCTGACCTGGATCAACTCTGCCGGAGAGGCCGCCCAGGAGCCCAAATGGAAAGGAATTGGGAAGGACAAGTGGCTGCCCAGACAACCCTTTCAAATTTCAGAGGAAACCAATCCGTTAGCTGGCAATTCCATTCACTCCTGACAGCTCTGGGTCTGGCACCCGAGGGTAATAGTAGGGATGATACTGGCAAATGTCAGAGGAAGAAGGCGAAAGGGAAAAAGAAAGGGATTTGTGAAGGGAGCAGCAAGAACAGCCACAAGGCCAATCTTATCTAGGGAAGAAGGGAGGGCAGGGCGGGAATAGCCAGGCAACATTCAGCTCTGAGCCATGGCCCCACTTCAGCCACACCTACTTTTTTGTCCCAGCTGATTGCAAAGGGCAAGGGTCATCATGACCCTCCCCAACATTGCCCACTCCTGCCTTCGTGGAAGCAAATTCAGGCTACACCAATTAGTCCATTAGAAGCAAGTTAGTTCAGCTTTGAGCCCTATTTCGTGTACACTTACCTTCCATGGTCTATGGGGATTCGACTGAAAAATAGACATTAATCGGTTCGCAGATTGTACAGAAAATCAAATAAGGAAGGAAAAATATTTCACTGTGGCCTCCCAGTACTGAATTTGTGTGGAAAAATCAGACCAGGATGCCTTAGCTGGCCCTAATGCAGCGGACTGCGCCTGCATGCAGCAGGAGCTCAGAAAGATGGCATCTGTGTACATGTTACAGGGGGAGCCACCCAAATTTCAATAATTGCAGTTTATGGCTCAAGTCCAAAGGGCTACTCAGAAGCACTCAAGTGGCTGCTGCCAGGTCAGGGAAAGGAGCGAAGGATTGCTAGACTGTCTGGGAAACTGTTATAAAACGTGGAAAATGGAGATCATGTGACTGCAGCCGCCGCCCAGCAGAAACTAGTAGCACTGAAGCAACCACAATTTCCAGAAATTTTATTCCCTTGGAAGTCATGTATACTAGATTTGGGGTGCATTCTGTAAGTTAGCCCACTTCAGGTACCTGGGTTCAAAAATTGTTGCCCCGTGATGCACCATCTTGCCCAGGTAAAGGTCATGACAATGAAAGTTTTAGTTTTTACATAGTTTTAATTAAGTGCTCTACGCCATCCAGAATCACTTTTCATGAGATAGGCAGCCATGCAAATTTGACAAAATAAATAATATCCTGTGGAAATCTAAAGCCAAATGAGCTGACAACTGAAGCTTATCTTATATATTTCCCCTGGTTTCAGAGACGGTTGCCCCTTCTAACGTTCATTTTCAAAGAACACACATAGATCCTTGGCTTTTAAGAGTACTTACAGGGTTGATGGAGGAATCAGGATTTATTTGCAGCGTGTAAATGTTATCAGTCGAATACTGGAAAAGTCCGTAATACGGATTCAGCATTTCGTGGCATAGAAGGTACAGCCATTCCCTGCCAGATGTAATTTTCAACAATATTAGAAATGGGGGTTGTGGCTGGGTGAGAAATGAAAGTAAAAATTTATTCCACTTCAGAAATTGGATTCGTTCCCAAGGTGGTTTATGACTGTCTTTTAAGCTCAGCATCTTTAAGATGGCTGGACTGGGGCAATTTTAGGAGCTGAGGTCCATGGATCTTAAAAATTGCTGAGGTTGAGAAATGCTGGTTTATGAGACAGCATAAGACACTTTGGAAAAAAGCTGATTCCAGCAACCAAGATTTGCCAACATTTAAGAAAAACATTGTGGAGCTGAGTCCAATCACAATGGCTTTTCTGGATCCTCCTTGCTCTGTTAAAGGAAGGCATTCAACAGGAGACAGAATAAAAACAGACAATGGGAAGGTTTTGGGTTGTTGTTTTTTTTTTTTTTAAGAACTGCGAAGATTTCTTTTTCTGGGAAGACTGTACCCAATGAGCTGAATGCCTGAGATAACAGGTATTTAATTGCATAATTGGGATCTTCTGCCTACCCTGCCCCCAAGCCAAATGGAGACATCTGGTTAAGGCACATGAGGGGAATCAGCATCCGTCTAGACGGCATTAAAGTGCAGACAAGATAAAGAGCTGCTGAAACTCTCCACAAGATAGAGGTGATGACAAGGGAGAGGTCAAAGGCAGAGAACTCCCAGACTACAGAACAAAATGAGAGAACAGTTATCAATAGACAAAACAACCAAAAAAGGGTTTTGAGGGTTTTTTTTTAAAGCAACAATTTAGATGCTGATGGATTCAGCTGCCTCGGGAAATGAGTGCTCAAAAGACAAGGAGAGCGATCAGCATTACAAGAGGGTGCCAGGATGAAATACAGCGGTAATCTCAGGTGAGAACTACCCAGGTTAAGTGGAACAGAAATACCTTTCCCAAAACAAGTTAGAAAGTTTGACTTGCCTACTAAGCATATTAGAGGTAAAGTGGTCTACAGCAGCACATTTCACATTTCAAAATTTGGTAAAAAGGAAGATGCTTTCTTTATGTGTACCCCACTGAACAGACTCAAACATAGAGTCATCTTCGGTTTCTTTAAGCATGATTCTTATTGTGGGATCCTCGGTGCTCTCTGAGCTTGGTTGTTTTCTTGCAGACGTTTCATTGCCCAACTAGGCTACGTTATCAGTGTTAGGCTTTGTTTACATAGGTTTGTTTATATAGGAAGCACCTATATAAGGGCTCACCAAGAACAACCACACGGGACATTTCCACCAACACTGATAGGGCAAGCTAACAGTATCTAAATGGAGAGCAACAGCCCCTTTAAAAATTATAAAAGCTCTTTTAGGATTCTGGCCCTTACCTTGCCACTCCACCATAATCTAAGCCTTCCTCTCCCCGAAATTTCACCATCAGCCTTTTCTTCAGATCTTTCGGCCTCATCTTCATTATCTGACGGTAAGATTCCTATGTACAGAAAGAGAAGCCAGTTTTTTAAAAAGCAATTATTTTACCAAACACAGCTGAACTTCTCACATCTCTTTCCTAACCAATATTAGAGAAAAAATGGGAATCTTTTGGCTGTTTCTTATCTAAATGTGGGAAAGTTGCACGATGTAAAACTGCAGTTTTATGAGCCAAATGGATGTTCTTAGCTATTAGAGGTGCACTGCAGTTAGTGCCCTGGTCTACTGGAAAGGCAGATCATAAATAAAAGAAAACACCAAGTACAGGGTAGGCTTCGGCTTACAACCACAACTAGGATCAATTTTTTTGTGACTAAACAAAGCAGCTGTTAAGTTTGTGGCAAGCCAATTTTATCACCTCCTTTTGACACAGCTGTTAAGCGAATCATTGCGGTTGTTAAGTGAACCATGTGGTTGTTAAGCAAACCCAGCTCCCCACCCCACCCCAGTGATTTTGCTTAGCGAACGTCGGCTGGGAAAGCCCCAAATGATTGTCACATGGCCCCAGAATGCTTCAAGCATGGTAAATGCACACTGGTTGCCACATTTGGATCGTTAAGATGGTGGGGATGCCGCAAGAGTTATATCTGTAGAGGCCAGTCGTCAGTTCATTTTATTTTCCAGTGCCGATGCAATTTCAAACGGCCGCTAAAGAAACGGTTGAAAGTCGAGGACTACCTGTCTCAGATTCACCTGTTTCTAGCTGGTACCCGAATTGCATCTAGGCCTGGCAGGACCAATCTGCGTTTTATGCAGGCAGATGAAATCCGGATCCTCTTCACCCAGGTTCCTGTTTACATACCTCGAATATTTCTTCCCTCGACACTTCGATGCGGCAGTGGCCAGCTTGGGGCTGCTGGAGGGAGAGTTCATGCCGGAGGAACTTGAGCTTCTGCACCAAGTCTCGTTCGTATCTCTGAGCAGGCAGCTCCTCGCTGTCTTCCAACGAGCCCTCGTTTGGTGCTTGCAAAGGCTGGTTGGATTCTTTTAGTTGGCATTGGTGACTTAGATGGGGAAGGAAAGGGAGAGGGCGTGTGACTTCCAAAAGCAGCAGCAGAAAAAAAGAAGAGCGAGGCTACGGGGTCTGTTGATTTATTTAAAGAATGTGTATGGCCGTCCTCCTATCGGAAAACCACCGTGAAACACAAGCCAAACCCGGGGCCTCAATCATCCTTCTGGGGATGCCCCACAATCAACTCCAGACATTCACACTGTACCCAAAGCCTGGGTAAAAAGGAGAGTTTTGATGGTCTTCTGAAAAGCGAACATGAGGGAAGAGGGGGCTGCCTGATCGCTGGGGGCAGCCACATAAAATGCATGTTTTTGAGGTCGACTTAGCGGGCAACCTTTCAGGAATATGCCTACCCTATCTGATCTGGAACAACAGGGAGATATTCTGGAGGGGATTCACCTCCCTCCCCCCAAGAACGTGGTCTCATGCCACATTTAGAAAACCAGTGTTCACATGATGGTATGGGGGAGGGAGGAAAGGTTAATTTCTTGATAGCACCAGTCCACAAAAGGCAACACAACCAATTGTTCATTTATTTGAAGCAACGCGGCACCTTCTTTTTGGGTTGTTCCTGCAATTCCCTACCAAGTTCCCTGCCTTAAAGAATTACACAACCACAGGGATGATCCAGACCTCTATTAAAATTGGGATGACAATGACATATTTCATAGGGGGAAACTGTACCACCTGTTAGAACGGGCCTAGTGTCCCCCGTCGTACCTTTTAAAAGGTAATTAATATCTTCTGGAATAAGACTGACTTAGACGGCAGTGTTTGAAATGGGAACAACTTGTCGTAAAAAAGCTTTCAACATACCTTCCAGGTTATTCCTGGTACAACATTTGCTCAATGGCCTCTGTTTTTAAGGGCTCCCAAAAAGATATTAAAATATTTCCTTATGCAGCCTACTGCTTCACTACCTCTGTATTTTATTTATGAGGTCCTGTCAGGACCAAGCAGCAACTGAAACATGACCTACTTCATTATGTGATGCAGTCTTGGGTCTGTGAACTGGGTGGTTCTGTTATTATGATCTACAAAATATATTCTTCCTGATACTGTACTTCTAACCTCCCAGCCTGGAGGTAGAGGTCCAAGTTCATCACAATTCACACTGTTAAGGTCTCTGCAAAAAGAAAAAAGAAAAGCAAAATGGAGGAGGAATTAGACTTAAATCAATGCCAGCATTAATTTAAATTATTTGAATGTTGTCTACAGAAAAGAGACGCCATATAAATCTCCAAATCTAAGGATCCAAGGTTTCGCTTCCCACAAACATTTAAATGCACTCAAAAGCAGCGACTATACCTACCTTGGTATCCTGGGATCGTGCCAGGTGCTAACCCCAGTTTGTGTATGCAAAAAGTAAACTTGTCCCTGTACTGTTGTCCTTTGCTCTAAAGAGACAGAAAAAAAGAAGTTAATAGAGAAAATGTCCAAATCCCTCACAAAACTTTGTGACTAAAGCCAGAGCTAGTAAAACTGAGCTAAAGCTTAAAATGGTAGTTTATTTGCTTCCCTTCCCTTTGTAGGAGAGTTTGTCATTGTTATTAGGTAGGAGAAAGGAACACCAAGAGGTGTGTTGCAGTTTCCTCATTTTTAAAAATTATTTTTGTTTACCGCTCATTCAGAAACCCGGTGCTCTACTAGAGCAACAATACGGTCTGGTTTGTTTGTCACTGGCATTTTCTTGGGCAGCTGTTTTAGGAGCTGCAAAAGATTTGCTTGGTTCCATCCCAACTACCATGAGAATCTGATTTTAATATTGCCTTGCCAACAGACTATGTGAATAGCAAGCAGTCCAGTTGCAAAATCCTGATACATTCATTTGAGAAATGCAACACTGACAGTGTTCAACTACCATCTGGCCAGCTCCGGGGGAAACACCCCCCCCCTTATTCTGCCTCTTACACAAAAGCCAATCGCACATCAATAAACATAAACATCTCAGGAGTAAAATTATGGTGCCAACTGAAAAATCCCATAAAGAGAAGTCCACAAAACGAGGCAATGCTATTTCTGGGTGCAAAATGGGATATAGAAGTCTCTTCCCCTAACACTCATCCATCTATCTTATCTATCTTATCCATCTATCCATCCATCCATCTTATCTATCTTCCTTCCTTCCTTCCTTCCTTCCTTCCTTCCTTCCTTCCTTCCTTCCTTCCTTCCTTCATGCCACCTGATTCGCTATGCAAAATGACTCTGGACAGCTTGCGGTACCATTAAAAATACAAGAACAATTAAAAAGATAAAAGGTAATGGAACCACTGGGTCTTGCCTCGGGATTGCCAGGATAGGGACGGGCACCAACCCTGTCCAAACTCACCATAGCCTTCAGGCAAATCCGGTGATGGCGACTGATGGCCGTGGGGCCTATTTGGGGGGGTCTGGACATGGCTTCTTACATCAGGGCCCCGCAATCGCTGGACCTGCAGGTTCTGATCCTGGCCAGGGGTTTCCACGAACCGACAAATCCCTCCACCGGCAGCTCCTGTGCTGTCCGTATATGGGGCTGGCTCTTCCATGTAACAGCTCAGGGGCCTCCCAGGTCCCGAGTCTTCATAAACCGTTCTGAAAGTAGGGAAACTCATTCAGTGAACAGATTTTTGCACATCCCTAAGGAAGCGCCGGAATAATCGACTTTAGGGGAAGGGGCCCAGCCTTTCCAAACAGACCTCACTCTCAGTAGCCAAGAACCAAGAAAATTATCTTGAAACACAAAACTCATCTGATTCACAACTGCAGACTGGGGGAGGGGGGAGACATGTGTGCCAAAGACTAAATTTGCATTTATCTCTTCAATGACCACACTTCCTCCGGTGACTCACTGAATGACAATAAAACACCCAGGGAAACAATCTTATTTTTTGACCCTCGTTCTTTGTTGCAATTGTTTTTTTTTTTTACCCAATCGCTAAATTTAGCTTTTATTCTTAAACTGATAGAAAAGAATGTTTGTAGGTCAGGGTGGAACTGTGGGGTCCTTGGTGCTGTATGAGACTGGTGGTTTTCTTGTAGATGTTTCATGACCCATCTGGAGAACATCATCAGTGCATGATCACTGATGATGTTACCTAATTTGAAACTTTTATTTATGACGACATTAGTGTATGATGAGAACATGACAGAAGAGAAGTAAATGTATATACATAGTCTACATAATTATAACTAAAACGTCTATGGGGTATGCAGCGGCCTCATAACTGTATGTCCAATTCAGCTTGGCTTTGCTTTGTGCAGATCTTCCAGGGAGCCAGAGAACACACTGTGGGACAATGTTGCACAATATGTTTAATAGTTTGTATATCTGCACCACAATTGCAACAAGGGGAATATTTCCATCCCCACTGATGTAGGGAAGAGCACTTAATTCTGTTCAATTTCGATCAGATAAAATGAGGCAGTTTGGAAATGAAAGGTCTGCAAGAAGACACTCGAGCCCAGAGAGCAACAAGGACTCCACAAATGGATCAGAAGACAAGATACCTACCCTTCATTCTCCAAGAGCCCCCTGCAGTCTACCACAGACCCTCCTGTGCCTATCCTATCTCGGGTCTGCAGGCTGACTGGAAAGAGAAAAAGAGAAACAAAAATTCAAAAGTTTCAGTATGCAAATAGAAAACAGTAACTAAAATACAAAAACATTTCTGGGAAGTGGTTTAATTTGACATGGCAAGCATTTGTACATTTTTTATAGACTCTCAAGTATTTGGCCATGAGCCACATGCAAAGTTCCTTCCTATGAAGGCAGATCTGAGTACTTTGTTGGGATAACTTAAGAGGCAGTGCATTTTCATATTCTAATAATTCAATTAATCTTTAATGACAAAAAGGGAAAAATAGAAGAATATAGTAAGCCTTCTATTTCTAGTGCCTCTTTAAAATTTCAGGAATTAAGACCACTACCAAAAACAATCAACAAAGCACCCACTGCCCAAAAATTTAGACTGCAGTCTGTAAAATACTTTGGCTAAAACTCCAAAGCTTTCCATATTAACATGCAATTGCAAATTCTTTTCGCTCCAAAGAGCAGGGAGAGCAAATGTGTCACACTAGGGGGCAGTCTAGAAAGGAAGACATTTGTTACCACCTCAATGACACTAAAGGTAAACTTCAATAAAGGTATTCTGCTTGTTATATCTGGAGTTGAACACCACAGCTATATTTTAATTATCTTACCAACTATCTGGCCTCGGACTGCATCAGTGTCTGTGGGATTTAGTTTGCATAGATCCAAACGCTGGTCTGAAACGAACAAAGGGGAGGAAAACATTCAGCCAAAAACATATACAATTGGGAATCAAGTGTTCAGAACAGCGACACAAAATATTGCCCAAGCCAACCCAGAAAACATTTGGTAATAAAGATATGCTTACATCCCGTATCTTTTAGTCTGCTGATGGCATTAGAAAGAAGTCGGATGCATCCCAGGAAGCCAGCTCCCTGTTTTTTGTGAATTTTCTTATGGTTCCAGACACTGATGGTGATAGAATCTGATTTCCCAACGTATCTAGAATAATCAGTTGGAGGATGGTATTTAACTGAGGTTCATTGTCTGCTATGGTAAAACTTTCCCATTTGTGAGCCCATTTGAATAATGCTTTGGTTAACACTACATCTTTATCAAAGAAGAGAAACGTGCAACTAATCACTAGGACTGTAATTTGCACAGCATGTTAAATAGATAACACACAAACATTTGTTAATTGCAGACAACCTTATTATAAGCTACAAAAGTGCAGAGCTCATTAGACCTTGGAAAGGGTGCTTTTTCTTAAAACTGGAGTTACTGCATCAAGGCTCATTTTTGCACTATGACTACAGACAAGAGACACTTTCAGTTCGAGGAATTATGCAAGTTTCCAGAAAAGTGATACAGGCCTCCATTTGTAGAATCCAGGAGTCAGATAAGACAAGGTGTTTTTCAACTGAGGGGCTTTCAAAAGTACATGAAGACATAGTCACTTGGACACACCTAAAATAAGTGCCTTGGAGTCTAGCCGATATCTCAACTCCCAAGCCCCCAAATTAAGTCTTGCAAATTATTACACAACATTCTCTAACAAAAACATACTAATAATCATCCCCGGGGGAGTGGGCATTGCCTCAATATTACTTTGGATCAGCACTGCTAGTGTAAAGCATTTTAGATGTCCAGTTGTGTAAGAGAGGAGATATAGAAGGATATATTTTATGGATTACTTGGGAACTGCCTTCTTAAGTCTATTCAGGAACCTATCTGCATTCACTGTGTTATTTCTCTCTTGCTTAGGCCCTGGTTCCTAGGTACAGATTAAGGTTGTGAAGACTTCATGCAAATAAATAGGTCAGAAACAATTATTATGTCTTGAAACCCACCTCAGTGAGATGGGCGGCATAGACATTTAACAAGTACAAAAGGTATGTAAGAAAAATAAATAAAACTGCTTGCTGAGCAGCCAACTTACAAATCATAATGCTGGTTCCATTTGGGATCTAAGGTGTTCTTCACAGTGTCGGTGGAATGACACTGACCAGACCCATCCACCACAATCTTTGCAAAGGGATCAGGAAGCCCTGCAAAGAACCAAGGCAACCCAATCACCACAAAGACCAATGAAACTAGCAGATGACTACTGAACCACAATGTTTAATAACTGCTCTTCTTTGTAACAAGAAATGTTAAACAGTTGCTGGGAATACTCTGCCACAGTTTCTTTTACTATGGAAGGGGTAGAACATGGAGTAAAAAACAAAAAAACATGAGCCAAATAGTCAGATCTCTTTTAGTGGCCCCCGACTTAGGGCTCTGTTCCAATCTTTAACCTCCCCCTCCCCAATGACCTCAAACCTAGGGCAATGTTGGAGCAGGCCTCTGGAAGACAACACAAATTTCCCATGAAGCTCGATCACTAACTAATTCCATGGTGTGTTATTTTTAAAGTCCCCTGAAATTCTGAAAAATGCAACTAAGCCTTTTTTGGGTTTCTAACGTACGATCTCCAGCATGTCACACCAGGCCTGTCCAGGAAAAGAACCTGCACGCCTCTTACTGCAACGGTGATTCCCCGGTTAATTCACTGTGACTTGATCTTGCCATCTCATGAGTGGACATATTTACTATGGCTTATAGCGCCTCACCCAATTTAGAAGGAAGAGAGTGAGCATGAGCAGAAATGTATTTGCTGGCAGCCGCCAGAGTTGAGATCTGCCTTTAAGCAGCTCACAGCAAAAATAGCTGCTTCGTGGTCTGGTGAACAGAAGTTTCGGACAGTTATGCTTCCGACTCTCGAAAAACTTTCCTTAAATAAATACCCACAGCAAAAACATACAAGATCAGTAGACGTACTAACATCAGTAGACTAGCTTCAATACACACAAGGAATGGGGGTGGGGAGATATGAAAAAGTATATTTTCAGTTACTTACTGAAGAAATCTTTCTTTGCAAGATTCTTGGCACAAAGCACTGCGAGAAAAAGAAAAAGGTTAGCAGATTCCACTCATATTTCAGCATAAACAGCTCAAGCTGGGAAAAGATTTCTCTTACACACCCCAGGGCATAATTTATAAAAAGCTCAGAGATTCATACAATTGGATTAATAAATAGCAGTGTTATGTTTTGATTATTTTTATGAATTGCACAGCACATATTTTCCTAAACCTGGGCTTTTTTTTGCTAATTTATTTATATGAAGAAACCATGGAAAGTTTGTTCGTTGTACGAGGAACTCTTTTAAAAATTGGCCATTTCTAGGATTTTAAGCATTCATACGAAGTTTGACTTGTGTGATCAAATTAAAGCCTTGTTGAGGTTCAAGCGTTTCCCAGCCAGCTTCGTGGTTTCTTACTAGAGTTTTTAAAAAGTTATTCTTCCAGCAAAAAGACTTGACACTTAGTATTATCACAGAGGTACTATTATTAACAAAAATGTTTTTGATCGCTAAAAGAAACCAACAATAACATTACAGTTGGGAGCAGAAGAGGCAGACTGAAAATTCAACCAGTTGCCTTTAAACAAAAATATTGTGAAATGCTGAAATTATGAGACTGATTGAAAAGCATTCATGTGGAACCATTCTCAAGGCACAATTTCTTTTATTCATAATCCTATTGTGAGCAATGTTGCAGAAGTAACCATGTCGCACACCTCAAACTTCAACTTCTGAACTGACTCTCTATAAAAGTACCTTTCCTTGTGGGCAATGAACATATCAATAGCCTTAAAACACACACACAGTTTCCCACCGCAAGCGCTCAATATATAACTAGTCCTCTACTTAAAACAGTTCATTTAGTGACCGTTCAAAGTTACAACAGTACTAGTGACTTATGACCATTTTTCACAATTAGGACTGTTGCGGCATTCCCATGATCATGCCATCAAAATTCAGATGCTTTTAAAAGCAATGTACTTTTAAACAGTTTGCTAGAATTTAACAACAAATAACTGACTTCCAGCATCCATTCATGATAGGAAGTTCAGAGGGCTGCATTTGTGCATGCATGAGCAAGCACATCAATAGAAACATAAAGAACACTTTGAAAGCTAAGACCAAAGGTTTGTTTAATCAGAAAATCCATTCTAGTCCTGGCTCTGTCAAATACACCCACTAGCTGCCAACATCTGGCCTTTAAAAGTGAACCCTGGACATGAAGGGTTCATTTATATAACAAAGTCAATACGAAAGGGCCAAAACAAGCCACCCTCTCCCGATTAGAGGAGTATGACAATAGAGTTTTCAGCTTCATCCGAGTTATCCAAAGAACTTTCTCCATTTTTAATTTAATGAAAACATTCTTTCCTTGACATCTGTAGTTCCATGAAGAAAGAGAAAGACTGGTTGAACAATTAAAGCTATGCCATGTGTTTGAAGGAGAGTTTTAGACAAAAGAATGTGTAACTGAAAGGAATGGTGTCTCCTTCCTGCTTTGCATTAAATTCCACTTTATTTTTTTTTCTTCTTCTTCCAAATGAGTTTACTTTTGCTATCAGGGTTCAGTTGGGAGGACAAAATGAATTTGACAGGTTTAAGACTGTGGGCTGCATCCCAAACACTGAAATATAACTGAAATTAAAAGTTCTGCATTTAGATAGCAGAAAAGCCCAAGAGATAATGTTTGGTTGGCAGGAGAGAAGGATATGAGAGAAGGACAGAGGTGTCCAGCCAGTCGTAAACTGAACAGTATTGCCAGCAGTATGATGCGATCGCAAAGTAAGTTAGAGCCATCTTAAGCTGCTTTGACAAAGTAGCTCCATTCTGTAATTCAGCATTAGGCTATACGAGTGGAGAACGGTGTCCAGCTCTGGATGAAACATTTTAAGAAAAAGACAGAATGAGCGACACCACTTGCAGATGGATGAGTAGGATAGCAAAAGAGATAGAATTGAAACGTTACGAAAAACAGCTGGAAGAGCTGGCTATATTTAGCTGGGAGAAGAGAAGATTAAGGGCTGACAGAATAGCAGTGAGGAGATGATCCATTCACCTTCACTGGAGGCATTTAGTAGTAGAGAATCATTAGCTACTCCTTAGTGGTGGTGCCGTCATAATATTCCTATCAGGAGGTTGGGCTGGATGAAATCCAAGGCAACTTTCAATCCTATGATTCTCTGACAGCTTATAGACCACAGAATTCTAAATCATGAATTGGGAATCGATTATCCCAATATTTTCAATTGCACACAATTAGACTACAGCTTTAAATGGAAGCATCTGCTACCACCATACAGATAGCCTTCGACTTACAATCCAAATTGAGCCCAGAATTTATGTTGCAAAGACAGAAATTTTGTTAAGTGAGTTTTGCCCCACTTTACGTCTTTTCTTGCCACATTTGCTAAGTGATTGCATGATTGTCAGACACTGCGACTGTCATAAACATAAGTCAGTTACCAAGCCTCTGAATTTTAATCACATGAACAACAGGGATGCTGCAATGGTCATAAGTGTGAAAAATGGTCATGTCATTTTTTAGTGCCATTGTAATTTTGAACGGTCACTAAACAAACTCTTCTAGGTCAAGGACTACCTATATCTAATTTAGCCTCTCAAGTGGCCATAAAGAAAAAAACAACAGTACTGTATCCTAGTTACCAGATCACATTAAAATAGTCCAGAGCTGGATTTTTTCATCGCTAAAGAATCTGCAATCTCGCATTTTTTTCTCTTCATTCAATTTTACAGAAATAACACATCTTTGGCAGGAACACCTAAACATAGGAACATTAATTTGACTACTTCATGAGAACTGGTTGTGGTTCAGTCAAAACATAACTGTTATTTCTTTTGTTCATCTCTTATCAACTGCAAGCCAAGAATGAACCAACATACTTCATTTCCTCAAGATAGAATTAGAGTTTGATTCCTTACAAAAGCAATCTCCAACTGAGTGCCCTCGATATAACCCATACTTCCCAATCAACGGGGATTTTACCTATACATTTGACAAATTGTGAGAACTCCAGAGGGAAGGCTCTTGACAATAATTGGGTGTGCAGTGGGGACATGTTATAAAGCCATATGCTCATTTTACGAAGCACAATCTATTTGGATCAATGGTTTTCATGTAATACTTGCTACTTACTGATATCCCAAATTCCCACAACAAAATTAGAATTTGTTTTATGCTCAGAGCAGCCCAAAACACTATGAGTTTTTGCTAATGGGTGCAATCACACCATTCACAAGGTTTGCTTTCATCCTAATATAAGCTAGCTGAGAACACACTGCAGGTTAGAGAGCTAGAGATGGAAAAAAAAAAAACAAGTCAAGTAACACTTAACTCAGGTTGTAAAAATTCAATCTCATTCTTCCAGGGAAAGAATTTTTTGATCTTTGCAGTAATGGAAGAGAAGCAAAAGAGACACTGCTATAAGCCAAACAACTAGGTAGAAAGGTGAAAGGTTAGGATGCAGGCAAACCCTGGAGATGGCTCTGATTTTGTGGAGATTTTGGAAATTAAGACTTTCATTAGCTCTAGTGTTGGTCAGCTCCCTGGCAGCTTGCCTGTGCAAGGAACAGGGGTTGGACAAGGAGATCTCTAAGGTCCTTTCCAACCCTATTATTTTATGTTTTATGAACTCTGAAGCTCCACAAGGAATTAGAAAAAAAGAATTTTGGAAAGGCAACCAATATCAACAAGTTATGTAAACAACTTGTCAGGCACAACTGATCATGATAGTTTTTGTTTCTAAGCAAATCACTAGTTTTATTCCAAATGTTGAAATAAACCATCCTCACAATTTAATTCTAAGACACAACAAGACTTATAGGAACATCAGAAACAAATAGTTCAACAAAAAATGCAGATATTTTCTTCTTGCAACAAAAGTAAACATGTATATCATTAGCAGAGCCAGAATGATCAAACCATTTTATCATCCCAAAGGCAAGTCTAAATAAACAATCTCTTATATATGCCAAAAAAAATTCTTGTTATCAAAGACATCTGGCTGGCGATACAGGGATGGAAGAAGGAAGGAAGGCTGAATATAACAATGCAGTCAGGATAGTATTCTTCCAAAATTAAAACCAATACCCTTCATTAATGTAGTCGGTTAGACTCAAAAGATGACAATTTTACTAACAATTAATAAACACCCATCTTGGGGAGGGAAGTCGTTTTTTTCAGGGCACTAAAAGAACTGATCTTTTTCCCTCATTGCCAATGGTAGTTGATGTACATTGGATTGACATAAGAACTTATTATTACCAATTTCTGTCCAGGCCTGGCCTTAAACTGAATGGTTTGTACCTTTGTAGCTATCCAAAATGCTAACATTTTCTGTAATAAACTTAAAGGCAGATTAATCCTCCTGAATAGTACCAAGGATTTTATCCTGTCGTATATGCTACAGACACCTCTGTAATTCCTGTATTGGATAAGTGGGCTTGTAAAAACCTGTCTTAAGACCACCTGAGAATTTGCTTCTATTTCTACAAAATACCAAGCTAAATCGTTCAAAAAACAAACTACAGTAACATATAATCTAATAATTCAACAGCAGTATGCTACAATTTTCTAATGTCCATTGGAGAGCTGACAATATATAACCTGTGTATAAAAATAGTACTGTATAGTATTATATAAGATCTATATATAGGAAGCTGAAAGCAATTCAGCTATGGTAGCTATTAAAGAACAGCAGATCCTCCTCACTACTCATCCATTAAGAAGTTAGAATTCCTCAGGATTTATTCACACCTTCTTAGCCACTTAAATTCAGTTCTGATAGTCTAACAGCACCACAATTTTAAACATCCACAATTTTAAAATAACTCATCATGCTTAGCATTACCCACACTAGACAAAATTTCCATTGAACAGAGTTGGGACCTAATTATACTTCAAGTGTTTTATTAAAGTAACAGATTAAAGACTCAATGGAAAGATAGTCAAAAGGGGGAAAAAGAAGCCTCAGTAGGCAGACATTTCCGGGTTGACTTTGATCATCTGAATTCTACATCTGAAGTCTTTATCTCCTACCCCAACCCCTGCCCCAGACAAAAATCCTTGCAGCACTTCTGCACTGCATTTCAAGAAATACTTATTTTTAGTTTTCTGTACAACTTTTCTTGCTTAATTCCACTTAAACCTATCTCAGTGCACCAAAGTTCCCTTAATGGCTTTCAGATCTGCACAATATGCAATTCCACAAACTCAAAAATCATCAGTGACCTATTTTAGGAGGGAAACTCGTTTCTAGTAATTCTATACCCAAAGGAAGGCTATGTTCTTACAATTATTTATTTCCTGTTTTCCAAACTGGCAACATAATTTGAACAACTGCACAATATTAGTTAAAATATGATATAATATACTACCAATAAATACAATTAAAAATCTATAGATGACCACTGACCGCTCCTGCTTCAAAAAAACAAAACAAACACCTAAGTACATTTAATTGGAAGAAATTCTCCAAAATCCATTCACTTGAACATAACAGGAACAGCTTCAACCTACATTAAATCTACCAGAATGCTAACTCAGATTTAAGTTTTAGCTGAAATCTGATAAAAGGTTTATCTTGACTTTTTCCCATATCAAGTTATGAATCATTTATTCTGCCACAACACCCTCATTGTAGTATTCTTCTCTTGAAGCAGATATATTTCTGACATGGGAGGCACTTGAAAAGGAGGAAAATTAATTACCTGTAGTCCTCAATTTGAGGCCATTCGTTTAATGACCATCCAAAGTTACAATGACACTGAAAAAAAGTGATTTATGAACTGGTCCTTGCATTTAAAACCACTGCAGTATCCACGCTCGTGTGATCAAAATTTGGGTGCTTGGCAACTGGCATGTATTTACCTGGTTTTCAGCCTCCTGGATTACATGATTGCCATTTGTGACCTTATTACAGGTAGTCCTCAACTTAAAACAGTTCATTTAGGGACCAAAGTTAGAACGGCACTAAAAAAGTTACTTATGGCCGTTTTTCAGTTGCAACCTTTGCAGCCCTCACCTGATCATGTGATCACAATTCAGATGCTTGGCAACTGACTCCTATTTATGATGGTCACAGTGTCTCAGGGTCATGTGATCCCATTTTGCAACCTTCTGACAAGCAAAGTCAACAGGGAAGCCAGATTCACTTGGCAATCAGGTTACTAACTGATCAACTGCAATGTTTCACTTAACAACTGTGGCAAGAAAGGTCGTAATATGGGGCAAAACTCACTTAAGCAAACCTCTCTGTATAATTCAATAAGCCATGTCACCTGAAGGACGAGCTGTAGAACTTTTTTTAAAAAGCAGTTTTAAAATGCTTACTGCTTGCATAATTCAGACAACATTGTCCATGTATGAGATGCATGTTCTTCCTCCCACGAGCAAGCATAACTCAGATTCCAAGTTTCACTTCATTTACCAAAAATGTTTTGCATATTTAATACTTATAGTTCATTGAAAGTTCTGTTTCAGGACAGCGCTGTACAAACAGCCATAAGAGCAGATGAAATGAACAATCAGGATGCATCAGCCAAGGTCAAAGATACAAACATTTGGGTCACATTTGAAATCCAAGCACTTCCCCAAGCTTTAGTTTCATCAACACATCTCCAGTGTTGGTCAACACTTGAGAATGGAAACTCACTGCTTAACAACATGCTCTTGAACAACACTTGAATGGAAAGAATGAGGTTTGTGTAAATCCAAATTGATCATACAGTCAGCCAAAACCAAACTATTTTTTTAAAGTAAGTATTATAAGCTTAGGACCAGATCAGATCTTGAATAGAAGACAACCACAAAATGTCAGGACTACAAGGCAGACTGCAAAGACACTCACGCATATATACATCCAAAGGAAGGCAACAACAAACTACTTTTGTACTATTGCCAAGAAAAGTTCTTGCTATTTTTCTTTCTTTTTGAAGCAGGATAGTGTGGTTATATTGTGGTTCTCAGAAAGCATCCAAATCTCTGCAAATTATCTAGTCAAATGAATAACTGACATTGGACAGTCTCCTCTCCTTCCAGAAGGGCACTTAGAAAGCCATTCCATAGTTATAAACAATGAAATGTTTTGTTATTTTTATAATGAAATTTATTCATATAAAATCAATTTATTCATATTCACATTTATACCTTTATTCATATAAAATCAATCAATTTATTCATATTTACATTTATACATACATGTTTCTTTACAAGAGCACTGGAAAGAGGACATCAACCGATATTCTCTGATACACTCCGATACATTTGAATCCCAATCGTATGATTTTTTTTAATGTTTTCAATCAGCAAAAACTCATTTCAAGATAAATCAGTTGATAAGAAAACTAATTTTCACATGTATCGAAACATCTACTCTAGGCAAACTACTGATTGTTCGTTCCACATTTTGGCAGATCATTTTCTATTCACACAATGCTCTTTGTAAGTAAAGATATTTGCACCTTCAGTTGTTAATGCTGACAGAGCGGAGCCAGAAGACTGGATTACAGGAAAACTGTTTGTAGGGCACATTCAAAATAGAGTTGAGGATATTGCCAGATTTGAATGAACCTGTTCTAGCATAATTTATACCCACTTGTGATACAAACATTCAGGAAATGTTGCCTTTAACATCTATTGTGACTGAACAGTCTTGTGAATCATTATGTTAAACTGTCTTTAAAACAAAAAGCAATTCCTGGCAGTTGATTTATGTGGATTCAAAGATAATAGGTACAATTATTTTAAATCCTTGGAAATCAATGGGTGAAACAAGACCCTCAAGCATAGCAAATTAACATGTGGCCCATGGCTATCCTGGTGTCTCCATACTTATTATAATAACTTGGAAAATGGAGTTATTCTGGGAGTTTATAAGTAGAGAGAGAGAGAGAGAGACAGAGAGAGACAGAGACAGAGAGGAGAGGAAAGGAAAGGAAAGGAGAGGAAAGGAAAGGAAAGGAAAGGAAAGGAAAGGAAAGGAAAGGAAAGGAAAGGAAGAAAATGAAATGTATAGTTCTTAACCAATTCTGTGTTTTAACCTAATTTGGTATTTTTATGTCTATGCTTCTAAACATTCGCATCTTTAACAAAACTACACAGAATGTAAGGTAGCTACCAGTAACAATGCATGCCATTATGAAGGAGGGTCTTTTTCTAATTAAAGCTGTATCAGCCTATGTAATGCACTTTTGTTCCTCAAATATGACAGCATTACTCTAAATCTGAATCTATACTCTGTTTGTATAGAGTAGATCTGCACTAACAAACACTGAGCTAACAAAAGAAAGTGTAATAAGCTTGCTGTCTAACCACTGATGAAGATAGCAGATTGTATTCAGAACATTTAAAATGACAAAATAGCCCTTTCTAAGACTTAGTGTGATAAATTTCCTTGTTCTGAATTATCCTCTTTCTTTTTTGCTCACCATTGCATGTTTAGGGCACCTAAACATTTTAATAGTGATATACAGTAACTCTATAGTACTGTGGAAACCAGCTTTGTTATATACAAGTAATGTGATGGTCCTTAGTTGCAACAGATATATTTCTATTCCATGAGTCAAGATGAACTATAGAACTTAGTTTTTATTGTACAGCTAATATAGTAAAGATGGTGGCATTCTAACACAACATCATGTAATAAAGCAGCCCTGTCTGCTTTTAATTGTGTGGATTATGGAGTATTTGTGAAAAGTCTATGCAGACTCATAAACAAACACATAGACAGACATCCTGGAACGGCAGGGAAATTGTAGACAGTGGCATCCTAGAGGAATGAAAAGCAAAATGTACATATCATCCAACAGTTTTTCAAAGTTCACTGTTAATAAGATAATTAGCAATGCCCATCTACAAATCTTTTGGGCAATCATAGGAATCCTTGCATCAATTGGCTAATTAAGATACTAAGAGATGGAAAAAAAATTCCTGAAATACAACATAGTCTATTATTCTAAATCAACTTTCGCCAACCTGGTGCCTTCCAGACTAGTCAGGCCTCAAATTTTCATAATTTCCATGGAAGAGCAGTGTGACTGGAGACCACTAAAATACACAAGAGGGTAATCTAGAAAAACTGTCTGAATTAAAATGGTAGGAAGAAACTGATTAACATCTGAATTAAGTCTATTGCTCATTTAGATATTGCACTTTAGGAAGGAGCAACCTATCCTTCTGACAACTGTCATGATTCTATAGCCCCAATTTTGCAAAGTACAGGCAGTCCTTGCCTTACAACCACAATGGAGCCCAAAGTTTATGTTGTTAAGAAATTTGTTAAGGGAGTTTTGCCCCATTTTACGACTTTTCTTGCCACATTTGTTAAGTGAATCGCTGCAATGGTCATAAGCGTGAAAAATTGTCATAAGCCACTTTTTTCAGTGTTGTTGTAGCTTTCAACGGTCATTAAACAAACTGTTGGAAGTCAAGGACCACCTGTAGTCAAAAGTGGTCCAGATCATACTTCCATCTTTCAATGTGAATTCATCTGAGTATTTTAGTATGAAATGTCCCAGTAGAAAGACTAGCTATCTTTTCCACCTCTCTCTTCAGTCCATTTTCTTTTCTGGGAATAGTTTACAAATATGTGTCGATTCAGTTAAAAACAAACCGTTCTGATGCTTTAATTAGAATTCTCCCTAAAAAATATTTTGAACCGCAGATTAGCACATTTCAGTCTCCCTCTTCAAGTTTTTGAAATCTTCTGGGGGATAGGGGTGTATTTTTCATTTTCACTGAGGAATTCAACCGATCATGGACTGATTTTGTTTCCTTCCTAGCATTTTGGTATTAGGAAAGAAGAATATGGTTGGCTGCAATTCTGGGAGACTGAAGGGAGGGTAAAAGATTTAGGAACACCAAACAAACATCTCGAGCTAAGCAACCAAGCAGCCTTCCAGATGTGCTGGATTTACATCTCTCGATATTCCTGGCCAACATGATCCAAGGCCAAATGTCAGGAAATACGAGAACTGAAATCCAGCTCATCTGGACAGCACCCATTGGCGGAAGGTTACGATAGAGAGAAGAGCTTGCAAGAAAGAGTTTTTCTTCCTTGTAATGTTGGAAGCTTCTTTTCAAGATGCTCCAATTTATAAAGAATATGGTGAGTTATCCACTAAAACTGTCTTGACATATTGCAGACGTTCTTTTTTTACTGTATCTGGGAATTTCTTCCCTATCTCCCAAATGATGATGGCTGTGTGGTATTTTTATGAAATGAATTAGTTGGAATAATGAGTGGTTTTAATAAAGCTACTGTACAGTTTGTGGGTGTGCCTATTGAGGATGATGAATATATTAAATAAAGAGAAAGCATAATACAAAAATATCATTATTCCCCTATTTATTTGCTTTCCACCTTCTGCAACAGGTGGCTCAAAGTGGCATACGTCACATTCCCTTCTATTGTCCCTGAAAACAACCATCTTCTTGGTTTGGTGTTAAACTAACCCTAAGAGCTTTTATGGCAGATAGTAGAGTAGAATTAGAAGTGAGGAGACCCAGATTCAATATCTTAATTTCTACACTGAGGCTCACTACTATGCGAATAAGCTTTGAGAAAACGAACATAAGCAGAACTCCAGCAATTTAGAAGCGGGCTACAAATGAAGCGGGCTTTCCATGAAGGAGGAGGATGCAAAATGTAACTTACATTCTATAATTGTTCTTAGCATATTTAACAGCAAATCATTAAGGGGCAATTGTGTCACTTTACATGCCCCTTTATATTTTTAGTGACAGGAGATCTCCAAATTAATCTTTGGCTGTTAGGTAGCTAATACTTAATCATTAGTTATTTGCAAACATTATTTCTAGAGCTTGACATAAGTAATGAGAGGCACGCCTGATCCAGAGAGAATTTTGTGCAGCTGCAATGGAGGTGAATCTACTTGGAGCCACGCACCACCACACCCTTTCTCTATTACTTCAATTTCTTGAAGAATGTATCGTTTTACTCGCAAAGAGAGGCAGAAGGATGACTAAGAGATGCTTAAATAGCATTTATCACATTTAGTAAACTCAGCAGATAGGATTCCAAAAGACACATTAAATATGTACAATAGGACTTGGGCTCTTTCCATGAACTCTTTGGAAATGGGAAACCTCACTTTTAAAAGCAGAGTGCTTTCATAGACAGAAAAGAGAGCTGTAATTTGAGAAACAAGGCCCAAGAAATAGGTATCCACGTGAAATTAGTTCCGCAGTTCCTCAGAATTCAAAGGTGTCTTCCAGAAACAAGAGATTTCTTTGAGCTATAAACTGGATGGCCCAAAGGGATTTATCTCTGCTATACACAAGCTTGCCTTTGACACAAGCCAGTGCAAGTTTTGGCCTCTCACATGATTAAATGTTGCTAAATGAAAAGTAACCCCAAACCATGTACTGCATTAGAATTCAGCACTTGCCAAAAAAATCTCATCTAGCCATCAACCCAGGGGCTATTATCTCTCTCTTTTATCATTCTTCCATGTGTCAACTTTCATTCTCTTGCCAGACTTAGAATTTAAAAGCCAAATTAAGTATTTAGAGCGTTGGGTTATTATTTTCATTTTTTCCTTGTTTTTTTTGGTATAGTGAATTCTATCTTTGGAAGTTACTTTCTCACTGTGAAATGTTTTTATTATTCAAGAAATTAAATGGAAACTTTGTATCAGATCAATAGGGCAATGTATAGTCTAAATAACAGATATATTTATTTCAAAGTGTTCCATGCTCTGACGTAGCTTGTTCCCACAGTTCTCTAAATTAGAAAAATGTATTTTTTTTTCAAAAGGACAACTATTTAATCATTACCATATTAGTAGTAAAAATCTGATTGGGATTCCAGCCTATCAGTTTAAAGGGTACTGAAAAAAAGTGAAAAAATACAATCTATGCAGAGCAGTCAGTTATTTTCTACTTGGAAGTTATTTTCTGGAGATGGATCATCCTGGAGAAAGTCTATCCATATGTGGTCACTAACACCCAATGCTGACTTATGGCACATAATTGTATGTTAAATTATTCACTGGAGCAAAGAACCCAGAGTTAAGCTCATCTATTCCGCAGAATTTGTTTCCAGCTGTGACAAAATAAAATGACAGTAGAAGCAAAAGGATATTATGCAGGCCACATTTTGAAAAGATGGACTCTGTCATCACGATTTCTGAAAATGGCCAGAAAAAATAATCAACTGGGCCATTTAATTTCGGTGTCAAAGATCACTAGTTAACTGCACACTACATCGGGCAACACTGATATTTGCATCTGAATTTAGGGCACAGTGCTCATCTCTGTTTCTTGGCTAAGGGAGCTAGCATTGTCTGAAGACAATTTCCATGGCCATATGGTCAACATGGCTATTCACCAAAGTCACACAGAACACTATTACTTTCCCATCCAAGTGCTACCTATTAATCTATTTGCATTTATATATTTTCTAACTGCTAGGTGGGCAGGAGCTAGGACAAGGCATGGGAGCTCATCCTGTCTCACAGAGCTTGGTTCCCAAACCTGGGCTGTCAGTTCTCTAGCTAGCTTGGTGTCTTTAACTGCTGAGCCATTTTGCTCCCTCAGATGTCAGTATGCTGGGCATAATCTCTTCAATCTTTTTTTAATATATAGCTCCAATGAGCTTAATTTCAAAATCTGACCTATTATAATTTGAAGCTTCCATTATAATCAAATTTATGTGAGGCTGGTGAAGAACTGTCTTTGCGTTAATAAACAGGGTGATTTCTTATACCACATTTTCAAACCATGTTTCTCTTGCTATTACAGGATAGTGCATCACCATACCTCTGCAGCTAATTAAACTCACCATCCAAGATGAGCTTTTAAAAATAATTTCACTCATCCAACCATCTCAGATCAATGGTTTGTTTTGTTCACCAGGCTGTATTTAGCTGTGCTCTTCTGCTAATGCAATAAATATTGCTGCTCTATTGAATTTCCTTTTTCTTGTTATATCCTCAAATCTACATCAAGGGCATGAATAGAAGTTGACTTAATAAAAGTTTAAGAGAGAGAGAGGGAGGGAGGGAGGGAGAGAGAGAGAGAGCGAGCACAAAACAGGGAATTAAATTCACAGAAATACTCGAGGAAAAGGAGGAATCAACTTAAATTTGCCCAATGCTAGTAGCTGAAATATAAAATGGCATTTGGACACATGTTTTACCCACATAACAAATTCCCACATTAGTCACCTGACCAATACAATACTCAATGGATGCAGTCTTTCAAATCGCTTCAACCACATCTGGAGACTTGCAAACAAAAATACAAGCAACATTCAAACCATTCAAAAACAAACCAGTTGGGCCTCGAACAATCAAATCATCTGACTATTAACAAACATATGTGAGGATTGCTACATTGAAGGGCAACATTTTTGCAGTCTATGGTAGCAAATTATTGTACTTATACCTATTACACAGTAGCCTCCAAAATGTCATGTAACAGCGGATAAGAAGATAAGAAAATCTGAATGTCCTTGCAAAAAAAATATGGAGCAGAAAGCTTTAACTGAAGCCAGGTGCTAGAAAGTTGATATGTTAAAAATTAAACAGGTATCATTGTAAGCTAGAAACATGAAGCTAAATAAGCTTATCAAGATTATTTCAAAAGGATTACACACACCAGGTCCCAGCTTACCTCTGTAGCCATACTTATATAATAAAAATTAATTTTCATGGGGTGCTATCAAGTTAAAAATACTACTAGCTTAATTATTACCTAAGATTTCATAATTTCCAACTCATTTATTTATCAGAGTTTATACATAAAGAAAAGTAGGACTTAGGATAGCCAACTTTTACGAATTAAAAAAGACAATACTAAAATTTATAAACAAATGGTCTGAGACAGTATGGTAGCTTTCTACATTTCTACCAATAGTATCAACTAAAACAAAGCTTAGATAATCTGTAAAATTCTTAACTCCCTTGTTATTCTCAACTCTCAAATATCACTTCTGTTATAATGTTAATTTGGTCAAGCCTCATTTTTATGACAATGTATCTTAGTTATATGTACAATGTCTGATGCATGATTTCACACACATGCACAGAAAGGGAGAGAGATGGCAAGTTTTATTATCATAAGTGTGTTATAATGTGCATTAAAATTGTTTTCTAACAAATATTACTTGCTGGTTTTTTTTTAAAAAAGTCCAGCTTTATATTTTATTTTACAAGTTGTTCCTCTCATGGCCAACTTCAAATTAGCCCAAGACTACTTAACTTAGGCCAAGCTGGTAAATTAATACACATTGACATGCAAAACTATCGAAGGTACTAGATTATTCACCCATTATAAATGGGATTGGATAGTTAAAATTAGTTTTCTATCATTCAGAATAATTCTGTATCTAAAATATTTTCAGGTAAAATAAAGAAGTCACTTAATATGAAAATTAATAATTTAAAACTTATCTCCTTGAATCAGTTTTATTATGATTTCCTTGTTTTGTTGATTGTGGGCTGCCTGGTCATTAAGCGTCAGGCAGCATACAAATTTGATAAAAAATAAACAGAGCCAGTTTAATGTAATGATTTAAGGCATCAGGCTAGAAACTGGGACTCCTTGAGTTTTAGTTCCACTTAAGGTATGAACCAGTCACATGACGAGAGTGGGTGTCCTTGAGCCAATCATTCTCTCTCAACCCTAAGAAGCAGACAATGGCAAACCACTTCCAAAAAACTTTGCCAGGAAAACTGCTAGGATTCTTCCAGGCAGCCTCCATGACTAGAATTCACCACTCACACACAAAGACCAAGCAATATCATGGTTAGGTTGAGAAGTCTCCAGTTTAGAAGCTTCAATCATGAATTTGCTATTCAGCATTAGAGAAATTTCAACTTTAATAGTATCTTCTTCATTTACAAGAAAGCAACAGTTAGCAACAGAATTGCTACTAAATGGGGATATTGGAAATAATTGCACGAAATGCCTGAAAGTACTATTATAATGCTAAGTAGTGACAGACCTAAATAAAAGCAATATTTATGGCATATATGGCAATTTTTATAGCAATTATATACGTTTGTAAGAAAAGAAGAAAGCATCAAGTTGCTATGAGAATATAATGACTTCTGTATAGTTTTAAATGTTTCATTCCTTTTGCATCTGAAATGCCTTTTAACTTCTGAAAAACATTAAATTAATGAAAATCAGGAAGACAGAATATCAACAGTAGTTCAATAATCAAGGCTTCCATTTAAAAAATACAAGTTAATTTGTAGTTCAATGAGAGCAATGCAGAAAAATGCAATTAATTGTTGCCAGGTGCTGAACATTTGGCCTATCATTTATCCTGGTAAATGGAAGTATTAATTTTTTGAGAGAAGTGAAAACACTGTCAAGCAGAATCCACACAAAACATAAAGTTGGTTTCTGAATTATATTTGGCAAGCAAAAGTCACTGGGATGCTGAATTCATGTGGCTTCCCGAAAGAATTGTGTCAAGCTTTTGTTAGTAATTCTCAGTGGAATTAGCAAATATTCCTAGTAGTATCTGAATTTCATTCAAAAAAAAAAAAGGGGGGGGGGCGGGAGAGACAGGAAGTTAAACATTGTCTAGATTCCAAAGGCCAGTTCACATACTTTATCTCCATAGAAAAAGTGTGTCATTCTACAAGGTATAGGCCAGGAAACATCTGTCCTATGTGTATTTCACTTACATTAGTAATATACCAGGTTCTATACCATAAATCAATGTAATTAACCTCCTGTTACAACACAGGGAGAGAGAGGGAGTTAGAGAGGCCACTGAAGGACAAAAGCTATCCAGTAAAATTATGGCTAACATGCAGACTAAAAGTTTCCACATTCAGCTTTCTGAACAGGTATATTTGTCAGGTTTCTTAGTCAAGACATCCAGTTACGTTTATTGCAATAAATATTCCACATTTAAAAAAAATCAAGGGCAGAGTTTTAGAACCATGAACACATACCCCAAAGGATTGATCACTGAGGCTCCCTACTATCTTTTTTCGAAAGCACCTAATTTCCTTCTCACATTTGAAGGAATCCTCAATGGAAAAACCTTTAGATGCAATCTAAGTGTGCTTTAAGAATCACCTTAATACAGACTACATAGGGCACCTCTCCAAGAAGTCTTGAACAAAATCTATCCTTCCCGTCAAGCCTCATAAAGTCTGGTTGGCCAGACTTTTTAGAAACATAGACTATTTGTGTTCCCATGAGAAATTTATTCTGTCAAATATTAACAAGCAGCACTGTTTTAACACAGAAATCCAGTTGTATTTAATACAATCCTCTGAAATAGTTTTAAACAAGGTGCATCCAGAAAATTCCAGTTATTCAACAACCCAAAGGGGGGGGGAAATCAAATCTTTAATGTGGTTTATAGATTTGAAAGTCTCCAACCCCTAAGAGCTGCAGGAGGAAGGATTCTGCCTCCTATAGAAGATCCCCTAAATTCCAACCAGCCAGGGGGAAAAAACCCACGACCAACCAGCTTTCCCCAATTCCACTGCAATGCCGAAACAATCAGAACTCAAATGTCTGCGGGGCATTTTTGCCAAGACAGCAGAGCAAAAAATGAAGAGGGGATAGGATTTTTCCACTAAACTGGGGAGATGCGAAGAAGGATTCCACACAAACATACACCAATTTTCCTAGGAAAAGGAAAAAAAGAAGGGAGAGACACTCAACACACCACAGCTGGAACTGTCTCAGTACTGTTAGCCGTGATGTGTTGCTCACCATGTTTGAATGTCAAGGCCCAAATAAGGTCTTCCTTTACCTGGCCAGAAGAGCCCTTTGAAAGGTGAGGCCCACCTGTCCTCCTACCCCTTCAGCCCACCTTGGGAAAGGAAAGGCAAACCAGCAGCAGGACAACTGTAACCTTCTCCTCTTCCTCCACAGCCCAGAAGACTTGCCTCTCCATCCAAATAAGGTTGGAGAGGAAAGAAAGAGGGAAGGAAAGAAGGAGAAGTGGGCAAAAGGAAAGAAAAGTAGGAGGAAAGGAGAGGAAGAAAGAAGGGGAGGAAAAGGAGGAGGAAAGAGGAAGAAAAAAGGAGGAAATAGATGGGGAAGAAGAAATGGAGAAGAAATAGGGGAAGGAGAAAGAAGGAAAGAAGAGAGGAAGAAAAGGAAGAAGAGGGGCAGGTGGGACAGAGGAAGAGGAGAATTGGAAAAAAAGAAAAAGGAGGGAAGAAGAGAGGGAGGAGGAGGAGAGGAAGAAGGAGAAGAAGAGGAACGAAGAGGAGGAGGAGGAAAACTCCTTGTTCCAGAATCCCATCACTCCAGACAGAGGCGAGGCCGGGGATGATGGCCCTCAAGAAGGCAATTCCAGGAAAGGCAACCCCCTCTCCGCGCATCCCAGGCGCCGACTCCCCCAGCTCGGCCCAGCGGGACGGCGCCGGCCGTTGTCGCCCGGGGCGGGAGGGGAGAGACGGCGGCGCCCCGGCGTCTGTACCTGTGAGGCGGACTTTGATGCTGGAGCCGGCCCTCCGAGTGCCCGCGTTCGACATCGCTCCCCTCAGACCGACCCCACACGCAGGGCGGGAGGCGGGATCAGCCGCCGGCCACGGCCGCCCCCATCCGCGCTTCCCTCGGCCGCCGCTGCCGCCGTCAGGCCCGACCTGCTCGATCCCGGCTCGAGCCTCTCCCTTTCCTTCCTTCCTTCCCCTTTTCTTTTCTCTCCTCTTAAAAAATAATAATAATTCGCCTTGTTCCCTTTTAAAAACGAAGAATGGTCATCTTCGGTACGGAACTCGAGCGCTCCAGTTCACCTCACGAAGCGGCGGCGGCGGCGTCGCCGCCTCACGGAGCTCGACGCCCGCCCCGCCGGACGCGAACGAGGACTGCGCGAGCTCGCGCCGCCCTTCCCAACCAACCGCCCGCCTTTCGCGACGGGGCCGGCACCGCCCACTTTTTCTCCCCCCACCCGGGTGCGCGCGCGGTTACTCCAAAGGACGCGCGTCGCGAGCGCTTCCCGGCGGCCATCTTGGGGAGGTCCCTCCTCCTTATCATAACCCTTCGAGAGAGATAGGGGGAGGAGGGAGGAGTCGCTCGTGTCCCTCTCGGGGGCGTGGCGGAGTGTCCCGGCCGAGAGGACAGGGGCCGTGAAACTACCAATCCCGTCAGCCCTTTGGAGGGGGGTGGGAAAAGGAGCCAATCATGGGCGGATTCTCTCTGGAAGGTCAGGGGGGGCCCACACCTGAGGAGATGCCTGGGATCAGCCTCCTGGCCCAGGATGATGGGAGGTGTGGTCCGTGGCATCCGGGAAGCAAGATTGGATCATGGAAGGAAACAAATACAATGAATAAATACAAATTGACAAATTACAATAAATAAAATAAATAATAGTTCCATCAGGAGAAACCAGGACAGAGAACATTGCTTGAATGAATGACTTGAGTTTGCAGGAGGATTCATGCACAACTGTTTTTAATTATCTATCTATCTATCTATCTATCTATCTATCTATCTATCTATCTATCTATCTAATCTATCTATCTATCTATCTATCTATCTATCTATCTATCTATCTATCTATCTATCTATCTATCTACATACATATACATATACAAGGTTATAAATCTGGAAAGCATCTTTTTCCAAATAGGAGGGCTGAAAATGGTCAATTTTCTTTTAAAAGCTAAGGATGTGAAGTTGTGTAACCGGTAGCTCCTTTTTTCCACCCCACATTTCCCACCGGGGTTGGTTCAGAAGTTGGGCTGACTGCTTGGGTTAACTGTGGTTTGTGAAATAAATCACAATTGGCTGGGTTTCCCTCTTCATTCTTGTCAGCCCCTCTCCTGGTTGTGTTTACACAACAACCTAAGTCCTCCAGCATAGAGCCGCATGTTACTCAATATATGGATGAGGTGCTGATTTGCTTTGGAACAAGTACCAGGTTCCAACCAGAATCCCCCTCTGAAAACAAGAGTGACTTGTGATTTATGATCATGAAGCAGTTTAGTGGACAAATTGGAAAAAGTTCACGTTGAAAATTAAGAAGTTAAAAAGCCAGAAATGTAATTTTGTGGAGCCTCTGACTCAAAAACAGGATGTACTGTAAATCTCACAAAGCAAAGTTTTGAGTCTCACAGAGACCTCCAGCAGGGGGGAAATTACCATAATCCCGATTTATGCACCAGGGTAACAAACTTGTCAGGATGGCAGAGGGCAGCTCCACAGATACTATCCTGAGGATATTGTTTTTTGCTGATCGAAAGGGGAAAATTCTTACTAGCAATAAGAATTTGCAGCCAAAATTAAAATTATGGATGAAGAGAAAGTGGATTGGGCCAATAACCTTCTAATATACACCTCTTGCTTCTCTACAAAGTCTTAGATTAAAACAGTTAATATGCGTCTTCTCCTTGAAAAGAGCGCGAATTTGGGACTTGGCTTCCTCTTTCCTCATGGAGAGCTATCATTCCAGATCAGTTTGCAGGAATTCACAAATGCTTTATAAGGAATGGTTTCCTGCTAGCTCTGCTTTCTGGAAGACTGATCAGGACAGCAGTCATTTCTCCATAAAAACAGGCGATTCCTTGCCTGTTCTCCTCCCATCCCCTGAAATAATTAACATTACAGATGAGACACAGCCCCGACTAAGTGTTACCACACCTCAGGGAATGGTGACAGTTCCTTGAAGATCCCCCACCCTTGTCTTGCTACAGCGAGGACAGATAAAAATGATTAAAGGCACCTGGACATTAAAGCATCATGTAGAAATACATAAAACATCTATGGAGATTCTCAATCATCCAGGTCATGGTTGTCCCAAAGATGCTTTTTTAAAGAGGCAACTGGACTTTCTGGTTTTTCTTTGAAAACCTTTCACTTTTCATTCAAAAAGCTTCTTCAGCTCTGACTAGATGGTGGAGAATGGAAGGATTTATATTCCTTGCAAACAGCTGGTCATTTGCATTCTTTTAGAGGGTCCTTGAGTCCACTTCGAGGTTTGTCTGTGTCTTAGTAAGTCCATAAGTAGTGCAAATGAGGATAGCCCAGCTCCACAACAGAGGCCTTTCAGCAGGTCCAAGAAGGTCCACACCCATTTGCACTACTCAGGTGACCCTCAGGATACTGATAAACCTGCCAGTGGCCTCAACATCTATCTAAAAGAATTCAAATGACCAGCTGCCTGCAAGGAGTATAAATCCTTCTGTTCCCCACCATCCAGTCAGAGCTGAAGAAGCTTCTTGGATGAGAAGGGAAACATCTTCAAAGAAAAACCAGAAAGTCCAGTTGCCTCTTGAAAAAAAACCACCTTTGGGACAGTCTCCTCTATACTTCAGTACAACTCAGAGGCACAGAACCTGCAGGTCCTGCATAAACCTATTTTTTTTCTGCAGTTCCTCAACTCAAGGGAAGCGATGGGGTTTTAGCACCACAGTGTGGGTTTCACCCAATTGCAAAAATGCTGCTTCTCTGATCGTCACCTGGAAGCAATCCATGTTCGGGAGCTTTGCGATACCTTAAACACAAAACACCTTTATTATATACCTCATGCCCCAAGCCACAGAATGGAACAGCATTTAGGAAAGCATTTAGGAAAAATGATTTGGTGCATGCCCGAATTATCGAAGAAATCCACACAGTGCCCTGAAGGAGATTTTTCTTTTTTAAAATCCTCTTCCCATCTCTGTTTCAACCTGTCTAAGATCAAAAAGAGGCCATGATGGCAGAGGCTGTTCTAGACAACTTTTTAAAAAGGTGGTGATTTACAAAGACTTCCCAGATTCACACATCCCATAAAATCCTGCTATAGTTCATGATGCTTGTTTTGTTAGTTTATCCTCGTGTGTAATGGGGCAGAACCTGGAATTGGTCATCAAGATGGGCAGACTTCAACTCCCAGAATTCCTCAGCTAGCTGGGGAATTCTGGGAGTTGAAGTCCACAGATCTTAAAGTTGCCAAGGTTTGAGAAACTCTGATATAACGTCTGGATATGTCTTACAAGGCCAGCTGAAGAAGTTTGCTCTAGATCAAGGGTCTTCAAACTTGGCAAGCTTAAGACTTGTGGACTTCAACTCCCAGAATTCCTGAGCTAACATGACAGGAGGAGGAATTCTGGGAGTTGGTCCACAAGTCTTGAAGCTGTCAACTTTGAAGACCCCTGCTCTAGATGTTATTGTTTTGACAGCAAGGAGAAGAAAGGAAGAGACATCTTCCAGATACAATTTCTACAAAGCCAGGAGAGTGATTTATTATAACAATGTGTTAACCCTTTTTTTCATCCCTCCCTCTTAGTGCTCACCCCAAAAGACCATCTATCAGCATGTTTGAAGGCATGCAACAAGCTAAGCTCTTTCAGAAATTGAAACAATCCTGCTGTTCATCAGCAACAGGCAGACTTTTCTTCTCTTCATTTTCAGGGTTTATGTCTTCCACTTCCTAACATCGATGGGAGAAAGAGAAGATAAAAAATATTTCAACATTTTCCATGCAGACTTTTCAAACCTGTTACTTTAACTCACATGCCCCCTCCCCCCAAATTCCAAGCATTATAATTAGATGAAAGTTTATGGGGAACTCTTCAATCCATAGCATCCCTCCCAGAAATAGGATTTATGATTATTGTATTTTATGATTATAATCAGGATTTATCACTTGTGGCTTTGTATGTACACTGAGAGCTTATGCACCAGAGACAAATTCTTTTTGTGTCCAATCACACTTGGCCAATAAAGAATTCTATTCGATTCTAACACCAGAAGCAACTTTTCACAGGTCAAACCTGGAGATTGTGCCAAGTATTGCTTTACTTTTCCTTTGTGGAGCAAACCACAACTACTGTAGTTGCATTTGTCCAACATATAAAATCAAAACTGAACAAAACCAGAACTTACTAGTGTAAAGTGGGAATCAGGCCTCTATCTCTTAGGACACAGTTTCTTCCATTATGCAAATAACACTTTGCTTAACTATGGTTTATTGAATAAACAGCAGGGGCCAAGTTCATACCACAGGCAAAATCCAAGTTACAATGTCAGCTATTTTGCAAATGTTTTATGACAATTCACAAACTAGCCAAACAACTCTCAGGACAGTTTTGAAATCTCAGCAATAGAGTTAATCAGGGATTGTTCTCAATGAGGTTAAAAATGAGCTAGTAGTTTCCAGATGTTCTTTGAGTGGAGAAGGAATTTCCCAGCTGATAGGATACTGTTAGTTCTCCTTTAAAGCTATGCTTTTCAGGAATAACTTGGGAATTTGATGGCAGCGTCCACTTACTTCTCCAGAAAAATATTTCTCAATGAGGGCTAGGGCAGCGCGATAGACTAAGTTATTCTCATGAGTCTGGAGAGCTTCAATCTTCTCAACGCCTTCCAACTCCTCAACTAGAAGGCCCAATTTTTCTGTCTCACCCAACTTCTCAGCTATCTGGTATGGAAAGAGAAAACACAAGTAGTAGGTCAAACACTGCCTTCCTCTGTTGCACAAAACCATGATTTAATCCTGGCGAATGAAACAAGATACAGTGGTTGAATCCACCCACTGCTCCAAGAAGGGTTTGCTTTGAAGGCAAAACTGGTCTTAGGCAGGGTTAGCCCATCATAGTTTTATACAGGGTGAGATCCAGGTCACCCAAGGTGTACGTGGTGACCAGATTGAACCTGAGGGAGGGATCAAAACATGTGATCAGTCTCAAATTTCTTCACACCCACAAGAGATCTTAGTCCAGCCCACTTTGAATTCCATTCTTATCTATGGTCGATTTGCTTTGGCCCTTAGTAGCTCAGATTCTTGTAGAGAACTTAAGCTTGCAATAAATCTTAATAGTCACTTGAACTGCCTGGATTTCCTGATTTCTCACGCTTGATAAAGGGCCTTGCTTACGCAACAAGCATATATTTAAAGCTAAGTCTCCACACACTTCTTATCTGGAAGAGCAGATTCATCACATACCAAAATGCCTTCAAGTTTAGCATCTTGGAGAAACTAGATTTTCCGATTTCTCCCTCCTTTCCCAAGGCCCACCAAGCTGAAATAATAGATCCTCCCTAAGCCACATTCTAAACAAGCCTGAATGGACACATTCCAAGTCAATTTCTAGCAGGAATCAGAATAAAGCTGGAAGGGACATCGGAGGTCTACTAGTCCAGCCCTCTACTCAAGCAGGAGACCCTATACCATTTCAGACAAGTGGCTATCCAATATTTCTTAAAAACCAGTTATGGAGGACCCACAACTTCTGAACTGGTTCCATTGGTTAATTGTCCTCCCTGTGAAGAAGTTTCTCCTTAATTCCAGGTTGCTTCCCTTCTGAGTTAGTTTCCATCCATTGTTTCTTATCCTGCCTCCTGGTGCTTTGGAAAATAAGTTGACCCTTTCCTCTTCTTTGCTGCATCCCCTCAAATACTGGAAGACTGCTAGCATGTCCCCTCTAGTCCTTCTTTTCTCTCGATTGGCCATACCCAATTCCTACAAGGAGAAACCTAAGTGAATCAACAGAACAGGTCACAATAAATCCAAATTCTCTATCATTCCAGCTCGGTTTGATGTACAGTTTCCTTCTTTAACCTTACCCGGAAGAAGTTGCTGAGACTCTCCAAGATCACAAGGATGGTGTTACTATCCTTGGCGGACAACAGGTTAAGTAGAGGTTTCATGACCCCAGCCCGGATCATCGACACCACTTGCTGCACTGTGCCACCCGTTGTGAAATTGGCCACAGCCCAAACGCCTTCCTTTTGGGCTTTGTAGTCTCCCTACATGTGGCAAAGAAGTACAGAACCTTAAGACATGAAGTTGACCTGAAATGGACAAGCTAACTTTAGAGATGAAAAATAAAGACAAGCTGGAATATTATGCAGTTTGGGATAGATTCTTTCCACTGGTGGGGGCGGAAAGGAAGGTCTTAAGTTGGAAAAGACTCGTGGAGAGGGTACATGAGAGTATGAGATGAAAATAGGATCAAAGATTTTGGAGAATGTGATATATGAATGAAAAAATATAAGAATGCATATATTTATGTGATATTGACCAAAAGTTATATCAAAATGGCTTCGCCACGTTCATTGTTTTTAAATGTTATGTTTAATAAAATAACTATTAAAAAAAGAAAAGAAATGAAGCTATTTTGACGCTTCAGTGTTGCCACTCTGGAGCTGAGGGATAGGGAGGGGGAAAGAGAGATAGCCGGGGCTTTGTAGCCAAAATAAACACTTTCCCCTGGGAACCAAGGACATACCCACAGGTGGCCGGAGAAAGGAGGAGCGATGTTACCAGGCAACTGGACGGCACCTTGATTAAAACATGGGACTGATTGTTTGGGGAAAGGGGAAAAACTTTTAATGAGGTGAAAGTAAACGAGGGAAACCTCAGAGACGGCTTTCCACCAGATTGTGCCAATATGATGGATCCAATAAACCAGTGGTGGCTAACCTTTTTGGGTTCCAAAAAGTGTGCCAAAAAGTGTGCGTGCATGCTAGCATGCCAACACCCAGAAATCAATGCATGCCCCCCCCACGCCCCCTGCGCATGTGCTCGATCCCCCCCATGCTACCCCCTTACCTGCACTGTGCGCCTTCCAGCTGATTTTTGGCCTGTTTGAGGCCTTTTTCAGCTTCCCAGAGGCTCGAGGGAAGCCTCTGCAGCTTTTGGAGGCTGAAAAATGGGCCCATTTCATCACTTCCGGTATTTCTGGAAATACAGGAAGTGACAAAACAGGCTTGTTTTTCAGCCTCCAAAGGCTGCAGAGGCTTCCCTCGAGCCTCTGGGAGGCTGAAAAAGGCCCGAAAATCAGCTGGGAGGCGCATGCATTCACAGTGAGGTAAGTTTGCCTGGGACTCGCGTACCCAGACAAAACGCATGCCACAGGTTTGCCATCAGGGTGATAAAACTGTTCTTTGAGGAACTTGAGTGCCTCAGAGTTTGTTTCCTATGGGTGCATGACTTGGAACACCAACATGGTACCTTGTCTAGCAACTCCACCAGAGGAGGAAGGAGCCCGCAGGTGATCAGCTGCTGGATTTGGCTGCACGGCCCAGCAGCAATATTGCTCAAAGCCCACGCGGCCTCCTTCTGGACCGATGACTTGGGATGAAGCAGGAGCTGTGGCAGGATGGAGAGGATCCCTGCATCGATGGCCATCTGGGTCTGTTCATCTGTCCCGGCAATCACGTTGCCTATAGCACGCAGAGCTGGGGTCTACAAAGATGTCCACCAAAGAGAAAGATAAGATGACCACAGAGGTCCATTACTAAGGTTCCCACAAAAGAAACGTTTACAGATTTACAGATTAACAGAGTTGGAAGTGACCTTGTAAGTCCTCTAGCCCAGGGGTCTCCAACCTTGGCAACTTTAAGGCTTGTGGAGTTCAACTCCCAGAATTGCTCAGCCAGCTTTTCTAGTCCAACCCTCCACCCAAGCAAAAGACCCTACACCATTTCTGTCAGATGGCAGCCAGTCTCTTCTTGAAAGCCTCCAGCGATGAAGCTCCCACAACTTCCAAAGATAATTTCTGTTCCATGGGTTGATTGTTCTCACTGTCAGAAAATTCCTCCTTATTTTTAAGGTTGAATCTCTCCTTCTTCAGTTTCCATCCATTATTCCTTGTCTGGCCTACAGGCACTCTAGAAAATAGCTTGACCCCTTCCTCCTCCTCTCTGGGGCAGCTCCTCAAATAGTGGAAGACTGTCATCCTGTCTCCTCTGGTCCTTCTCTTCACTAGACTAGCCAAGCCCAGTTCCTGCAACCATTCATCTTATGTTTGAATAGATCTTCGCTAGGGGATGATACCTCACTAGTCTAGCATTGTCCTTCAAGAAATCACTCTTTCTTACCAGAATGACATTGCCTATAGCACTGAGGTCTACAAAGATCTCCTCCAAGAGAAAGAGAAGACTGTTGTGGTTTGCCGGGAACCTGTGCAGACAGCAATGGAATCGGACAGTGGGGAAGAATGGGAATCAGTCTGGTAGTCTGGAGAGGACTCAGACAAGGGTCCGGTGTCCAATGCAGACATGGGGCCAGGACCATCTGGGAGTGGGGTCCTGACTCCGGAGCCTTCAGAGTCTGGCAGCAGCGAGGCAGAGGAACCAGGGGAGCCTGTTCCCAGTGCATGTATGCACAGAGCTGCTAGAAGGTGAGAGCAGCTGAAACAAAAGGGGCAATACGGGAATAAGGCTTTGAGGTCATTGCCCCTCCCATAAGGTATAAAGGACAGGCCAAAGTGATGAAACCTTTGCAGGAAGCAAAGTCGCTCGTTCGGTTCAGATTCATTCTTGAAGTTCTTTGTATTTTGGTTGGGTTTTTTTCTAGTTCATTTGACACTTCTGTTATTGGCAGCACTTCACAGAAAAGAAAGGTGAGTGCTTATCTCAAGGGACTGTTTGAGATTCATTGCCGGCTGGGAATGAAAACAATTCGCAGCGTTGCAATAAAACAAGACTTGTTTTTAAAATAAGTGTGTGCGTTATTACAGTCTAGGAAGCCTTGGTCAGAACAAAGACAGCCACGGGGGTCCATCACTAATGTTTCCACACACAAAAAACACTTTTGCTTACCAGAATGGGCAGTTCGGTGGTGAACAGGAGCTCTACCAGCCGAGAGAGGACCCCGGCCTCCACCACCACTTGGATGCGATGGTTGGAGCCATCGGTCAGGTAGCACATCGCCCAACAGGTGTCAGAGATAATGTCCTTGTCTGGGTGTTGCAGGAGGCAAGTGAGGGTGGGAAGCACCTGCTTCACAGCATCCAGGGGAGGGTGAGGCTTTTTGTTTCTGCAGAGATTGGACAGGGTCCAAGTGATGGTCCTCAGGAAGCCCACCTAAGGAATTAAGAGGACGTTCGTTAGGCTGAAAGCAAGCAAGCAAAAAATAATAATAGACATGCTGCCATGCCCCTGTTGGAGTCTGACTCCGAGGGAGAGGAGGAACAGCCAACAGGGAGTGGAAGTGTGGCTCCATTGTGCAGGAAGCTGGGGAAGGGCACAGGTTGGCTGGGAATTCAGAGGAAGACCCAGGTCCATCCCCTCTTCAACCTACGGCATGCAGGGAGGAGTGGATAAGGGAGAAACATGAATGGTATGGTCTAAGGGGGAGGAAAGGGCCCTGATCCCCTTCATGGGCTGCAGCTGGGAAGACTGTTTAAAAGGGCAAACTGTGCACAGCAAAGTTTCTGGAAGCAAAATGTGAAATAATTCTATTCTTTCAGTTCTTATCTGAGTTCTGGCGTCCTTCCCAGTGTGTGTATTTCAATATCTGTGGACGCCTTCAAGCCCTTATGCTGCCTTGTCTCATTAATTGCTTCGGTGTGGTTTGTGTTGTTGTTTTTCTATTTATAATTTATATGTATTTTGAGTTTGAACGGCATTTCTTCCTTTTTACCACTGTTTGTGGGGGAGTTTTTTCTCCAGTCAATGATAATTGGAGCTTTGAAGCCAAGTTGAAGAAGTTAAAAGGACTTCACCTGTTTTGGGGACTTTGTTGCTTTTGTCATCACACATGCGAACAGGTTTCCAGATTCTCAAGTACAAGGCAAGAACTAAATGAGCCAAACAGCGATTACAGGAAGTTCCCAACTTACCACCATTAGTTTCCAAGTTACAACTGTGCTGGGGAAAGTGATTTAGGACTGGTCCTCATGCTTACAACTATTGCAGCATCCCCACATAGTCAGAATTCGGGCACTGGTAACCGGCATGCGTTTACAACACTTGTAATGTGCCAGAGTTATGCAATTGACCATTTGTGTCCTTCCCAGCTGGCTTCCGACAAGCAAAGCCAATGGAGGGAGCCGGATTCATTTAACGACTGCCTCATTCACTTAACAGCTGCAGCGTGAAGGTTTAAAAATGGTCGAAAACCAGGTGCAATTCACTTAACTGTCACTTTAGCCAACTGTCCTGTTTCGCCCGATTCTAGCCATTAAGCCGAGGACCATTTGCATAGGTTAAATATTTCACTTCGTGGTAGGTGTTATCAGAGTTCCAGTCACAGTCCTAAAGCCCCGGTCCCAATTTGGACTTCCTTACCACTTTTATAGAGAGTCCTATGGAGCTTTAAAGCATAGGTCTGTGAAGCATAATAGCAATAGCCCTTAGATTTATATACTGCTTCACAGTGCTTCACAGCCCTATCTAAGCGGTTTACAGAGTCAGCCTCTTGCCCACAACAATCTGGGTCCTCATTTTACCCACTTTGGAAGGATGGAAGGCTGAGTCAACCTTGAGCCTGGTGAGAATTGAACTCCTGGCAGTCAGCAGAATTAGCCTGCAATACTCCATTCTAACAGGAAGGAAGGAAGGAAGGAAGGAAGGAAGGAAGGAAGGAAGGAAGGAAGGAAGGAAGGAAGGAAGGAAGGAAGGAAGGAAGGAAGGAAGGAAGGAAAGGCAGTACCAATAGCCCTTAGATTTATATACCGCTTCACAGTGAGGACAACCCTCTCTAAGCAATTTACAGAGTCAGCCTCTTGCCCCCAAAAATCTGGGTCCTCATTTTTGCCACCTCGGAAGGAGGAAAGACTGAATCAACCTTGAGACGGTCAGGATTGAACTCCGGGCAGTGGGCAGAGTTAGCCTGCATCACTGCATTGTAACAAATGTGACACTATGCCTTCCTTCCTTCCTTCCTTCCTTCCTTCCTTCCTTCCTTCCTTCCTTCCTTCCTTCCTTCCTTCCTTCCTTCCTTCCTTCCTTCCTTCTCAAGCAATAGTAGACTTATATTCCACTTCATGGTGCTTTTACAGCCCTCTCTAAGCAGTACAGGGTCAGCCTTTTCCCCCCAACAATCTGGGTCCTCATTTTACCCACCTCAGAAGGACGGAAGGCTGAGTCAACCTGGAGCCTGATGAGATTTGACCTGCCAAATTGCATGCGGCTGGCAGTCAGCAGAAGTAGCCTGCAGTACTGCACTCCGAGCACTGCACCACCGAGGCTCAGTGACATCAGCATGTTTCCAAATCCCTTTTTTTTTAATTCAAGAAAGGGAACCGCTTCCAAGATCACGAAAGAGCCCACCAGGTGAGGAATTCAACAGAAGAGACTTTCTACCTACCGGGGTAGAAGGCATCACCAGAGATAGAATTGGTGGGATTACACCGAAGCTGATCAAAGTATCTCGGCACATGGGTCCATCTCCTACACAAAATAGGGATGGGAAGAAGAATTGTACTTTACCCCTCTCACCCCACTCCAAAAATAATAATCGACAACTCCAGGTAGTCACTCTTACAACAGTTCATTTAGCAACCGTTCCAAGTTACAACGGCACTGAAAAAAGTGGCACCACCCTCACGGTCCCAGGATCAAAATTCAGATCCTTAGGCACAACTGGCTCATATTTATGACAGTCCCAGAGTCACGTCATCCCCTTTTGCAACCCTCTGACAAGCAACGTCAATGGAGAAGCCAGATTCATTTAACAACTGAATGCAATGATTCATTTAACAACGGGGGCAAGAAAAGTAAAGTGAGCCAAAGCACTTAACAAATGCTTCATTCAGCAACCTAAGTTTGGAGCTCAATTGTGGTCATAACTCAAGAACTAACTGTATGTTGGAACATACTGAGAGCATTTGCACCAAGACAAATTCCTTGTGTGTCCAACCACACTTGGCCAATAAAGAATTCTATTCTATTCTATTCTATTCTACTTTCTATTCTATTCTAATTTTATTTCTATTTCTATTTCTATTCTATATTCTATTCTATTCTCAATAGATTCTACTCTTAATAGATTCTATTCTATTTTATTCTATTTTATTTCTATTCTATTCTATTCATCAGCTCAGATAAATTGGTCAGAACCTGCTAATTTAGAAGAGATTCCAGTTTCTAATCTTCAGCTTCCAGGGTGAAGCTAGCTAGCTTAATACGAAGCATCTGGTTTCACACCATATACTAAATTTTACACCCTTATTGGAATAATAAAATTGCTCTGTTACTGCGATTACACTGGAGTCATTCAATTGCTGCATGTGTGGAATGCACAAAACAATCCAACGGTGCTTTCACCCATCTCCATGCAGAGATGACAGCTGGGTTCCTACAGAAGAACCGATGGACATTGTTGTGGAATCAAATAAGCCATTTGCATCCTTTCCACTGAGATAAAAGTCCATTGGACAGAAGATAAAAAGAGATAGGAAGGCCATTTCCTAACATAATCCAGCGGTAAATAGAAGCCAAGATAACCTACTCTGTTTCCATGATTTTGTAACTTGCATTCCTCAGAAGAAGCCAGCCCTACAACTTACCAGCAATGTTGCCGAGTGCCCACACCGACTGCTCACAGATGTGGATGTGAGGAGAGGACAAAAGGTCAACCAAGCCCTGAATACCATTGGCATCTATCACAGCTTTGGTTTGCTCGGAGGTTCCTGAAGCAACATTGGTGAGTGCCCAGGCAGACTCAAACTGCAAGTTGGGAGTATCGTGATAATGCAAGAACTCCACCAGTTTAGGAATGATTCCAGATTCAATGACCTGACTGACAGGTGGGTTTTTCTGCTTGGACAGCATCTTCCTGTTGGGAGAGAAACAACAAGGGCAACCTTTAAGGTGGCCTCACCATTCTGGAAGGACCACGCCAACCGTAGCATTTCTCAAGTGACCTCTAGAATAACTGCAGCACGTCCAACATTTGAAGGTCACTCAGAAGCTAGTTGAGCATGCATGACCACATCTGTGATGGGATTCCCAACAGGCAGTTTAGTTTAGTTTATTGTCATTGCACCTTGTACAACGAAATCAAACACCATCTTCAGTGCACATCATGAGCGTGAAAATAAACACAAACACACATCCTTCACACTCCACACATTGAATTGAAAACCCCCAACACAGCACTAACACTGCAGTATACAGTAGAATTCAACAGAGTTACTGCCCTGTGACAAAAGCTAGTTTTTCAGCCTATTTGCCCTTGTTTTTATTATCCTGTACCGTCTGCCAGATGGTAATAGTTCAAAAAAAAAAAAAAAGGTGCCCAGGATGAGATGGATCTTTGAGAATGTTTTGAACTTTCTTAAGGCAGCGGGAGCTATAAAGCTCTTCCAAAGAGGGAAGAGGGCAACCCATGATCCTCAGGGCAATGACGGTTAACCCTCTGGAGCACTGTCCTATCTGCCACTGTGCAATTGGCAAACCATACATAAGTGCAGTAAGTTAAGATACTTTCTATGATACAGCGGTAGAAGGTCACCAGCAGTTTTTCATTTAGTTGTTTTCTGAAAAGTCTCAGATAGTATGGTTCTCAGAGGCAGGAGAACATGGGGATTGACAGCTTAGACCACCTTTCACATTGGATCACTCTATCAGGATTGTACCAACCATCCTTAGATGGGAGTTATGGTCCTGCAGCCTTGAGCTATCTGTTGAGCTCCTGTAGAAACCTAGTGACCTCCCTTGGCTGGAGCCTCTTTGATCTCCTCTTCTACACCCGAGAACCCACCCAGTTACTGAACTAACCAATGGCAACTGCGATTGATTGATGGGGGAACACAACTCATGGGCTTTAACATACCGGACTGCCTGGGTCGCCTTCAGCTGAAGAAATAGATCATCCGACTGGATCAGTTCAACTACATCTATCAAAGAGATCTGAGTAATCTGCAGCAGGGAAGCAAAAGGACTTTTCAGAAAGAGATAACCAGGATGCAGATGCTTCTGCACATGCCAAGTATCAGACTACCAACAGCCAAGAACTTCATCTTCCAGTCAATACATGGTTTACACCTATTCACACTAAGCCCCAAATAACCCATATCATAGTTTAGTATGTCACATGACCCAAGCATGACCGAGTCCTCATGTCTTAGAATAGAGCTAGAAAGGATCTTGGACATCTCCTAGTCCAGCCCCCCATCCAAGCAGGAGAATCTATACTATTTCAGGTAAGTGATTGTTCAGCCTCTTCATAAAAACCTTCAGTGATGGAGCACCCACGATTTCTGGTGGCAAACTGTTCCACTGGTTAATTGTCCTCCCGGTTCAGAAATGTCTCCTTAATTCCAGGTTTTTTTCTCTCTTGGATTAGTTTCCATCCATTGTTTCTTATTGGCCCTCTGGTGCTTTGGAGAATAATTTGACCCCCTATTCTTTGGGGCAGCCCCTCCAATACTGGAAGACTGCTATCATGTCACCCCTAATTCTTTTCTATAGACTACCCAAACCCAAATCCTTCAGCTGTTCATGTGTTTTAGTCTCCAGGCCTTTGATCCTCTTAGTTGCTCTTCTCTGACCTTTTTCCAAAGTCTCAACGTCTTTTTTTTTGTAGTCTGGTGACCAAAATTGGTTGCAGTATTCCAGGTGGGGGTCTTACTAGAGCAGGGGTCCCCAAACTTGGCAACTTTAAGACTTGTGGACTACAACTCCCAGAATTCCTCAGCCAACTGGAATTCTGGGAGTTGTAGTCCACAAGTCTTAAAGTTGCCAAGTTTGGAGACCTCTGTACTACGGTTTTACAAAGGGGCATTAATACTTCACATAATCTTGATTCTATGCCTGAAGATATGGCTCTTGGTAATGGTCTGTTTTCCAACTCTCTCATGTTCAGTCAACAAGTGTGAACAGTCAACAGGTGTGAAAAGGGCCTTATAAAACCAGGCTCCTTTCAGATGTGTGAGAATTACAAATGCAGAATTCACAGCCAATACAAATGAACCTTGGATTTCTGAATGTTGCAATCCTCAGCATTTAAACAGAAAAGGTGGGAGAGAGCTGCGATAGAAAATGAAATTTGTAATAAGATATAACATATTTTTGGGCTAAGATCTACAGAGGGAAGAAAAAATGAGTTTTACTATGGAGCATTTCTCCTTATCACGCCTGCTACTACTACTATCACCCACACATGCCATGTTCTTCTCTTCTTTCTCGGGAGACAGGCTGGATTCAGCCAAAAAACAGATGTTCCTTCGCTTCAAAATCTGTTCATCTTTCCTTGCTTTGCGAAGTTCAATTCTGACTTCAATTTTTCGTCTACGGATTTCCTACCAAGGAAGAGAGTCGAGCATTAACAGATAATTTAACAAATAATCAGAGTTGGAAAGGGCCTTATAGATCATCTAGTCCAACCCCCCGCCCAAGCGGGAGACCCTACACCATTTCTGACAAATGGCAGTCCAATCTCTTCTTGAAAGTCTCCAGTGATGAAGCTCCCACAACTTTCGAAGGCAACTTCTGTCCCATGGGTTGATTGTTCTCACTGTCAGAAAGTTTCTCCTTATTTCCAGGTTGAATCTCTCCTTGTTCAGGTTCCATCCATTATTCTTTGTCTGGCCTACAGGCGCATTAGAAAATAGCTTGACCCCTTCCTCCTCTCTGTGGCAGTCCCTCAAATATTGGAAGATGCTCTCCTGTCTCCCCTGGTCCTTCTCTTCCCTAGACTAGCCAGGCCCAGTTCCTGCAACCGTTCTTCATATATTTTAGCCTCCAGTCCCCTCAACATCCTGGTTGCTCTTCTCTGTACTTTTTCTAGAGTCTCAACATCTTTTTTATAGTGTGGTGACCAAAACTGGATGCAGTACTCTAGGTGTGATCTTATTAAGGCTTTATAGAATGGTATTAGTACCTCCCTTGATCTTGATTGTATCCCTCTGTTAATACAATTTAGGATTGCATTAGCTTTTTTGGAGGCTGCTGCACACTGCTGGCTCATATTTAGCTGATTGTCCACTAAGACTCCAATTACAGATTTAAAAAGAACCCACTGGGTTTGGTAAGTACTTACTGCAAAATCTTTCCCTTTGTTTTTGAATTTCCTCATGCGTTCATCTTGCTCTTTTGTGGTAGACATGACCCAAGTCTGCAAAGCCCAGACAGGTTGGCCAGGTATTTCTCCTTACACCTAGGTGAACGGAAAAATAGTTGACTCAGGAGCTTAACCCCACCAGCCAGTACAATGTGTTTTGCTTGCCCAATATGATTCTCCTAAATAGATTTGATAGCATTTATAATTCACCCCAAATTCATTTTTAATGGAAAAGAGAGTTCTTTGTTTTTTCAAATTCACTTTTGGGCTGAAGCTAAGGTGCATTTATCAAGGTGGAGAAAGGAGATTTTAAAAGGCAGGGCAGTTTGGTTTCAATCTAGGCCAAACTCATAGCACCTTGGGGAAAAAAATTATATCCCACTAAGAGCTGCACAAATTACTTTAAAACAGATTTGAAGACAGGCGTTGTACTAACATTTGAACAAGTCAGTTACAAGCCCACCAAGTCTTATTGGCAAGAGACACTAAGTTTTCTTAATTTTTCACCTTCAGCAGTTTTCCTCTAACATGTTTGGTGAAGCCAGACCTCCTAATTATTGTAGTCTAAAGCTCCATGCATGGGTTAATGATGGGTTAATTGTTAATTATGGGTTAACTTAATATTCAAGAGCCAGTTTGGTCTAGCAGTTAAAGCACCAGGCTAGAAAATTGGCTAGAAAATTGACTTTGGGCCAATCCCTCTCTCTCTCAGCCCAACCTACCTCACAGGGTTGTTGTGGGGAAAAGAGGAGTCTGAAGGAGTATTAAGTACATTTGCCACCTTGAGCTCTTTATAAAAAATACAGGTGGGAATAGAAATAAAAACATAATAACCAGGTTAAGCATGCAGCTTAAACACAGCCATTGAGAGCTACTGGATTAAAAAAAAACCCTCAGAATTATATATAAATTAAACCTTCCCTTCATTTAATTATTACTGAGTAACATTTGCATAGGCAAAAAAAAAACCCAGAGTGAGTAACATGTCTTGGATATAAAATTGAATACATTTATAAGCCTCTGTTCCTGGGAATGCAAAGAAAACCAAATTACAACCCAGCTACTCACTGTCTCCTGGTACAAAACGCTTTTACAACTGTGTAACATCAGCCGCTCTGAAAAATACTTAAATTTCCCGGGAAATGGGTCAATCACCCATCCTCGTCTTTTGATTGGGTCACACCTCCAAGAAGCTCCGCCCCTTTTCAGGGTTTTGAGTTGACACAAGCCTCAGCGAAAAGAAATGCGGGCGAGTGGGTTCCCACTGCGCCTGCGCAGGACCGGTAACTTACTTATGTATGTATGTATGTATTTATTTATTTTGCGTGCGTGAATTGTTACTTATCAAGACTGTGATGGTTAAAAAGTTGCAGAGCAGCATTGATTGGCATGCTCACCCCTGGAAGAAATTCTCTTTAAGTGCAATAGGGCTCACTTCAGAGTAGACCCCCTAAAGCAGGGGTCTTCAAACGTGACAGCTTTAAGACTTTGGACTTCAACTCCCAGAGTTCCTCCTCCAGTCATGTTAACTCAGGAATTCTGGGAGTTGAAGTCCACAAGTCTTAAACTTGACACGTGTGAAGAGTCTTGCCCTAAAGGTTTGATTTCCCCTTCTGTTCATTGGAGTTTACTCGTAAGTTTTGGTCTCTCATTCTTCCCAAAGCTGACCTAGATGCAGAACCCACTTCCTGAATTGACTTTAAAGGAGAATGTTTACAGATCAGAGTTGAAATGAGGGGTCTTTGGTTGTTTTCTTGCAGAGGTTTCATGACCCAACTAGGGAATATTGTCAGTGCTAGAAGGAAGTGGGGTTTGTGGAGAGGAGGAGAAAAGGAGGTCAGGAAGAGGACTGTGGGGTCCTTGGTGCCCTCGGAGCTGGGTTGTTTTCTTGCACATGTTTAGTGACCCAACTACCAGGAGGTTAATGGTAGTACTTGCCAAGCCCTGCTGGTGTTCCTTAGTTGGGTCATGAAATGTCTGCAAGAAAATAACCCAGCTCAGAGAACACCAAGGACCTCCTCCTCCTCCTCCCTTTTTCCTCCTATCCTTTTCCTCCTTCTATCCTTCTTTTCTTCCTCCCCCTTTCCTCCTCTCCATCTCCTCCTCCTTCACCTCTTCTTCATTTCTCTTCTCCTTCTCTATCCACAAACCCACTCCTTTCTAGCACTAATGATGTTACCAAGTTGGGTCATGAAACGCCTGCAAAAAAACAACCAAGCTCAGAGAACACCAAGGAGCCCTGAATGAACATTGATCGCCCAGCGCAATTTATTAAATCCTTCCTCCAAAGAGCAGCCCAGCGGATTGACTCTGAATACGTGTGTTGAGTCACAGCCAATTCAGGGAGTCACTATTTCCATGCAAGCCTCAATAACTGGCTGAATTGATGAAACCAGGATCTCAGTTCATCGTGAATTAGCAAGGGGTGTGAACAGGTGTTAGCAGACATGTGGTTTAAACCAAGTCTCCAGCTTAGCGGACACCAAGGAGGGAACTGTGGATATTCCAGGTGCTACATTGCCTTCTCTCAAAATAATTTCAGAAGAGCAATTTTGAAGGAGGAGGAGGAAGAAAAAAAGGCTTTTCCCTCAGCAAGTTGGACTCATTTCTTTTCCAACCCATCATCTGTTTTTCTGCAAATTATAACAACACACTGTTGCCCGGGCAATTCCAGACTTTCTTAGCATGGATCAACCATCTCTCAAAATAGATGTTTAGATAAGTGTTTTGTCCTTCTTTGGACCAAAGCCCAGCTCAATCTGTGGCTGGAAACCCGGCGGGAATAGTGTGAACGGGTAGCAGCAGCTGGGAATGATCTTGCCCCATCAAAATAGAAGCCTCGGTCTCCCTTGGTATTTGTTTAGGGGCTAAGAAAGCACCTGCCAAGCAGAAGAGCCCAGCCCCCCCCTTTCTCTCAGCCTGGGCTGAAGGGGGAAGTAGGGAGAATTGGCATGACTTTTGGGGGGGAAGATGGGGAGATGATGGAAAGGGAAGGACATCTAAGAAGAGGAAAAGAAGAAGGATAGAAGATGATGGAAAAGAAAGGAAAGGAAGGAAAGGAAAGGAAGGGAAAGGAGAGGAGAGACAATGGGAAAAGAAAAACAATGGAAAAAGGAAAAGGAAGAAAAAAGGAAGATGATGGAAAAGAAAAAAAAGGAAAGAAGGAAAAGAGGGAAGGAGGGAAGGAAAAGAAAGGAGGAAGAAAGATGGAGAAGAAAGGAAAGAGGAAGGAAAGAAGATGATGGAAAAGAAGGAAAAGGAAGGGAAGGAGAGAAGGTGGAAAGGGAAGGAGGAAGGAAGGAAGATGGAAAAGGAAGGAAAGGAAGGAAAGGAAGAAGGAATGTGATAGAAAAGAAGAAAAAGGAAAGGAAGGAGCAAAGCAAAGGAGAGGAGAAAGGAAGGAAGATGGAAAAGGAAGAAAAGAACAGTAGAAGGAAGAAAGATTATGGAAGACATACAGGCAGGCAGGCAGGCAGAGAAATTGAGCATTTTTTTCTCCTGCTCCCCAACCCCCTTTCACCTTGACTGCCACATGCTCCTTCCAGCCCCCAGAGTACTTCAGAGTAACAACATCACACCACAAAATAAATATTAACTGTTCTCTCTTGCTAAATAAATATTTACTCTCTGCACCTTGGAGAATTATTTAGGTGGGGTGTGGGGGTGACTTCATGGCCCAGTTCCTTTTAACAGGGACCAAGAGCAGGTCTGTGTTTTCAGCTGTTCCCTCCACCTGAGCCTTTCTCTCTTTCCCACAACTTGTTCTCTGCGGTTGCACCCATTCCTCTGGGGTCAGCCTTCAAGGAAACTGACCTTTGAGTAGAACCACGTAGGCCAGTAGCCCTTCACCTGAGTAATTCTAAGGCAGAGGTCTCCAAACGTGGCAACTTTAAGACTTGTGAACTTCAACTCTCAGAATTCTCCAGGTTAGAGAATTCTGGAAGTCCACAAGTCTTAAAGTTGCCACATTTGGGGGGCCCTGCTCCAAGGGATATGGAGGACTTCCAACTCCTGAAATTCCTCAACCAGAATTGTACTACACAAAAAACGGTCTTACAATCCCACTCTTGGGGCTGAAAAGTTATGGGTTTTTTTTTATTACTACAGCCACCTGCTTCTGAGTGATTAAAAGGAAAAAAAATTGGCAGGCCCAAGCAGGGTGGAAAAAAAGAATATTTCTGAGCAAATCCACCTAAAGCTTCAGCCATGATCTAGAGAGCAACAAATCATGTTAAATCATTGTGGTGTTTTTTTTTTCCTGGTTGCATTATAACAGGAGTCTCCAAACTTGGCAACTTTAAGACTGCATCCAGTTTTGGTCACCACATTATAAAAAAGATGTTGAGACTCTAGAAAGAGTGCAGAGAAGAGAAACCAGGATGATGAGGGGGCTGGAGGCTAAAACATATGAAGAACGGTTGCAGGAACTGGGCTTGGCTAGTCTGGTGAAGAGAAGGACCAGGGGAGACAGGAGAGTAGTCTTCCAATATTTGAGGGGCTGCCCCAGAGAGGAGGAAGGGGTCAAGTTATTTTCTAATGTGCCTGTAGGCCAAACAAGGAATAATGGATGGAAACTGAACAAGGAGAGATTCAACCTGGAAATAAGGAGGAATTTTCTGATAGTGAGAACAATCAACCCATGGAACAGAAGTTGCCTTCGGAATTTGTGGGAGCTTCATCACTGGGAGCTTTCAAGAAGAGATTGGACTGTCATCTGTCAAAAATGGTGTAGGGTCTCCTGCTTGGGCGGAGGGTTGGACTAGATGACCTACAAGGTCCCTTGCAACTCTGATTATCTGTTTTCTGTTAAGACTTGTGGACTTCAACTCCCATATTTCCCCAACCAGCATGTGTAGCTGAAGAATTCTGGGAGCTGAAGTCCACAAGTCTTAAAGTTGCCAAGTTTGGAGACTCCTATATTATAAGAAAGTCAGATGACTCCCCCTGTTCAATTTGACGGAAACAAAACAATAAAACAACCTAGCTCATACATTTGGCATGAAAGCTTTTCCTGGATTCCACCAAGTTGGGCTAGACCTCAGGAGAAATGGGTTGCCTCTCTTGAATGAGAAGCATGCTTTCAATTGAAGTAACAACCAAAGGGTTGTCTTGAAAAGAAAAATCTGCAAGGCAGGACAGTCTATTTTGGACTTCTCCAGTCCCTTGAGTGGCAAAGAGAAGTCCACAAGATGCCCTAAAAGGAGACAGACAGGAAGGAGAAGCTCCCAAGAAGTTGTTGCATTATTTGATCTCTCCTAAGGGAGAAAAAATCCTGGACCAATGAGCTTTCTGTTGATAAAGTCCTTGGCACTTAACTAGGAGAAAATGATAGCTCAAGACACATCGGATGGTATAAAAGACACCAGCCAGTCAGCATCTAAAAGCATTTTTTGGTCCTGGTTTTTCAAGAGGTACTCCTGTTTGGAACTTTGGCATGGGAACAGGACAGGAGGGATAAGAGACAGAACTGGGATTGGATGGATAGATGGATGGATGGATGGATGGATAGATAGATGGATGGATAAATAGATGGATATCTTAAGACAGTTTCCCATTCTCTTCCAGGAACTTTGTGGATTGCCCTCTTCCCTCAAGCTTTTCTTCCTTTCTGGATCCATCCTGCACCTGAATCCAAGCCAACATGCCTGGTGGGTACAAAGGAGAATGCGGGGATGATGTTGACCCCATGCCTTTCTTGGCTCCCACCGAGAAGGAGAAGATTGAAGCAATGAGCAAACCGTACGACATCAAGAAGTCCTGTTGGGTGAAGGATGAGAAGGAAGGTTTCCTGGCTGGAGAGATCCAGTCGGAAACTGATACACAAGTCACAGTGAAGACAGTGACCAATCAGGTAAATCGACAGACTGGGAAAAGTCCACTTGGACTTCGTATGTCTCTTAAGTTGGGACCTGGAAGGATCACTCAAATCCAGGGGCAGGGAAGATGAGATAGGGCGTGTTTTGAACGTTGCATGGAGTGCCTAATAGCTGAAGTTTCCACGTATTAATCACAGTAGAATATGGATAATAGTTAGGATCTTGACAGTATCTAATCTAACCTCTTGCCAGTGCATGAATCCACTATTACAGTATCTTTGACAGATGGTCTTCCAGGATCTGTTGATCTGCAGAGAGTTCTCCATCTCTCAAAGTAGACTATTCTACTGTCAAACAATCTTTATTGTTAGGGACATTCTTCCTGGTGTCCCACCAGAATCAACTTCCTTATCATTTAAACCCACTATTTCTTACCTTTGGGAGAGAGAGAGGAACAATGAGTTTCCATATTGGTGAATTTAAGGGTGGTGTGACCCCAGAATACCCCTGGTAGGCTCACAGCTGTTTTGTTTTACCACCACCCCATAGACACTCACCATGAAGAAGGACGATGTCCAGCAGATGAACCCACCTAAGTTCTACCAGGTCAACGATATGGCAAATATGACTTTCTTGAACGAAGCCAGCGTCCTGGATAACCTCCGGCAGCGTTACATTATGATGAGGATCTATGTAAGTGGAGAAAATGAGTAGAAGCATTTGAATTGCTTGGAAACACCCCCTGGAGATGGTTAGGACCATCTTTCGTTCCTGGGGGAGGGGAGGGGAGACAGATATTTGGGAGATATTCTTGTTTCTTTGTGTGTGTGGGGGGGGGGGGTGGCCTCACAATCAGGAGGCTGTGAATTCAATCTTAGGCAGACACAGTTATTTCTCTCTTTGGGCACAATGCGGATATATTTGCTGAACAGAACTCCACACTGGTGACAGGAAGGGCATCCGGCCAGTAAACACTCAGCTCCATTCAGTTGCCCAGACTCCATCCCTCAGGGGATTATGGGGTCGTTAAAAGAAGATAATTCTTGTTTCTTTTTTTAAAAAAAAAATGATAACATTTTTATATATGAATATTGGGAGATATTCATGGTTTCTTGTCCTGCACCAAAGGGCAAGATAAAAAACAATGGATATTAAAACTAATTCAGGAGAGAAGCAACCTGGAATTAAAGGAAAAACTTCTTAACTTTGAGGACAATTAACCAGTGGAACGGCTTGTCTTCAGAAGTTGTAGGTGCTCCATCACTGGAGGTTTTTAATAAAAGACTGGACAGTCACTTGTCTTAAATGGTATAGGATCTCCTGCTGGAGCAGGAGGCTGGACTAGCAGACCTCTAAGGTCCCTTCCAGCTCTATTCTGATTCTGAGATGGAGGCAGTTCCCTGTTATATGATCCACAAAATGGAAATTCCCTTGTTGCTCCTTGTAATGAATAAGAAGATGGCATCTCCTTGGTCGCCATTGGGTTCTGCGTAGAAGTAGAGGGTATTCAATTGGCAGATGATACCAATTTCAGCACTGGGGAGAGGACAGTGTCCAGTGTTACCAAAACTCTGTAGCACAGTTGGGCAACGACAGGCAGTCCTTGACTTACAACAGTTCAAAATTACAGCGGCACTGGGGGGAAAAACTGACGTGACCGTTTTTCACACTTATGATCTTTGCAGCATCCCTGGGATCATGGGATCACAATTCAGATGCTCGGCAACTGACTCGTTACTTATGACGGTCGCCGTGTCCCAAGGTCATGCGATCCCCTTTTTGTGACCTTGTGACAAGGCAAGTCATTGAAGAAGCCAGATTCGCTTCACAACCAGATGACTAACTTGTCACCTGCAGTGATTCACTTAACAACAGTGGCAAGAAAAGTCATCAAACGGAGTAAAACTCCCATAAAAATATCTCACTTAACAACAGGAAGTATGGCTTTTGGAGTGTTTAAGGTTGCAGACCCTTGCATTGTTCTGGCCAAGGCTTCCTGAGACCCTAATCAAGCACATGCTTAGTCCAAACAACTCTTGTTTTATTTCAATGGCTGGGAATTATGTTCATTCCCAGCCCGTAATGAGTCCCAAAAGTTCCTTGAGATAAGCACCCACCTTTCTCTCCTTTGAATGGCTGCCGACAACTAAAGTGCCAAATGAACTGTAAAAAGCCAAACAGAGTACTAAGTCCACACAGAGCTTCAAGGTTTAATCCGAACAGAGCAAACAATGTTGCTTCCTGCAAAGGTTTCTCTACCTTTGCACTTCCTTTATCCCTTAGTGGAGGGGCAATCGCCTCCCAGCCTTACTCCTGAGTCGCCCCTTTTGTTTCAGTTACTCTTGCCTTCTGGCAGCTCTGTGCACACACACACTGGGAACAGGCTCCCTTTGTTCCTCTGCCTCACTGCTATCAGGTTCTGGAGAGCACCCCACTCCCAGATGGTCCTGGCCCCCTCTCTGCATCGGATGCAGGACCCTCATCTGAGTCCTCCCTAGACTCTTGGACTGGTCCCCGTTCTTTCCCACTGTCCGATTCTTCTGCCGTCTGCACAGGTTGCCGTCGAACCCCAGCATACACTAAGAGATAAAGCAAATTCATTGGGGAATTAAACTCAGTAATGGTTACTCCTAGACTTATGGATGAGACTCGGAGTGGGGTCATCCTGCTCTTGAAACGAGACCATGCTGAAATGTGATTGGAAGCTGATCTTGTCTGCCTTGTTCTCCTCCTTAGACATATTCCGGCCTCTTCTGTGTCACCATCAACCCTTACAAGTGGCTACCCATTTACGGGGGCCGTGTGGCCCAGATGTTCAAGGGTAGGAAGCGTACAGAGGTGCCTCCTCACCTTTTCTCCATCTCAGACATCGCCTACCACGACATGCTTATGGGTGAGTGCTGAGAAGATCCTCAAAGGTCCTTTAACGGTTGCAGGAATTGGGGCATGTCTAGCTTAGCGAAAAGAAGGGCTGGGAAAGGCATAATAGCAGCCTTCTAATATCGGAGGGGCTGCCACAAAGACGAAGGGGTGGTCAGCCTGTTTTCCAAAGTACCTGAAGGCAGGAGAAGAAGCAATGGGCGGAAATCCATCCAGGAGAGAAGGAATCTAAAGGAGAAACTTCCTAACAGGGAGGACATATTACTCAGTAGAACAACTTGCCTCCAGAAGTTGTGGATGATCCAACACTGGAGATGTTTAGGAAGAGATTGGAAAACCATTTGTCTGCCATGGCAAAGGTTCTCCTGCTTCCAGGTTGGACAAAATGACCTCCAGGTTCCCATCCATTGCTGTTTATCTATCTATCTATCTATCTATCTATCTATCTATCTATCTATCTATCGCGAAATACCCTTCACAAATCATCACAAAATATCCAGAAGCGTAAAGCCTACAAACTTGAAATTTGGCCCGTATGTTCCTCTAGGTGCTCACTAAGAAAGGATTTTTTGAAGTGACCATCAGAACATTTAGAGTATTTCCTATAGTATTATTATTATTATTATTATTATTATTATTATTATTATTATTATTATTATTATTATTATTATTATTAACATGCTCTGATGCTAAAGAGTTCTACTCTCCCTCCCCACCTGAAAAGAAATCTCTTCCAAAGGCAAAACACAAGCAGAGGAGAGGAATTTCAGTTTCACATTAGCACCAAGCAGCTTTAGTACACAACAGTTGAGCTAAGCCATGCCCAGGCTCCTTGCTGTCTCCTTATTGCTCACGCAGCATACCCTTTCAGTCTCCAAACAGACTCAGCTCTCACACACTGACAGGACGCTAGCCAGATAAATGCTGACGGATGCTGGTAGGCGGAGGCAGATTTCCCCCTGCCCTATTTTCTTCCCCCAAATCTTAACCCAACCACATAGACCGCAAAGCAGGGGTAGAGAGCTAGTTATTCTATAAAGGTCCTCTTTTTGTCCCTTGTTCCATTTACACAAAGCCAAAGGTACCAGGGTTAGACTAGAAGACCTCTAAAGACTTTTGCAATTCTTATTCTATTGTTCTGTAAAGGTCCTTTGTCTCTTGTTCTTTTATACAAAGACAAGGATACTAGCCCAAATTTTATAATCAAGCAAAGGCCAGCCACCTCCATTCCTAAGGCTCATGCTTCTCAAGAGTTTACTTGGATAATTAGCTATTGATCAATTCCATGGGATTTAGGGGAAAAAAACATATTATCCAGTGTTCGCTTTCTCTCTTCCTCTGTAGATCGAGAAAACCAATCTATGCTGATCACGTAAGTGGCCCTATTTTTCTTTCTATATATTCCCTACTAAAATATTAATAAAAATGGCTTGGTTTTTAATGCTCTACGCACCGTACAAAGAAAAATAAAAGCATATCGTATGAATAAGCGACCAAATTAATAATAAAAAAAGAACAACTTAAAATCGATTTCCTGGCAACAGACACTAATGAGAAAGTTTATTGCAGGCATCAAGAATTGTTTGCAGAAGATGTTTTTTCCTGTTGGAATAAATGTTTCGAGGTTCCTTGAAAAGATTAGAAGCATTTGAAATGTGGATTTGTAGGCGGCTGTTATGTATAAGTTGGGTTGACAAAATCAGAAAGGAGGAGGTGATAAGTGCCTAGGAAAGCCAAGGGAAATCATCAAAACCATTAAAAAAAGCAAAAGTTAGAATATTTTGGACATGGAATGCGACACCCGGAAAAATACGGCATCCTTCACTTAATCCTCCAAGGAAAGATTGAAGGCAAACAACATCCAGGCAGAAGAAGAACATCGAGATTTCAAAATTGAAGGGACCGGTTTGGACAAAACTCAGCAGCCCTTTTTCATGTGACTGTTGATAAAAATAGGATCCCCAACATGATCACCAACATCCAATGACAGATAGGGCAGAAGGAGGAGGAGGAGGAGGAGGAGGAGGAGGAGGAGGAGGAGGAGGAGGAGGAAGAAGAAGAAGAAGAAGAAGAAGAAGAAGAAGAAGAAGAAGAAGAAGAAGAAGAAGAAGAAGAAGAAGAAGAAGAAGAAGAAGAAGAAGAATAATTATTAATTGTAATGATAGCTTGTTAATAATACCTGTCTGCTGAAAAGTGAGACTCTGTTTAGGCCTCACTATTAAAGGATTCTCAGAAAAATACAGCATCCTTCACTTAATCCTCCAAGGAAAGATGGAAGGAAAACGAGGTCCAAGCAGAAGAAGAACATCAGGGCTTCAAAATCGAAGAGACCGGTTTGGACAAAACTCAACAGCCTTTTTTGGTGTGGCTGTTGATAAAAATAGGTTCGCCAACATGATCGCCAACGTCCGATGACAGATATATGGCACAAGAAGAAGAAGTTCCTTTTAGCTCTACCATACAGATAGTCTTTGACTTAGAACAGTTCATTTAGTGACCAAAGTTACAATA
>CM066340.1:14859275-14929275 GCA_033807585.1 Hydrophis major | reverse complement strand
TAGAGTTTCAACTCCCAGAATCCTCAAGAATAGCCACTTTTGGCTGGAAGATTCTGGGAGTTGGTGTGGTCTGGTCCAAATATTTAAAGGGTGATAAGATGGAAGAAATGCATTCTCCACTGTTACACAAATACGGCAGCTTTCCAAATCTAGGATTTTCAACTCTTTGGATTCTCAGGAATGACCACGTTTGGCTGGGAGGTTCTGGGAGCTGGAGTTCACACATCCCATGGCAGGGAACGTTGGTCCATAGGCAAGGCACGAAGAATGAGGATTGGAAACCTAGGAAGAATATGAATGGAACAATAACTCTTGTGTCATGGAACAGATTTCTAGAGAAGATGTCCCTTTCCATTGTCAGTGGTTTTTAAGTAGCGTGTGGATGGCTATTGATCTGCTTTATGGTTGTGTTTGCATTGTACTCTTAACTTGCTCCTTAACAAAGTTAAGTGCTCACTTGGTTAGATTTAACATCATTTTTTTTGTGTATCTGTGCCTTTGCGTTTTGGATGCATGCCACCTATTTTCTTTTATAGTTCAATCTGCTGTGCAAATGTTGATTTGTTAACCTGAGTACGTGAGTTGCATGATCACCTAGTTTTCTCTCTCCCCTCTCTCCCCTCCCTTCCCTTTTGCTGTAGTAGAAAAATATGTCTTGTTATGTCTCACTGCTACTCACCTTCTGCATGTTGAGATGGTTTATAAGCTCCTCAACTTCTATCTCAATGGATCCCAGGTTCCATTCTGTATTTCTGGCTGGGGGCATCTATTTTGAGAGGTAGACTTGTCCTTGGTCCACATGTATAAATGGGATACATTTGCTGTTTCATTTCATTGAGGAGAAATGAAGTGAAGGACACCATTGCTGAAAGCGGTCCCAAAAACAAAGCTAGGTTTTCCATTAACCAAGTGGAGGTATCTGAATGTTCTTCTCTTGGCTCACCAGAAATGTTACTATGATGAGGTTCCTTGGGATTCTTCCTTGAGATTAAGTTGCTGAAGCTAAATAGAGTGCAGACAGATATGGACTTTATAAAAGGTTGTCCATTATGGTTGCAAACCAAACTGAGGTTCCAGCTTGGCTGGGGGAGAAATACTGTATTTCTCTCCCTCATTCTCAGATGTATTGCTTGGCTTCAGACAGCATGCTAAACTCCCAAGGTAGGTGAAGAACTCCCATGTGCCCAGAACAGATGATACTCCATGAAATGTGGTTGAAAGTGATGGTCTGGCTTACACTATCTACTAAAGTAATGGTTGGATTTCCACAACATGTTGAACCATGAAGAAGCAATTCCATTTGAACTCAGACTAGCATATTGTGTGAATATAGGTCTTAAGTGTTGAATATCTTCCATCTCCACTTAGATCAGGTCCACATGCGAAGGTCTAATTAAACTGATTTATTGCTACTTGTGCCTAAGCACAGGAATCTTCTCAACTAACTGTTAGCACCTGCTCGGAGTTAGGTATGAGTCAATGGAATTCAAGGGAGGTTGGACTTAGTCTGCTTGTGGCTACTAAGCATTCTAGGCTGATCTCTCTTTTAACTCCATCCTGAGGTTCTACCACTCCTTCTCCTACATCGACAACTCATGAGACAACTTTTGGAAGGTCTTGTGGGCTTCAACCAAGCTTGAGACATGTTCTCAGGATTTTGCATGTGGCCTTCTTCAGACTGACCTCAGCATGTTCTTCCCTTTTCTCCAGAAGTTTGCTAGGTTGCATCCAGGGGCAATCGATCTGCCTGCCCACCTTGAAAGGGGATTCACCAATTTGGAATACATGGATTGCTGTCTTCAGCCTTAGGCCTTGGGAGAGGATGTATGAGTCACCAGCTCCTGCGGATGGTTTGCAGTTCTAGGGAACATTAGGTGAGGAAGCTTGAATCACTTGACTTCCTCTTCTCTTCCAATTAAGTGATGTTCGATGTCGGCCTCGAGTCATCCTGGCAATGAGAACAATTGCCTTCTTCCATGCAGGAAAGAGTAAATCAAGCCTTGACTAGACTCAGTCAACCCCAGGCGGCTCATTAAGCACATCTGAAGCTTGCAATATGGCATCCTGTCAACCAGGAATTCCAACATGGACGATGGAGAGAAAAAGACTTTGGGCTTACAATTAAGGTTATGAGGATAGAGGTGGGGAAGATGTCCACAAGTGTATGCTGATGGCGGGCTCTTTTGACCTACATCAATACAACTGAAAGAAGCTTTATTGCAGACCCATTGGCTACAGTACAAAGAGCTGAAGAAGCAATGAATTGTCTTAGCAAGAGTTGCTGTCAAGTGTCCAGTGCAAGGGCTGATCGAGAGTGAGTTTGAGGGCAAAATCCAGTCTTGTGTTCCACCAACTGGGAAGAAAATTCCCTCAAATGCAATAGGGCCACCATACTTCACTCTAAATGAAGCTGGATTGTCCCATCTCACTCCACGTGGTTGATGTCACATAAAATGCTTTCGAGTGAATTAGGCTTTATGTCAAGAGAATGCGACATCATTTGTTTGGCTCCTTGAGGAAGACATTTCTGTTTTATTTGAGATGGAATGCAGCTTTCTTCAGCTTTCTGGTCGTTCTTTACCAAGAAGACTGTCAACACTTCCTTGATGATGGCAAACTAGCTCAATCAGTCTCAGTGGGATTGTGTAGCTCTGGTTCAATATGCATTGGAAAACTCCAAGAGTCGTTTATCTTTTCTGGAAGGAGAAGAAGCATCAAGAAACATCTAAAACCTTCTTTCTAAATAATTTCATTCTACTGTACTTTACAAATTATTATTGAAGTTGAAGGAGATTTACCTCTGTCTATCCCCATCTCCTCCATCAACTCCTTCATCTCCATCAGTCCTACCATCTGCACCTCCATTTCCATCCTTCTTCTTCATCTCCACCTCTCTGTCTCCATCTCCCATCACCTCTATCTCTATAGCTCCAGACACACAGACACATATGTGTACAATGCATACTTGCTCCAAGAGAGTAAATATTTAGCTTTGTTTTTAATCATTTTTCGGAATGGCTTTAGAAAATTAAGAATCCCATTGGGTTGGTTGGCCTCGATTAGGAAGCACTGTTTGATATGTTGCTGAATCTTTGGCTTTGACATGGGACCTTCCAACTTTCAGCATGTGGCTGCCCCCTCAAGTCATTCCCAAATCATCTAATCTTTACAGCTGCATGTAACATCACGTTTTCTTCACTGGATTGGAAACGTTGGAAGACAGCAAAGAACAAGGAGGTGGAGGGGAGGAGGTTGGGAGAGAATGAAAGGCCTATCCCTTAATTAAGAAAACCAACACATCAGACTGTTGGGTAATTATGGCTTTAACTGCAGCTTTCACACAAGGGACTTGAACCAGGCAGTGTTTTATAAGGGTAAGTTAATTAATATTTATGTATTACCTGGAATGTGCAACACGACCAAGAACACACTTAAAACAGGGTTATAAAAGAGTGAAGTACTGAAGTGGTTTTCACACCTTCTCGGCAAGTTTTATTCTCTTTCTTGAGCTGTTTGATGCAATGAAGGCTGTTTTGGGGTGTGGTTGGATGCCCCTTTTGCGATGTCAATGGACTGCTTTGACAATGAGGCCTTGCAACTTCTCAGAATCTCTCTTCTCTCACTCTCTTACGGGAGGGTTTCCCAATCTTCATAATACCCACTCATGAAAGGACCCTTTCTCATCACTAGTTCTTCACTCGTGGTTCTCCAGACAGTCATGTTTATATCTGTCGGCTGATTCAGACCGCCTTTGCAGACATGTGGGCTCCCTTGGATTCAGTGAAGTTGGAAAAAGAAGGTTGCTCCAATAGGCTGCCTCTCTCGAAGAACTTTGGGTCCTCCTCAGTGTTATTAAATCAGTTTATAAGAGTAAATTGATATTCTAAAGAAGAGTCCTTCAGGAGAAGCAACTGAGAACCACACCTCGAATACCGCATCCAGTTTTGGTCATCACACTATCGAAAAAGATGTTGAGGCTCTAGAACAGCTTTGCTGGCTGAGGTATTCTGGGAGTTGAAGTTCAAAAGTCTTAAAGTTGCCAAGGTTGGACACCCCTGCTCTAGAACAAGGGTCTTCAAACTTGGCAAGTTTAAGACTTGTGGACTTCAACTCCCAGAATTCCTGAGCTAACATGACTGGAGGAGGAATTCTGGGAGTTGAAGTCCACAAGTCTTAAAGCTGTCATGTTTGAAGACCCCTGCTCTAGAAAGAGTGTAGAGAAGAGGAACCAGGATGATGAGGGGACTGGAGGCTAAAACATACAATGAAAGGTGGCAGGAACTGGGCTTGGCTAGTCTAGTGAAGAGAAGGACCAGGGGAGACAGGAGAGCATCTTCCAATATTTGAGGGGCTGCCACAGAGAGGAGGGGGTCAAGCTACTTTCCAAAGCCCTTGAAGGCCAGACAAGGAAGAATGGATGGAAACCGAACAAGGAGAGATTCAACCTGGAATTAAGGAGAAATTTTCTAATGGAACAAGCAACCCATGGAACAGAAGTTGCCTTCGGAAGTTGTGGGAGCTTCATCACTGGAAGCGTTCAATAAGAGATTGGACTGTCCTGTCAGAAATGATGTAGGGTTTCCTGCTTGGGTGGGGAAGTTGGACTAGATGACCTACAAGGTCCCTTCCAACTCTGTTAATCTGTCTCTGTATCTTGAGCTTGGATGCCTTGATAAATAGACCCTCTGGAGACCTCTGGCCCAAGACAATTCACTAAAGGCCTAGATTTGGACTCTCCTCAGTTCTTCTGGTTCTGTTGACTCAGTTCCTTCACTCTCAAGATCAAAGTCTTCAGGTTCACTTCCCCTCCCCAAGGAAGATAGCCTTTCCTTATGTTAGATTTGCCACATCTTTCTGGAAGAGTCACAAAAGAAGATGAAAAGATCTGAGAACATCCTTGATCATTTGACAGCTGACATTTTGGTGGTTCCAATTCGTTCCCGTACCCGTTGCCTCCTTTGGGTGCCCTTAAACACAGTGTCTTTCTTGTGCTTAGGCACAACCATTGAGTAAATTTCTCAAACCACTAATTACAGGGAACGAAATCTAGTCTCTTTCATCCTGGGAGCTACACGGCTGCTGGAAGGAATCAAAAGGGAAAACATGAGGCATTGAAATGCTCCAACAGCTTGCTGATGTCTGTTGGCATCGAGAGCGATAGCTTTTCTTCTTCTTCTTTTTTCTTCTTTGTGCAAATTTCCAGAAGAGCTAAGTGCAACAGAAACAAAAAACAAAGCTTACTTTTTCACTTCTGGCAACAATTAGAGAAAGAGTTATCCACTTGATTTTTTTTTTCCTGGTATGATGATCCACAATCTCTGGAGAAGCATCGAAATCTTTGATTCTAAGATTTGTGTTACTGTCTCTAGTTACCTTGGCAGGTAATTGTGGCGGATAATTAAGGCCAAAATTACTTGGATGTTGGGCCGGTCTTTCAACTTGAACTATTATGTGGCAACTTATCCTAGATTTCATCTTAGCTTCTTATTTCCTCTCCCGCAGGAAATATCTTCTAGTCAATCTAGCACTCATCATTACAAGACCAGTAGCAAACCATCAATGGAGATTGTTAAGGAAAGTTTTTCTATTTCTCTAGTGTTGCTATTTAGTTGTGCATTTGATTTCTGGAGGGGCTGAAAATCAAATATGGGAAAAACAACCATAGTTTTGAAACCAACTTTGCCCTGAAGGCAGATGAGATTAGCAGACAGAGTCAAAGAGTAAGCAGTAAGTTAAATACGTGTTGGACAAAGCAAGAAAACACAACAGGATCTCAAAATGGAGGACAAAATTCTGTGCAAACTCCAAGCTGAAACTAGTGAATAATTTAAAACTTTCAAAATGGTTATTTCTTTTTTTAAAAAAGCTGCGTTGTAATTATGAATGGTAACTGAATCATTTTAAGAAATTGCATTGCTCGTTGTTTTACTTTTGCAATGTGTTTTGAAGGCCTTGTTAAAAAAAGCAAAGGAACCAAGGTGACCATTGACTTAAAGCTGAAGAGACCATCAAATAGCTTGAAGCTTAGTAGATCCACGATTGTTTCTTCTCTATCTCCTAAGGTTGTCCAAAGGGTAAAACATAGAGAAGACATGACACTTCACTGTCTTCAACTTCAACTCTAGAAATACAATGAGTCACATTATTTAAAAGCAAGCCAAGATATTTCAAAGTATGTAGAGCACAATTGGAAAATGAAGAAGGTCCCACTGAAATCAACAGATATAGTTAAGCATCCGTTCCCGTGATATTTTTAAACATTGATCATCTCAGATTTATGGATCTCAACATCGAGAAGATCATCATTCATGCACATATCTCCTTGCTCCTTGGCCCAAGGAGGTTGTGAAGCAGAGATGAGTGTTTAAGGCAATCCCAGAGGCAATTTTTAACAGTGTGATGAGTTATTGCAGATTTCTGAACCACCATATTCATGGCTCTTGATGGCCATCCAAAGAACCAAGCTAAGATGCAGGTTGCTCAGGTGGCTGAACCCTCAAACAATGCCCAACTCCAAACCCAGGTCCACCTCAAACTAATTCCTTGATGTTTCTTCAGCTAGGTTAACAAAACAGCGAGAAGCAAAATGACGAGGACAAGAAACATGGCCTTCAAACCATCTCTTTGCAAGCTTGGTAAGACCTCACAGCCTCCTTCCTAAATTCAAGCCAGGGTGCTTCCACCCACTTGGTTAATTTGCTGTTAGCAAGCCTGGCCTTGTGGTGGGGTTAATGATTCACTTATTGAGCCGATTGGCTTTTTCATATCAGTTCGCCCAACTGATCAGGTGCTGAAAGTGGACAGTTTATTTGTTCAGCCATTGACTTTTGGAGGTGGTAACTAAGAAGCTTAAGAGCTCAGGCGTCCAAAAAATTCCGGAGATGCTTTCCTTGGCTCGTTAAAGGAGAACTGTTTGGGAGTTGACAAATGAGAAGATGATGGAGGGCAATTAGCAAAGCAGAATAATGTGCTGCCTTATCTGTAAGCAATGGGGAGGGGGAGGCAAGAATTCAGTGGGCAGGTTAAAACCATGGACTTCTGACAATGAGTAACTTTTGTCTCTGGAAAGTGATTAGCACTCTGTGCTTCCTGCCCAGTTATAAACACACCTATTTAGGTGGAATTCCATCACCGATTTATGGCTGAAGGGAAGCTGAAGGGAAGCCCATTCTCCTCTTCCTCACTCAGAAGCTGCAATGCATGTCCGTGAGTGCAACACACATTCCAAACCACACAATTGGACTCGATTTTGTTGTTGTTGTTGTCGTTGTTGTTGTTGTTTTGAAAGGGTGGGATTGTGTTGCTTCCTCCTGTTACCTGCTGGGCCAATACATCAACGTTCACACTGATTGCTAGGCGGTAGCCACCCCTGATAGATTCTTATATATGTCCTTGATGTTCACCAGAGGAAGACAACTTAAGATCCTAGAAGGCATATGGCCACTGAAAGCCTTAAGCTCCACCTGGAGTTCTGAATATTGTTAAGATGGTTAAATAGGTGGCAAGGTCAATGGGCTAATTAGAATAGAATAGAATAGAATAGAATAGAATAGAATAGAATAGAATAGAATAGAATAGAATAGAATTCTTTATTGGCCAAGTGTGTTTGGCACACAAGGAATTTGTCTTGGTGCAACTGCTCTCAGTATACATAAAAGAAAAGATACATTTGTCATTATGAACTCTTTCCACACAGTCTCCATTGATATATAGTAGGAGAGACTCTGCTTTGCATCTTCTGAAGTCTATAATCAATTATTTGGTCTTTTGGATGTTCAGGGTGAGGTTATGACTCTTTTGTAACCTTCCAACAAGCAAAAGTCAAAATGGGGAAGGCAAATTCACTTCACAGCCAACTTAATCATTGCAAGTGATTCACTCAATGACCGTGGCAAGAGGTAATAAAATGGGCCAAATTTCACTTGACCCATGGCTCATTCAACAAGAGAAATGTTGTGGCTCAGTTTGTGGCCATAAGTTGAAGACTCTCTGTCTCCATGGAGATCATTGCAATTCAAAATAGTTTGGGATTCAGCCCAACTGGCTTTGGAGGGTGTGTTAAGTCAAACATATCGCACAAGGAATGTATAGCATCGACATGAAAGGAACAGGCAGCTGCAGAAATTCAAAATGATAGAAACAGCCATCCCAGATTTCCTCCTTAAAAAAACTGGGGGAGAAGGCAAAGAAATTTTTCCAGCTTATAATTTAATGCAAATTTCTTTAACTCATGCTTCCCCTATTTTTTATATTTTCCGGGAGATTAGTGTGACCGTTGATATATATGCGCTTTTCCAGATGTTATTTTCCAAAATAACGAAATACAATGATGCAGTAGTTAGGGAAAATGTGGTCCTAGTCTAAAGCATGTCATGCTGAAAATATGCACGTTATTTTGGTGGAAAGTTGTTGGTGAAAAGGTACAACAAACAGGGGAGGGGAAAGAATGGCTACATACGTTGGGTGGGGGGGAGGACATCCTAAAAAAATACACATAAATTTGAAATGCGGAATTACCGGTCAAGAAATTCGTGCAGAAATGAGATGGGATGAACTTAAGGCTAGAAAACAAATCCTTGAAATTATATATATATATATATATATATATTAAAAAATCCTTCTTTGGGTTTGTCACTGATGTGATGGCAGGTTGCTGTGATGGCAACCAATCAATGGGAAAAGTTTCTTTCTTGATAAATAAAATAGTTCTTCATCGGTAGTTTGTGAGAAGCAGAGCGAAGGGGAGATTGGTTGGGGAAACCTGATAGTTTTCTTCGCTGAAATAGGATTATCTCTCTTTGCATACTGATTTTGTGAAAATGGGGAAATAGGTTGTGTTGTAAAGACGAACAAATGCAGCCATACACGAAAGAATACATGTAATATAGTGAATATCAGGGTGAACCCTGTGGCTTCTTTGGGGTGAATATGTCTCCTTCAGAATAACGGAGTTGGAAGGGACCTTGGAGGTCTTCTAGTCCAGTCCCCTGCTCAAGCAGGAGACCCTATATCAGTGGTGGCTAACCTTTTTGGACTCCTGTGCCAAAAATTGTTCACATGCTTGCGCGGGCGCACTCACATGTAAGCACCTAGAAGACAATGTGTGCGTCCTCCATGTGCCCTGCACATGCATGCACAATCCTCCCCCATGCCCCCCCAGGACACCTCCTTACCTGCACTGTACCTCCCAGCTGATTTTCGGCCCATTTGAGGCCTTTTTCGGCCTCCCAGAGGCTTGAGGAAAACTTCTGCAGCCTTTGCAGGCCGAAAAATGGGCCTGTTTTGTTACTTCTGGTATTTCCGGAAATAGAGGAAGTGATGAAACGGGCCTATTTTTCGGCCTGCAAAGGCTTTCCTCAAGCTTCTGGGAGGCCGAAAAAGACCTCAAACAAGCTGAAAATCAACTGTGAGATGCACGCATGCGCAGTGAGGTAAGTTTGCCTGCGGCTCACGTACCAGCACAAATGGCTCTGCCATAAGTTCACCATCACAGCCTTATATCATTCCAGGCAGGTGGCTCTCCAGCCTCTTCTTAAAAACCTCCAGTGATGTAGCACCCATAACTTCTAGTGGCAAGCTGTTCTACTGGTTTATTGTCCTCACTGTTAGGAAGTGTTAGTTCCAGGTTGCTTCTCTCTTGGATTAGTTTCCAACTATTGTTTTCTGTCCTGCCTTCAGGTGCTTTGAAGAATAGGTTGACTCCCTCTTCTTTGGGGCAGCCCCTCAAACATTGGCAGACTCCTATCATAGGTTGGCATGATCCATAGGACCCAAGAATTTGGCAATAATCCTGCCTAAATAAGACCAGGTCTAAACTGAAGCCTCTTGGTTTAGTTCAGTAATTCATTTGTTCAGTTAGAGACTTAGTATAACACATTTCCTCTCCATGGACCCAACGAAGCCAAAAAAAGGTCCAAATTTAGCAAAGCCCCAACCCCTAAAATGTCACCCACCCTTCCTTTCAAGAAAAATGAACTCTTGGTTTCATTAGGCTTAGTTCTGTGGGAAGAAATATCCTTCTGGGTTCAGTTCCAAGCTGGGAGAAAGACACTGGAAACGTGGAGGCTGAAGATGATTTAATGATGAAGCAGAAGCATAGGGATTCTGGGCAGCTGACCCCATGGAATTGAGAGTTGGGGGAGGGGGCATTTATACCTTCTCTTGGACTTTGCAATTGAGCTTCCTGTTCTTGTGCAAAAACATCTCTTCTATTGGTTGTTGTCAGACTCCCATGGGGCCATGTACAAATCCTAGGAGTTTGTCTGAGCCAAGTTTGGTTGAAGTTTGAACTGCTGGGGGTGGTGCACCTGAGATGATGCAATAAAGGGGCTTTGGGCAATTCCTATTGTGGCTGAGGGCTACTCCTATGTGGATCTTGGGTGAGGGTATTTGCTTAGGAATAGAACTAGCTGTCTCTCTATCTGTTAAGTGCTGACATCTGCTGAGGGCTATTAAGAAAGGTGGAGGACTGTGCTTTCTATCTGCAAGAGCACATTTCTCCCTTTAGGGAAATATAATATTCTGCTTTTTTAATATTTCCAAAAACATTTCATTCTTCTAGGAGAGGGGTGGGTGTTAACTTTCTACAATTCTTTTCTTCTGTATTTCCTTTTCCTCTTGGTTTTCGTCTTCAGTTCATGGTGGGCTCCCCTTTTTGGTTCCTTAGCTCTGATTCATACCTTGATCCTCAGGTATGACTCCTGAGCTCCTCGTTCTTCCTCCTGTTCAAAGAAGGGCCTCCGGGTGAATTCCTGACCTTGACAGATGATACAGTCGCATCACAAAGGGCTCTTGATTTGCCCAACCAACCAAACGTCCCTGAAAGAGAAGTGTCTTGCTTGCAACTCTTGTGATTCTCAGTGAAGCATGTCACATCTGTCTCAGTTTCCCCCCTCCCTACCTTTTCTTGCTCCATTTATTTTAGTTCCCCTCGGATTTCTCACAGTCTTTAAACTTAGTGACAGAAATTCTATTCTGGTGTGATGGATCTTCTAAGGTCTAGAAACCTTCCTCTCTCCCTTCCTTCCTTCCTGCCATTAAGGTCTATCTGCCACTGCAAATTAAGCTCTTCAGAACTTCATTCGCAGGGCCATATATCACCATAGAATCGGCAAACTGAGCTGTATTAAAAACAGATTTTTTTTTTCCCTAAAGGACATTTGGAAACCCAAATCATGGAGACACCCAATGCCATTGTCCCTGCAACACATCCTGGGATTGTCAGGCCTTTTATTGCTTGTGGTGAAAGATGAGATGGGGGAACACAAACACCCACCCACTCATCAGTCCAATTAATCAATACTGTTCAGATAATACTACTCAACAAGTTAAATCTGTCTAGGTTGGTTTCTGAAGACTCTGGTGGCATACACCGTTTTCATCTCTCAGGTCTTTCTATTCTTTACGCCCGCTACTATACGTGATCCCAGCTCAGATTCCTTGTAGAATCAAACTATGATGTCATTGGGATGGATCACCCATTGAGAAGCAACACATCCCCCATATCCTAGAAAAGAATAAAAATTTAGAAGAAAGCAACTGTGCAACGTGTCAGTTAGAGATGAAGGAACTCTACCAACATGTACTTAGAAATAGACTGGAGGCTACAAGATATGGCAATAACAAGACAAACCATGAGTAGGGACGAAGGACATGTAAAGCTTAAGCAATATATAACTCTACAGGGGCAAAATGACATGCAAGCTAAGGTGAGGTGCAACTCCATAGACGAATGGACATGTAGACTAAATACAAGAAAGGACACCAAAAAAGGTAATAGCTTTGTGAAATGTTACTTTCCTATTTCTGGAAATCAGCTGTATAAAAGATAGTGTTACGGTGTTTGTTCAGGGCCTCAACTGTCAGATTGGACTTTCAGTTTTTGTAAAACTGTAGGCAAAGAAGCTGTTGGAAATCAGGACATTGCTTCAGTAAATATTCAGATTCCTTAAGGTGCTAGACAGAAATGATCTCACCAATTTTATCATCATAATTTGTAAGATACCGCAATGACTACCCCTGTGTTATCCCTCAGAGAAGGAGGTCTTCAAGTCTTGAAGTCACAAAACTTAGGTTATCACCATAGGCTTAGTCAGTTTCTTCTAGATCTTCACTCAGCGGAGTTTGACTTCTTTTGTGGGCGGGAAGTCCTAGGGTCCAACTCATCATCTCCAGATAGGGCTGGAAAATATCCTTCCTGAAACTCTGCACAAAACTTTCCACCAGTCTTGTCTGAAATGAGCTAGTATCTCAGTGCCTGGGGAATTCTGGAAGTTGAAGTCCTACACTTCTTCTAGTTGTTGAGGTTGAAAGTTGAGGATGTCTCTAGAGAAAGCAATGATAGTCTGGGTCCCTAGTTTTATAAGAAAAAAAAAAAAACAAACACCAAGGACCAAGAAGGACCAAGATTTCTTGGTAGACTTCTTTTAAACTTTGAAATGAAAGGCAGCAAATGCTTGTGTGGGTAAAGACACACAGAACTGGGCAGCAATTCAAAAAGATAGGGAATTATATTGGAGGAAGAGACAGGAAATGTGTTGCTATGCTCATCATGTGTTGCTGTTATTAAAGCACAGATAAAGATGTGAAAGGACACCTTTATCTATTTTATTGCCACCACAATGAAGAAGCAGAATGTGGGTAGCTTCGTTGCAAGAAAGGAAATATTAAAGGTAAAGATTTCCCCTTGCACATATGTGCTGGTTGTTTCCAGCTCTAGGTGGCAGTACACATCTCCGTTACAAAGCCGAAGAGCCGAGCGCTGTCCGAAGACGTCTCTGTGGTCATGTGGCCAGCAGGCCTAAACGCTGAAGGCGCATGGAGGAACGCTGTTCCCTTCCCACCAAAGAGGTCCCTATTTTTCTACTTGCATTTTTTACATGCTTTCGCACTGCTAGGTTGGCAGAAGCTGGGACAAGGAACGGGAGCTCACTCCAATATGCGGCACTAGGGATTGAACCGCCGCACTGCCGACCTTTCTGTTCGATAAGCTCAGCGTCTGAGCCACTGCATCCTAAGGAAATAGTAACCTCGTGCAAATCGGAAGCATGAAATTTGGGAAGTGAGTGGGTGGGATGATAGCCTGTGAAAATCGCAACATTATGATTTCAAAGATATCTGTTTTTCTCCACTGGTAGAGAAGAACCAAACTCATAGACCTCCCAAATTGGAACATCACGGAATAATAGAGTTGGAGGGTACTTTGGAGGTCTTTAAGTCCAACTTCCTGCTCAAATAGAACTCTATCATTCTGCACAACTGGCTGTCCAGTTTTTTCTTTCAAACCTCCAGTGATGGAGCACCCATAATTTCTGAAGGCAAGCCATTCCACTGATTCATTGTTCTCACTGTTAGGAAATTTTATTTCTAGCTTGGATCCCTCCTTGATTAGTTTCCATCCATTGCTATTTGTTCCACCCTCAGGTGCTCTGGAGAATTTAGAGAATTTGGAGCATGATTTATAAGAGGACAGAAGAAAAAAAAAATCAGGTATTATTTTTAAAACAATCGATTGGATGAAAACCATTCCTCCCAAGAAAAAAAGCTCATTTTTTCAATAAGGCATAAGAAATGTCAAACAAGGCAGCTCACCGTGTTCAAAACTAAGCATCTATATTGACCTCTTCAATTGGAAAATAAATGACTGGAGTTTCCCTGGTGTTAAGGTATTTTTTTTTATATATATTCTTTTCCTCCTGCTGGAGGATTAAATTTATTTGAAAACATGCCTCTTCTTGTCTTCCCACCTGTTTCTTTCCACATACCTCTCGGGGAGTCCGGAGATTATCAAAACTTTCATTGTCTTTTCCTGCCTGTCAATTTTTTGCTCCTAAAATAGCTCTCATTTATATGTTCTTACTCCTGCTGTTTGACTCCATCCTTCCCGGAGACCTCAGGAGAAAACATTTTCTCTGGGTTGATGGAGTGGGAGGTGAAAATTGCTATGTGAGGAGAAAACTGCAGGTTATCAAAATAATATGCCAGTGTAAAAGCTGGGGGAAGTGGAGTATGGAATCAGGAAGTGGTGTTGAGCGTTGGAGAAGTTTGATCCCAGCCAAGAAGATGACCTCTGCAAGGTGGGAGAGGGATGTCCTACACCCCTTGTTCCTTTTTTTTCACACCCTTCCTGACCCCTTTCCGAACAGTTGCATGGAACTCTGGCGCCGTTTATGGAGAGCTTCAGTCCTTCAGGTCATAGTTGTCCCAAATAGGCTTTTCTTTAAAAAGACAACTGGACTTTCTTTGTTCTTCCTTCAAGACATTTCGCTTCTCATCCATGAAGCTTCTTCAGTTCTGACGGAATGAGGGAGAATGAAAGGATTTGTATTCAATGCAGTCATCTGGTCGTTAGCACTCTCTCTGAGAGTCATGGAGGCCTCTTGGAGGTTTCAGGTGACCCCGAGGACACAGCTAAACCTCTAAGTGGCCTCCATGACTCTCAGAGAGAGTGCTAATGACCAGATGACTGCAAGGAATACAAATCCTTCCATTTCCCCCCCCCCCATTCTGTCAGAACTGAAGAAGCTTCTCGGATGAGAAGTGAGATGACTTCAAGCAAAAACCAAGAAAATCCAGTTGCCTTTTGCAAAAGAGCCCCTTTGGGTGAGTTCTAGCCCGTTTCCAGCATTTGAACATTTTTTTGACTCAGGAAGAACCCCAAAACCGAATCCAACGAGAAAGACCCCACAAGACAAACCTTGTTACAGCCTCAAATATGGGGTACAATGTAGACTATCCTCCTGATGGTGCACCCTGGACTAAATAGTCATGACTAAATAGTCTACATCAGGGTGTCAAACTCAAGGCCCATGGGCTGGGTGAAGCCCACAAGGATCTGGCCTAGAAACAGCAAAGGACTGGCCTGTGGTGCCTCTGCCAATGAAAACAGAGCTCGGGGGGTGGAGTGTTTTTGCTGCTGGAGCAGTGGTGGGATTCAATTTTTTTTTACTACCAGTTCTGTGGGTGTGGCTTGGTGGGCGTGGCTTGGTGGGCGTGGCAGGGGAAGGATACTATAAAATCTCCATTCCCTCCCCACCCCACTAACCTGCTTTCTAGCTCTGTTCTCCTGGCACGAAACAGCAGCACGAATACCAAAAATAAAAACAACAGTACATGCCGTGTTTTGTTACACTGTGCGAAATAAATAAATCCTCCAATCTCTCCACAACGTTCAGGATAGACCTTGGCCAATGAGAGACCGTATCTTGTAGGGCTGCAATCCTTCAGGTGTGAGTTCTAGAGGAGCCTTTGAAATCTGGAGCAAGAAAGGTGACTTTCCTTGGTGCCCTTTCTTTTGTTGGTCAACGGAGCTGCCATAATTTGATCTCAGAGCTGAAAATGACAGCGCGTCAATTTCCACACTCCCATTCCCTTTCCGGGCACATTTTGGGAGTGGGGCAGTAAATGAAAAAGGGGATTAAAACCCATATATTCTGAAGGTTGAGTTCCTGTGTTCATTGAATCCGGATGTTGAAAAGCTCCATTGCCAATTCTCAACAGAGGAGAAAGTGAGTTGGAGAACAATAGCTTTTGTATAAGCTTGGCCAATGTTCGGCTTACAACAACTTTTTACAGAGCTTTTGCAAGGAGCTATAATAATTTTTAAGACATTTTTCAGGCACCCATCCAGCTCAAATAGGTGGTTTATCTGGTAATATTATGATCTGGTAGAAACATCTGTCTTTCCACTGTAACTAGGAGAAGGAGAGAAAGAGTTTTCTTAAATTAAATTAAATTAAATAGACCTAGAAAATCTAGAACTATGCCGCTTTTGGTCCGATCTAAGTATAGTACATAAAATCATACATTTCAATGTCCTACCTGTCAATGAATACTTCAGCTTCAACCATAAAAACTCAAGAGCAAACAATAGATACAAACTCAAGGTTAATTGCACCAAACTTGATTGCAGGAAATACGACTTCAGCCACAGAGTGGTCAATGTCTGGAATACTCCACCTGACTCTGTGGTTTCTTCCCCAAATCCCAAAAACTTTAACCTTATACTGTCTACTATTGACCTCACCCCTTTCCTAAGAGGTCTGTAGAAGAGGTCTGCAGAAGCGCACCAAAGTGCCTACTGTCCTATTGTTTCTTTTATTTTTCTTATATGTACCCATTTCATGTATTCATAACTGTGTTTATACTTATACCTGTTATCTTATAATCCCTTGACAAAATAAAATAAAAAAATAAAAAGGAGACGAATAATTTGTAAACAATCCAGGAGAAAATGATAAGGAAGAACTTGCCAATTGAAGAAGATAATAACAGAATAATTGAGTTGGAATGGACCTTGGAGGTCTTTTAGTCCAACTTTCTGCTCAGTCAGGAAGCCCTGTGCCACAGATGGCCAGAGAATTCTGGGAGTTGAAGTCCACAACTCTTAAAGTTGCCAAGTTTGGGGACCCCTGCTCTATGCCATTTCAAGTAAAATGCTCATCCACTCTCTTCCTGAAAGCCTCCAGCGTTGGAGTACTGACAACTTCTGGAGACAAGTTGTACCACTAATGAATGAATATGGTGAAGTTAAGTCAAAAGACAAAAGTGAAGATGGAGATCTTGGAGGTGTGATCTTTTGGATCCTACAACACAGAGAGATGTTGATTATTACTACCCCTCTCTCTCCCTCCTTCGCTCCTTTTCATTTTGCATTTTGCTCACCCAGGCAAGTCATGTAAATATAACCCATCCTTGATTATACCGTTTTTTTCAGGAAAGGTGCCAAAATTTGGATCTGCTTGGAGCAGGGTTGACTTGCTTGTAGGGGCCTGTAACCTGGATAATGTCTAATTGAAACTGGATGTGCTTAGAGATATACTCAGCTGTTAAGAACCCTTGGCTTGCCAACATCTTCTTCATTACACATGGGGAAAAAAAAATAGGAATTAAGTGCCATTCCTTGTGTTCTATTTGCTCACACACAGGAGAAAAAAACCCCCCTCTTTGACAGACTTTTATTGCTGTTGCTCTCTGGTTAGTTGAGATCTTTTCAGTTTGGCTTTCTTGCTATGGGGAGATGACATCTAAGAGAAAGAGGGCCTTGGAGCTACACTAAAATTGGCATTGTATCCCCTGCAGATTTTCATTATCCTAGAGTTGAGTTGGGTCTTGTCCTACAAGGCATGAAGAGTGATGAGATCCAAGGATGCTGAAAGGGAGAAGTTCAGTCACCATGGCAACGCGGAGATGATGTATGGTGCAGTGAGGTGGGGCCAATGACTATTAGCATTCAATGATGATGATCTCACTGCTGTCATTGGGAGTGGACTCCTTTTACCCTGCCAGCATCAGAATTGTACTGCCTTATTGGGAAGCACCTGTGAACATCTTGAGTCTTGGTTAGATGAGATAAGAAGAATCTGATTAAATAGGAATTTGGAGTATATAGACCACTTCCCATGTCCAGATCGAAAAGGCAGGTATTGTCTACCAAGAAGGACCCCAGATTGTTTGTGTGGCTGGACTACGTTGAATTGTGTTTATAACCTTAGGTTATAAAGCCTTAGTTAGGACCACATGTGGAATACTGCATCCAGCTTTGGTCACCACAATATAAAAAAAGATGTTGAGACTCTGGAAAGAGTGCAGAGAAGTGCAACAAAAGTTGATTAGGGGACTGGAGGATAAAACAAACAAAGAATGGTTGCAGGAATTGGGTATGTCTACTCTAGTGAAAAGAAGGACTAGAGATGATGTGATAGCGGTGTTCAAATATCTCAGGGGCTGCTACAGAGAAAAGGGAGTCAAGCTATTCTCCAAAGCATCTGGAAAGCAGGACAAGAAGCAATGGATGGAAACTAATCAAGGAGAGAAGCAACTTAGAATTAAGGTGAAATTTCCTGACAGTAAGAACAATTAATCAGTGGAACAACTTGCCTCCAGAAGTTGTAAATGTTCCAACACTGGAAGTTTTAAAAAAAGATGTTGGATAACCATTTGTCTGAAATTGGAAGACCACCAAAGTCCCTTCCAACTCTGTTGTTCTGTTAAATGCTAGATTTCCAGGAAGAAATCTCAGTTAGCTGTAGGGTTTCTGACAGCAACATATTGTGGGATCCTTGGTGCACTCTGAACTTGGTGGTTTCCTTGCAGACATTTCATGACCAAACTAGGTAACATCATCAGTGCTTCTAGAGAGCACCAAGGATTCCACAGTTCAATCCTGAACTACAAATCAGCACAAACAGATTGGCTTTTGGTATGTATGCCATGTTCTTGTCTTGCTTAATGCCCACTACTAGCAGCTGTAAGGTTAGTGCAATTTTCCAAAGGTCTATTTTTAAGACTATCCCTGCTGTCCTGCAATAACTTAAGCATCCTGCCTGGAAAAATCAGGTGTTCACAGTTTCCCAGGGATGGTATTTCTAACTGCTGCTGATATATTTAGAGGGGAAACTACCTGCAGATGGTGGAAAACAATTTAGAAGCCACTGTCTTTGGAAAAAAAAACACCCCAAGACGGTTAAAACTGGTATGATCTCAGCCTTTCATTTTGGAAGGCCTGGAATTCTAACGGAAGATGAGGAAGTCGGTTTTTCTGAAACGGGATGGGAAGGAAACCACAAATAATTTCAGGCCCTAATAAAACCTGCAGTGTCATGCTAATGTCTTTGTCCTTCTCCCTTTTAACTTCCTTGCACTGGGAGGTGATGCCAAGTTTGCAATTAGCAAAAGGGATTCTAGAAACTGGGTGGAGGGACATGAAAACATCTCAAATGCCAGTCAAGAACAACATCTGTTCGTGCTTCATCAGCTTTAGTTAGTGAAGAAATATCTGCCACCACATGTGCAATTATAGAACATAGAATAATAGAATTGGAAAAGACCTTGGAGGTCTTCAACTCCCTGCCCATGGAGGAAGCCCGATAACCATTTCAGACAAGTGGCTGTCCAGTCTCTTCTCGAAAGCCTCCAGTGATGGAGCACCCATAATTTCTGAAGGCAAATTCTTCCACTGGTTGATTGTTCTCACTGTTAGGAAATTTCTCCTTAGTTCTAGGTTGCTTCTCTCCTTGGTTAGTCTCCATCCATTGTTTCTCATCTTGCCTTTTGGTGCTTTGGAAAATAGTTTGACCCCTTGTTGACTGGAGAAGTCTTATGATCAAATTTGGAAACTTCATGAAGATGCAAGCAAGTTTTGCTCCATAGATCAGATGACTTCACACAACATTTTTCTCCCTGTTGGTGAAACTTATCTATCCAAATATAACTAAGCACAAGTTTGGTCATTTTTAATTTCCACTGGGACTGATGAAGCTAAATCAGATTATTTTGATATTATTGAAATATTTCAGGTGAAGACTCAGACAAGGCAAGTGAGAGAATGAAATAAGTAGTTGTACTTAGATTGTTGAAAAGCTACATCACTGTTTGTGCCTTTGTTGTCAAAGCCATGCAAAGCTCTGAAGAGGTTCTTCATTTCAACATGAAGGGTTCATATGAAGGACTTTTGAAATGATTGTTTTTATTATCACAGTTACTATGGTTATTTTGCCCATGGCTTGAAACAAAGAAGAAGAAGAAGAAGAAAAATCTGTCTTACACTGAAGATTCTCTTCTTGATGCAAGCAGATGTTTCTGCTGCCCACTGTGTCTCAACATCTGACATTATGCTGACAAGGAAAAATATTGCATCCTGGCAAGATAATATATAACCATGCAATCTTAGAGCAGACAGAATTCTTCAATTATTTTATTTTGTCATAAGTGATGAAAATGATGACTGTCCCTTGGAGAACAGTTTCCAAGACATCTGTGGCACTCAAAACTGACTTGTTCTCAGAGGAAGAAAATGGAGACCTTGACTTGAAACTTCTGTGAAGTTTTGAAATTCCACGATGTTTTCTCTTCACAGATGAAGCAGTGAGTGAGAGGGCCTAAAAGCTATTCATAGTGATAATAACCATAATAACCACAATGATAGTTTTTTCTAGTTTGAATCAGGGGTCTTCTACAAAAAGTACTGCAAGACAGAAAGAGCATATTTTCGGGGCCACAAATGAGAGGCTAGGTTGATTTTTTTCAATAAACCATGTGAGAAGCCTCTGTGGTGTAGTGGTTAGAGGGCAGCACTGCAAGCTACTTGTGCTGTAGCCAGCTGCCTACAATTTGGCAGTTCAAATCCCACCAGGCTCAAGGTTGACTCAGCTTTCCATCCTTCTGAGGTGGGTAAAATGAGGGCCCAGATTGTTGGGGGCAATAAGCTGACTCTGTAAACTGCTTAGAGAGGGCTATAAAGCAGTATATAAGTCTAAGTGCTAGTATTTGTTTTCTTGGCTGTCCATCACATTCTCAGGAATCTTCTCTTGAGGCCAAAGTCCAAAAATGTCAATACTCATCTTATCTCTTCAATGGACATCCCATTAGACATAATCAGACCATCAAAACATTGAAGCAATGTAGAAATGGATGTTTTGTGTGAATGGGTGCCCACCTGTCTCATTTCCTTCCAGGCGAGCTTTCCCAAGGCAGCTGTTTTGTGGAGGCCATCTTCTCACACCTATTTTATGATACTCTTCACAAAATGCCACCCACATCCCAACTGTGCCCGATCATCGCAATAAGAACAGCAGCAGCAGAATTGAGAAGGTCAGAGGTGTCTTGGGTCAGGTTGGAATGCCAATGGTGTCTCTCCACCTCCAAGGTATACTAGAGTGGAATTCAAGAAGGCCTCAGGTGGCTCCATCAGGTCACACAGGTGTTAAGTTTGCCAAATTCTTGTCTGTTTGGTCATTAAATTTTACAGCCTGAACACAGATATTTCTACTAATGGAGTCCAGCTAATCTCCTGAGCTGTTTTGAAGAGAATTGGTTCATGATCTTTCCATGAAGGGTCAAATACATTGCCACTTAGCTTTTGTGCTTTGTTATTGTTGCTGATCTGGCACTTAAAAGGATCATGAGAACTTCTGCACAGCTTCCTCCTACACAAAGTCTGGTGTGAAGAAACCATTTGTGCATTGAGACCTAAGATGCCTTTCCTCGTTGGATACAGAAAAGGCACAATCGCACGTGGGGGGATGTGTGTGGAGGGGGGAAAGGCTTCTATTTGTGACTGTAAAAAATGGAATTATGTGTCCAGGATCTTAATTTCCTAATAAATAAAGAGATCCAGATTGGATTAAACTCTGCAAATGGATTGAAATGTGTCTAGGGTCAAGTTAACTCCTAGTAAATATTTCTTGCTCATTTAATGTCAAGATTTGCCATTTTGCTATATGGTAGGATCAAACCAGATCTTTAGCGATGTTTTCTCTTTTCATTTTTGAATTCACAAGATCACCCTTCTTCAAAAAATTATCAGCCCTTTTCCATTTTCTATTTATTTACATTTTCATTTAAAGAAATTAAAATTTCTTCTTCTTCTTCTTCTTCTTCTTCTTCTTCTTCTTCTTCTTCTTCTTCTTCTTCTTCTTCTTCTTCTTCTTCTTCTTCTTCTTCTCCTCCTCCTCCTCCTCCTCCTCCTCCTCCTCCTCCTCCTCCTCCTCCTTCCTATCTTTTCAGGCTGGCTGAAAAATACCCAGTGTTTCTTTAAAGCTCCAGATGTTTAAAAGGTTGCTAGTCTTTTGCTGTTCAACACTGTTCATTTGTTCATTTAAACCCTGCCAAGCATTACAGAGACATATCACATCTGGAGAGCTATCAGCTTCTTAAATCACCCTCTTTTATGTAGGTGGCAAAAGCAATTGCAGAATAAAGAGAGAGTGAAGTAAACAAAAAACTCTTTTCTTCAGTTCTCTTAGCAATTGACACAATATGGTTGCCATAACAATGTTGGAAGAAATATCCTTCTGGGTTCAGTTCCAAGTGGGGAGAAAGACACTGGAAGCATGGAGGCTGTTTGGAAAGATGGTTTAATGGTGGACAGGACCACATGCCTTGGGGCTCTTAGGTGAAGAAAAAAGGGCTGATATGCTGAGAGTGCCTGGGTTTTATACCCTCTCTGGCTTTGAACTTCCTGGAGCACAGGAAGAATATCCAGATTGGTTGCTGTCAGAAGTCACAGCTAACTTTGTAGGCTGTCTGTGTGCTAAGTTTGGTTGAAACGTAATGGGTGATGCAATGAAGGGCAATCAAATGGCTGTCATTGAAGGAGGTAGATCTTTGTTGTGTAGTATCCTCACTATCCGAGTCTGCTGCCTACTCTGCTGGCCGCTGGCGGGCCTCAACACTGCTTCTTCTCTGGTCCTTGAGCGGTCATTATCAATAGTCCGTCTTCTTTATATTTTATTCACTTGTCCTCTCAGACCAAAGAGTTTTGAATGTTAATTTTAGTAATAGACAATATAGATCGCTCAGGGTAGAAGTGTTGAGCTTTTGAGTTTCTTGAATCATTTGCTACAGATATGATTTCTGAATGATAAAATACCTCCTGGATGATCTTAACAAACAGAAAATGACAAAAAAGAGAGCTATCCTGATAATGAATCTTATTGGCCTTTTTTTTTTCTCTGAGAACATTCATGAGACATCCAGGAATTTTAAATTACTAAAAGAACACAATTAGCCAAATTAGAATTCAGTAGGTACCACACTATATGTTTGAGGTACTTTGGTGACCACAGGATCTGCTTTGTTAAGACTTAAAGACCGAGACTGAAGAAGTGTAATCTTGTTCTTAAATTAGATCTTTCAACTCTTTTTTTCTTTCCTCTGTTTCCTCTTTTAATTCAGGATAGAAAAGCGTAGCCCAAATGGACAATTTATTATTATTTTTTGTCTTCAAGTTAATAGCCCATTTAAGGAAACAAGTATTTATCCCATATTGTTTTGTCCTGTCTTAATTTCTTGGTCCAGAATGAGTCATCCAAGTTGAATCATGAGCCTTATCTTGCTATAAGGGTGGCCTGACCCAAAATACCCACAACTTTAAGTCTGATTTCCCTTCGGATGCGAGGAGGATGTATGTTGGATGAAATCAGCTCTGTTGACTCATTTCTTCAAAGTTCTGTTGATGACCTCTGCTATCTTGGGGTGCTGTGGAGAGCAGTTTTAAATGTTGGATTTTCCATGCAAGCAGCTGTTAACATGAGAACAGAGTCAACTGGAATTGCGGTTCAGGCTGGCATGAAATGGTGTGAGGTTCTTTTCGATGATTTGTTAAGAAATATGTTAAGGACATTGTTGGTGGATCTGAAGCAACCTCCTTGCTCAAGTCAATGTTTGGATGTTAGCTCATACTTTAAGAGGAAGGGAGAGAATAAAAAAAAATGATAAGAGTACCTGGGTTTATGAGATTCCTAGGTCAATCAGACTGGCTAAGCTAGTGTTTCTAAGCAGGGTTCCATAATTGAAATGGATCACACCATTTTCTGGGATGGAGATGGAGGTGGAGGTAAGTGTGGAAGTAGAGATAGAGATGGACATGGAGGTGGAAATGGAGATGGAGATGAAGATGGAGAGGTGGAGGTGGAGATGAAGGTGGAGATAAAGATGGAGGTGGACATGGAGGTAGAAATGGAGATAGAGATAGACATGGAGATGAAGATGGAGAGATGGAGATAGAGGTGCAGGTAGAGATGAAGATGGAGGTGGAGATGGACTTGGAGGTAGAGATGGAGACATGGAGATGGAACCAGAAATATATTGGATCTATAAACTTTGATAGCATACCCTGGGCCACATTTTAACCTTTGATTTAAGGCAATTTGTGCCCTAGGATAATTTTCAGAGGTCTATGCATTGGTGAAAGAGTGCTCCCTTGTATATGCACCCACCCACAACCTTGTGTGATAATTAGTTGAAGTCAAGAAATTACTATTTAATTTAAGTTACTATTTAAGCCTCAGCTTTAACTCTTTAAACTTAAGTCGAGCACCTGCTGGGAGTTTAAGAAACCAATGATTATTGTAAACCATATCATGATATGATGTGATGATATAGGTATGTATATTTTGGAGGAGCACAGACTTGAGAGTGGGTTTTTTTTTGGCTCCCTGAGAGCTGTCAAATTTTACTGAGATCAAAGACCTGCAGATATATCCGGTCACAGCAAAACAACATTTCAGACCACAATTTAAACTGAACATCATTTTTAGAAATAAAATGAAAGACTCCAGAGCCAGAATAAATAAAGGGAAGCCTCATGGCTTATATAGGTGTCTCTCATGTTCTCAGAAAGATCATCTAATAGACAGATCATCAGTGCTAGGAAAAACGGTTTATGCCAGAGTGGGGTAGAAAAAGCTGGCACATTTTCCTCCTTGCTAGTTCTCATTCGATTTGATGAGATAGTTGGCTTTTCAGGTTTCTTTTTAAGAAACTATTTAAAAATAAGTTTTAAGTAATAAAGTCCCTGAGGTAACGTGACCCTTGGCCGTATCATGGGTGTCTACCTTTTATTGACCGCGGAAGAAGTTAATGGATTTATAAAACTTGGCCTGTTGTTATGATTTCATCAATATCTAAGGGGCTGCTACAAAGAAGAGGGGAGGTCAAGTTATTCACCAAGGCTCCAGAAGACGGAAGAAAAAGCAATGGATGGAAACTAAACAAGGAGAGAAAAGCAACCACTCTGATGCTAAGGAGGTCTACTCCCCCTCTCCGCCCTGAAAATAAATCTCTTCCAAATGCAAAACACAAGCAGAGGAGAGGAGTTTCCGTTTCCGTTTCACAGCAGCACCAAGCAGCTTTAGTACAGAACAGTTGAGTTAAGCCACGCCCAGGCTCCTTGCTGTCGAAGTATTTGCTCACACGGCAAATATTCTTTCACCTTCCAAACAGCCCTCAACTCTCTCTCACTAACTGACAGGACGCTAGCCAGATGAATACTGACGGATGCTGGTAGGCAGAGGCAGAATTTTTCTCCTCTTATTTTCCTCTCCAAAAGTAAGCCCGGCCACATAGTTTTGTAGCGAAGCATGGGTATCGAGATAATGTGTGTGTGTGTGTGTGTGTGTGTGTGTGTGTGTGTAAAAAAGGGGTCAGGTCACCCTCCATTTTTCTGTCTGCCAATCTCTCTACCCCCCTCCCCACCTGCTGGTCTGTCTGTCCATTCTCCATCCATCTATCAGTCTCCATTTCAATGTTGATATATAGAAAAATCTGCAAGTCGATTTGTCATCGTTCAGTGCTTTGTCTCTTTGTTCTCTGGCAACAAACTTCACATGCTGAAAGATACTTTAGCAGAAAATGTTGGGAACGCTCCATTCGGGGGGGGGGATTAACCCCCCCCAAAAAAATGCTACACAAATCATGAAGGCTTTTTAGCCACATTGATATATTTACCACTTGCTCGTTCTGTTGAACTTCTTGATGTGATTTCACTTGGCAGTTGGGTCTTTCCTTTAGCTGAGGAACAGTTTGGCACAGAGGTTGTTATGCAAACCCATTTTGGAAGTTTTGCCAGGTTAGTTGGCATCTCAGCCTCTGCTTAGGAGATCAGGTGGAATATATATATCTGCTCGAATGCTAAAAGGTGGAGCAAATGGAACTGCAGAGGGGACTTTTTCCTCCACGCCCCCCCTCTCTCTTTCTCTCTTTCAATTTTTTTTTAAGATTAAAGAGGTTTCAATTTATCCTTGCTATAGTTATGAGCCAAGTTGTGGATCAGGAAAAAAAAAAAGACTTAACAGTTGTTGTTTTTTTTTTTAAAGATGGTGTCGCTAGACGTTCACTTTTGAGACAGGCCATGGCTTGGTGGGTGTGGCAAGGAAAGATACTGAAAAATCCCCATTCCCTCCCCACCCCACTAACCTGCTTTCCAGCTCCATTCTCCTGTGCAGGGCAACCAAAGAAGACCCAGCCAATCAGCTGGAACTTGGGAGGCGGAGAATAGATCGGGGCGGGGCCAGTCAGAGGCGGCATTTGCTGGTTCTCTGAACCACTGAAAATGTCCACTCCCAGTTCTCCAGAACTGGTCAGAACCTGCTGAATATCGCCTCTCTTGCCCTTCCTAAAACCAGACCAGCTTTCTGACTTCCCAAATCGATTTCCATTTTGTTTCAGCTCCGTAACTCAGAAGTCCCCAACACCTTTCTCTTATTCTGCGCACTCACCAAAATGAATTCGAGTAGAAAAATGAAGTTGAAATGAGTTATATTAAGAAGCCATTCTAGTGATTTTAGGGGGGGATATTTTAAAATATACATGTTTTAACATATACAGTTGATTATTTAATGTTTATATGTTTAAAGTTGGGGAATTAATTATCAAATTAGATAGATTGATGGGATATACCATGTGGATCCTAAATATATTGGTTCTTATTTTTACCCTCTTTAGACTGTATATCATATAATTGGCTTAGGGAAAATTAAGGATAATAATGATGTGTAAAGTTAAATAAAATAGGTGGTAAACTGAAAAAAGGAAATAATAGGGGATAAAGAACTGGAAATTTATATTTGGATGAAATATTGATATTGAATTAATGGATTGAAATATGAAATGGAAAATTACTTAAAGATGAGTGAAATGAATAATGATATGTGATGATATATAAGATTAGTGGAAATGAAAGTATGATTATATAAAAGTGTTATAATCTGGAATCACATTGCTCACATAAAGAGATGTGTAAAAATAAAAAATAAACTTTTTGGAAAAATAAAATGAATTCGAGTCAGCGGGGCATCAAATCAAATTGTAAAACAGATGATGAAGGAGAAGAAAATATTCCTCACCTGCCTGTTTTATCTGCAGCCAAGAAGGATATTGCTTTACATTTTTGTGAAATAAAATGGCATAGCTCACCGTTGTCCTGCAGTACCGAGATGGCGCACGGCTTCTCCTTTAAAACGCTCATTAATTTCTGATCTTAACTTGATTAGGCTGGGCTGAACATGACAATCCGAGGTGTCGGCTTTTTTTCTTTGGTGCTGACATCTTTCACAGGAGAACGGAATGACAGATTTTTTGGGGAGGTGGCTTTGAGGTCTTCTAGTCAAACCCCCTTGCTAAGGAAGGGGACCCTATACCATTCCAGACAAATGGTGGTTCAATCTCTTCTTAAAAGCCTCCCGTGATGGAGCATCCACATTCTGAAGGCAAGTTGTTCTACTGGTTAATTGTTCTCACTGTCAGAAAGTTTCTCCTTAGTTCTAAGTTGGTTTTCTCCTTAATTGGAGAAAGAGCTTGACCCCCTCCTCTCTGTGGCAGCCCCTGGAACATTGGAATCTTTAAGTCTTTAGATTGTGAAGAATTGGATTTAGAAGTTGTGAATTCTCCAACCCTGGACATTTTAAAAAAGATGTTGGATAACCATTTGTCTGAAGTGGTGTAGGACTTCCTCCCTAGGCAGGGGGTTGGACTAGAAGACCTCCAAGGTCTACTCTGCTCTGCTCTGCTCTACTCTACTCTATTCCAATCTATTCTACTCTACTCTACTCTATTCCAATCTATTCTACTCTACTCTACTCTACTCTACTCTACTCTACTCTACTCTACTCTATTCTACTCTATTCTACTCTATTCCAATCTACTCTACTTTATTCTAATCTACTCTACTCTACTCTACTCTACTCTACTCCAATCTATTCTACTCTACTCTACTCTACTCTACTCTGCTCTGCTCTGCTCTGCTCTGCTCTACTCTACTCTACTCTACTCTACTCTATTCTATTCTATTCTATTCTATTCTATTCTACTCTACTCTATTTCAATCTACTCTACTTTATTCTAATCTACTCTACTCTATTCTATTCTATTCTATTTTATTCTACTCTATTCCAATCTACTCTACTTTGTTCTAATCTACTCTACTCTACTCTACTCTACTCTATTCCAATCTATTCTACTCTACTCTATTCCAATCTACTCTACTCTACTCTATTCTACTTTACTCTATTTTATTCTCTTTAAAACTCTCTCATCGGCAAAAGATTTGCCATTCCTGCCTCAATTCCCTAAATTCATGTAGATATCTAAGTAGCCCCAAATAGCTCAAATTTCCACTTGCCATATTTGTATAAAGCAGTTAAATGGAATGGTTGTTGAAAGTCAATATCCAAAATATTTTGGGAATCCTATCTGATTACCAGTTTATGGTGGGGTAGTCTACAGAATGGAACAGCCCCTGAAATAAAAAGAAGAGGCTTAGTATTTCTTTTGTTTTTCTTTGGGAAATGTTAAAGGGTATAGCTGATCTTGGTCCTAACCCCTTCAAAGATCCACTGGTCAGTTTTGGTCTCTTCAAAAGCTGATGATCCCTGAAATTCAATCCGGGCTTTCTTCCTTCTGGTTAATTTTGTTAAATCAATTAGTCTGTGGTTGGAAGGCAGGCTGTAGATTTTGTAAAGTCGCTTTTTCCTCTTTTCCAAAGGTGAAATGTTTGCAGTGGTAAGGTTAATCTTTCATGTTCAGTGCGTGTGTGTGTGTGTGTGTGTGTGTCCATTTAGACCGGATTAGTCAGGCCAAATGGATAATAACTCTTTGTAGGTATTAGGACTTAAGGGTCTCTCCATTAGAAAGGCCAAGAGGAAGAAAGAAAGAGAGAGAGAGAGAAAGAAAGAAAGAAAGGGAACACCCCACTCTCTTTTACACTAGAGCTTGTTTCAAAGATTAGCTGTGGGGAAAAACCACTTAGTGCAAACTTCTCAAGAGGGAAGGGCTTGCAAAGAGGTCAATGCAGCCTTGGGGCCTCTTCACACGTAGAAAGCCCCGGTGATCATGTTGTCGAAGGCATCCTTTTGCAATCACGGGATTCAGGCAAATCTTGATGTTTAGGTCGTTTGTGTCAGGACATGTATCCAAGTGTGTGTGAGATCACTTACCTTCTCTTGCTCAAAGGCCCCCACCTCAAGATAGAGATGTCTGTGCCCGGAGATGCAGGAGGAGGAAGCGGAGTAAATTTTTTTTTTAATCCCACCACTGATCGGAAGGCAGAGTCGAAATCAAAACAAGATCAATACGACAACTTGTCATCTTCATGCATGATTGCAATGCAGGCAGCCTGACTTGGTTTATTAGAGTCCAACCGACAGCTCAGAAAGAACCCTGCCAATTTCAGAATTCCTCTCCCATCTCACCCAGTTAAAAGAAACCTCAGTTTTTCTCTCTCTTTCTCTGCTTCACAAGTGACCTCTGCTTTTTTCCTGTAGGGCATCACACATTTGGGCCCGTTGCAGCTTCTGTAATTTCCCCCTTTGATTCTTGCCAATGGAGTGTTCAAACGCCAGGGAAATTTCACAAGCAGACTTCCCTCCACAAGCCGCAGTGATTAACTTGGCTTCACAAGGAGCCTTTTCTTTGGCTGGGCTGGATGGAGGAGTCGGGACAGGCTGGTGGGCTGTCCTGCTTCACCTCTGAAAGTCTGGTCAGAAATTTTCCTCTCCAAGATGAGATACCTCAAGGGGTTTCATTGCATCAGGTCAGGAAAGCAAGGAAGGGAAAAAGGAAGGGAGTGAGGAGGGAGGGAGGACAGATGAAAATGAGAGGGAAAGAAGGAAAGGAAGAAAGGAAGGAAAGGAAGAAGGGAGGAAGGAAGAAAGGGAGGGATGAAGGGAGCATGAAGTGAGGAAGGAGATAGAAAGGAATGAAGGAATGGAAGGAAGGACAAAATAAAGAAATGAAGGAGTGGGATGGATGGATGGATAGGGGAAGGAAAAGAAGGAAGGAAAGGAAGGAAGGAGAGAGGAGGGAAAAAAGGACAGATGAAAATGAGAGGGAAGGAAGGAAAGGAAGGAAGGAAGCAAGAAAGGGAGTGAGTAAGTGAGCATGGAGTGAGGAAAGAAAGATAGAAAGAAATGAAGAAAAGGAAGGAAGGAAGGATGAAATAAAGGCATGAAGGGGTGGGATGGATGGATGGAGGAAAGAAAGAAGAAAGGAAGGAAGAGACAAAACAGATTGTAAATGGCTTCATTCCAACTATGATAAATACAAAATTCATCACCTCCTGATACCTCTTCTAATCCTATGTGGCCATGAGCAAACTAGAGCTATTTCCTGACAAAAGCTGCCAAAATCCCAGAGGAAGAACCAGATTTTCCCACCATGCTCTCCCCCCTCTCCAAAAAAATTCCTCAGTACATTTCTCAGTCTGCCTTGGGCGATGGGAGTCCTGCCCAATGCTCTATCCTGGACTCTGAAAACCTTCCTTCCCATCCTTCTGCTCTTCCCTTCTGCCTGCAACCTCCCACGAAGCTAGGAGCCATCGGATGCCATCGGAGGTTTAATTACTCCCCACGTCGAGCAGCCCTCCGAACTTTGACAGGCCCAGAGTGCCGAATAGTGATCCTCGGCTATTTGTCCCCCCCCACCCTCCTAAATGTCAACTCTCCGCCGTTCTCGCCCTCTTCCCAACCCACCGGCATACGTAAGATCAAATAAGTCGGTTTCTAGATGGTAAAAATGCCCGGCAGGCATAGAAAACAGATCTACAAGCAGGTGTGTTGCCTTGACAGGCTCCGCAACCTTCTTCTGGGATGATGAAGATAGCTGCTTACAACCTGGGAAGGAGTTTTCGTTCCCTTGGGGGGACAAGGGATTAATGCCTTCAGTGAGGTCAGTTCGGTTGTTTTCTGAACGTTCCTCGGAGGGGTGATTCGTGCAAGGAAGGAGAATATGTGTAGCTCAGGGTTGAAACGAAGGGCCCTTGTTGCTCTCTGGGCTTGGTGGTTTTCTTGCAGGTGTTTCATTACTCAACTAGGTAACATCGTCAATGCTAGAAGGGAGTGGGGCTTGCAGAGAGGAGGAGGAGGAGGAGGAGGAGGAGGAGGAGGAGGAGGAGGAGGAGGAGGAGGAGGAGGAGGAGGAGGAGGAGGAGGAGGAGGAGGATGGTGGGGTCTTTGGTGCTATCTGAGCCTGCATGTTTTCTTGCAGACCTTTCATTACCCAACTAGATAACATCGTCAGTGCTAGAAGGGAGTGGGGCTTGCAGAGAGGAAGAAGAGGAGGAGGAGGAGGACGATGGTGGGGTCTTTGGTGCTATCTGAGCCTGCATGTTTTCTTGCAGACCTTTCATTACCCAACTAGATAACATCACCAATGCTAGAATGGAGTGGAGTTTGCAGAGAAGAGGAGGGGGAGGAGGAGGAAGAGGAGGAGGACTGTGGGGTTCTTGGTGCTCTCTGAGCTTGCTTGTTTTCTTGCAGACCTTTCATTATCCAACTAAGTAACATCATCAGTGCTAGAAGGGAGGGAGGGAGCAAATGCCAGATCCTACGACTGGCTGGAGTTTGCCAAGTGACCTTCTACATCAAGTGGTGTTTCTCAACCAGAGAACTTGCAGATATATGGAATTCAGTTCCCAGAATTCCCTTGTCCTTCCTGATCATGTTGGGAGTTGAGGTCCTTCACGTCTGCAAGTTGCCTAGTAGGAAACACTACTAAAGGATTGCTCTTTTTATACACCAAGGAGCAGGTTTATAGTAGGCTTGGGGAAACTGTCTTCTGATGGGAACCATGCAAAACTGGCTGGGCCCTCAATCTTGACTTATATTGGCCTTGCTCTTCAAACTTCCCTCTTTACTTTAAATACTGCTGAAGACCTCGCAATAAATAACTTGAACTCCTAAAGTAGTTTTGTGTCCTTCCTGTGGTAATCGAAGGACCTTAAAACCGAGCAATTCACTTTTTTTTTCAGAGGTAGAATGGCTGTGTGTGAAGGTGAGTGAGTTTCTGGCTTACTACATCTCCCCATTAATCTTCAGTTATGGTTCCTTTCAGAAATAATTTCTCAGGAAGGACTTGTGACAAATAAGAGAGAAGGACAAAAGAGATGAACAACCGTTGGGGTTTTTAAGACAGTAGCATTGATTGAGGCCTTATTTTAAGTTCCTACTGGAAATGTGAGGTATAAATCTAATTCATGAGTCATCAATGCCCAAGGACTCACACACAACTCTTGGAGTGGGTAGCCACTTTTTCAAGTGCGAGACACCATCAAGCAGACCTAATGGAAAGATGCCTTCATATAATGTTTCATGGTCATTGTTGAATGATCGTCATCATTTCCTTGCCTACTTTCCAGAATGTCAATTTATTTTTGATAACTCAGTCTAGTGTATAGTTCCTGAGCTGGCTGATGGCCAACCAGGAACCATATTTGACCCTGACTAGATAGTAGATTAGGTGTCATCTGCTATTTTGGCTGAAGAACAACTCTAGAAAGAGCACAGCTTCTGGTGTAAGAAAAAGGGGTGTTACAGATGTTGATCAAGTACCAGATGTAGATCAACTAACCATCATCTCCTGGCATCTCATCAGTTTTGCCTATCCTGGCCTGGCCTGCTGGGAATTAGGTTTAGGATGGAAGGGAGGACCACTCTGCATTCCAGAACAAAGGATGCCTTTAAGAAGGACCATTTCCAATGAAATGGAGACTCACAGTCACTCCACGTCTGAAGGAAGGTCGCGGTGGAGAAGACAGGAGACGCATGGGCTGTCTGCAAGGTTGGAGAGAAGAGACTAAGTCATCCTTGAAAATTCCCTGGTGATCCCCATTGGCTTTCCCCCAATGCCTCTGGAAGATTGGCTGTAGGCTTTGGCAAGGTGTCCTAGGCCCTTTGGAAAGAACTTACTCTGTTGCTGACTGGTTCCTTTGATTACTAAGTCTCCATTTTATGTCGAGAAGGGGGAGGAAGAATAGGAGAGAGAGAGAGACAGAGGGAGGAGAGGAAGAGGGATGGGGAAAGGGAAAGGGAGAGGGGGAGGGAAGGAGAGGGAAAGAGAGAGAGAAGAGAGAGGGGGAGGGGGAGAGAGACAGGGAAAGAGAGAGGGAGAAAGAGAAGGGGAAAGAGAGAGAGAAGAGAGAGGGGGAGAGGGAAAGGGAGAGGGAGAGAGAGAAGGAGAGGAAAACAGAGGGAGAAGGGAGAGGGGGAGAGGGACAGGGACAGGGAAAGAGAGAGAGAGGGGGAGAAAGAGAAGGAGAGGGAAACAGAGAGAGAAGAGAGGGGGAGAGGGAGAGAGACAGAGAAAGAGAGAGGGAGAGGGAGAAGGAGAAGGAGAGGGAAACAGAGAGAGAGAAGAGAGAGGGGGAGAGGGAAAGGGAGAGGGAGAGAGAGAAGGAGAGGAAAACAGAGAGAGAAGGGAGAGGGGGAGAAGGAGAGGGACAGGGAAAGAGAGAGAGGGGGGAGAGAAAGAGAAGGAGAGGGAAATAGAGAAGAGAGGGGGAGAGGGAGAGAGACAGAGAAAGAGAGAGGGAGAGGGAGAAGGAGAGGGAAACAGAGAGAGAGAAGAGAGAGGGGGAGAGGGAAAGGGAGAGGGAGAGAGAGAAGGAGAGGGAAAGAGAGAGAGAAAGGGAGAAAGAGAAGGAGAGGGAAACAGAGAGAAGAGAGGGGGAGAGGGGGAGAGAGACAGGGAAAGAGAGAGGGAGAAAGAGAAGGAGAAGGAGAGGGAAAGAGAGAGAGAAGAGAGAGGGGGAGAGGGAAAGGGAGAGGGAGAGAGAGAAGGAGAGGGAAAGAGAGAGAGAAGAGAGAGGGGGAGAGGGAGAGAGACAGGGAAAGAGAGAGGGAGAGGGAGAAAGAGAAGGAGAGGGAAAGAAAGAGAGAAGAGAGAGGGGGAGAGGGAAAGGGAGAGGGAGAGAGAGAAGGAGAGGGAAAGAGAGAGAGAAGAGAGAGGGGGAGAGGGAGAGGGACAGGGAAAGAGAGAGAGAGAGGGAGAAAGAGAAGGAGAGGGAAACAGAGAGAGAAGAGAGGGGGAGAGGGAGAGAGACAGGGAAAGAGAGAGGGAGAGGGAGAAAGAGAAGGAGAGGGAAACAGAGAGAAGAGAGAGGAGAGAGAAGGAGAAGGAGGAGAAGGAGAAGATGGGTGGGAGAGATGAGCAAATATACAAGTCCTGCTTTCCATGTGCAGCCACCTCTCCTCCCAACAAGATGAAATGAAAAGAGGATATATGTGGTTCTGAGTGGGGTGGGTGGGTCAAAAAAGGAAAACGTGCTTCATAACATGGGATTTCTTCTGCCAAGAGTCATGTCTGAGGACCAGACACTTGTCTCACTGATGCCAGGGGGTAACGGGTGAGGGGAGTGACGAAGCTGGAAAAACTGTTGCCAACGGCTTGGCAAGACCATGAGGTGGACTGGGAAACAAAAGGGCCGATTGGACTGAAGAGATGAAAGGGCTCCATTGAGGCCTGAGGTTGGTCTGGACACCCACCCGCCCACGGGACATTCCTCTTCTCACTGCCTTCCGGCATCTTGCTGGAGGGACAGCTCGAGGGCTGATGAGAACTTCTCCAAGCTTTATTTTATGTGGATACAACCTGGTGTGTCCACCGTATATCTCAGAGTGGGGGAAATGTCCGATAGCAGAGGTGTGTATTCAGCTGGTTCTCACCGGTTATGCAGAACCGGTAGCAGAAATTTTGAGTAGTTCAGAGAACCGGTAAATCCTACCTCTGACTGTCCCCGCCAACCCCATCTCTTCTCTGCCTCCCATTGAGTCCCAGCTGATTGGTTGGGTCTACCTTGGTTGCCCTGCACAGGAGAACGGAGCTGCAAAGCAGGTTAATGGGATGGGGATGTCTCACTTAGCAACAGAAATTTTGGGCTCAATTGCAGTCGTATGCTGTAGGCAGAATATTGATCGAGATCTGGAGTAAATAAATAACCCCAGGGGTGATTGTTATATTACAATCCCAACACACACACACACACACACACACACACAGACACGCCACCCTTGATGCTTGTGTTGGGCTTTGATGTTTTCTTGGCTTTGCAGTTTTTGATCCCCTTTGTATCACAAAGTTGGTAACCCCACCTACGTCTTTCCCTTCTTAACCCCTACAAATCCCCACCCTGCCTTCCTCCCTCGCTTCTTTTCAAGCCCCATCCAGACCTCTTTTATTTTCTCTTTCATCTTTCTTTGTCTTCCACAAAGAGGCTATACAACAGTAGTCGCCAACCAGTGGGCTGGGGAACACTGGTGGTCCGTGAGAAAATTTTGGTGGTCCGCAGAGAAATGTCACCCCAAAGCAATTAATCCAGGCTTCTCCTCTCCTCTCCTCTCCTCTCCTCTCCTCTCCTCTCCTCTCCTCTCCTCTCCTCTCCTCTCCTCTCCTCTCCTCTCCTCTCTTCTCTTCTCCCCTTCAACTGTCACCCCCTGCTTAGAGTTACATAAGGGTTAATTGGTACTCAAAGATGGTTGGACTTAGTTCGCTTGTGGTTACACAGGGATTCTAGGCTGATACCTCTTTTGATCCTATCCCCAGATTCTTCCATCTCTTCTCCTACACATCTCTCCTCTCCTCCCGCACTTTCTCTTCTCTTCTCTTCTCTTCTCTTCTCTTCTCTTCTCTTCTCTTCTCTTCTCTTCTCTTCTCTTCTCTCCTCTCCTCTCCTCTCCTCTCCTCTCTTCTCTTCTCCCCTTCAACTGTCACCCCCTGCTTAGAGTTACATAAGGGTCAACTGGTACTCAAAGATGGTTGGACTTAGTTCGCTTGTGGCTACATAGGGATTCTAGGCTGATGCATCTTTTAACTCCACCCCACAGTTTTTTGCCACATTGTCTCTCACAGATTGGCTAGAATAACCGAATCTTGCAAGTCTAGTTGTGCTGGACCTTCTCCCCTTCTTATATTCCAAGGAATCAGGGAGATATCTAACTGAGTTACATCTGAATGTTATCCATTGCTCTGGACTTTTGCCTCATGAATGGTTACTGTAAATTACTGTCCAAGTCATCTTCTTTATTCTCTTCAGCTCGGAATAGACACTTGGCACAGTGTACTAGCTAATACAAGGATACTCAGAAGCAAGTAATGAAAACTCTGATCTGGTTAGCAGCTGGCTATGGGGAAGATGAAAGGGATGTGGTGGCTCAGTGGCTAAGACACTAAGCTTGTCGGGCAGAAAGGTTGGCAGTTTGGTGGTTCAAATCTCTAGCACCGTGTTACGGAGTAAGTTCCAGCTTCTGCCAACCTAGCAGTTCGAAAGCCTGTAAAAAAAAAAATGAAAGTAGAAAAATAGGGACCACTTTGGTGGGAAGGTAACAGAGTTCCATGCACCTTTGGTGTTTAATCATGCTGGCCACATGACCATGGAGACATCTTTGCTGGCTCTTCGGTTTTGTGCCAGAGATGAACACCGCCTCCTAGAGCTGTAAATGACTAGCATGTATGTGCTAGGGGAACATTTACCTTTATCTATGGGGAAGTTGACCATGGGACATTGGCAGGACAAAAGAGAAAAAAGGTTGGCTTCTGTAGGCCTGGTCCCTCTTCTCAAGATCTTCCTTCCTCCCATTCTTCTTCTCGCATTTCCTCCTGGGAAAATATGCTAAGCAACTTTCTTATTTCTTCTTATAAATGTTCATTTACCAGGTGCTACAAACTATGTATCTTGTGAGAGGGAGGTCTTGATTCTTAATTTATGAGACAGAATTGAAGGTCACAGTCCATTATTAGCACAGGAGGCCTTTGAACGTGAGATCCAAGCGTGAAGCTAAAATAAGTCCAATTCTCCGTATTTTTGTGGCTAATAAGCTGTGAAACTGTCAAAAGGATGCCTTGGACAAAATTGCTATTTAAGGGCTGAGCAGCACAGAGCTGAAGACCAAGCCTGAAGGTGATGAATGAGACTTCATTGAAACGTTGCCTAGATACTTCCAATCTTACGCGGGAGAAAACCCGAATAACCAAAGATCCACATACAAATACCACGAGAACCTCAGAAAACAAATATAGATATATGTTTTCTGAGGTTCTCGTGGGTATTTGTATGTGGATCTTTGGTTATTTGGGTTTTCTCCTGCGTAAGATTGGAAGCATTTAGGCAACGTTTCGATGAAGTCTCATTCATCACCTTCAGGCTTGGTCTTCAGCTCTGTGCTTCTCAGAGTGACCAAAGATCTATAGATAGATAGATAGATAGATAGATAGATAGATAGATAGATAGATAGATAGATAGTATCTGTCTTATCTATAGGTCTTTCACTTCTACCACATTTGTTAAATTTGAAACATAGATAATTTCCCATACTCCAAGCAGCCAGCCTGTTACTAATGGTTTGTTTATTGAAATAAGGAGTGGCAGGTTAGTGCTTAAAGGTGTCTGCGTGTATGTTTACCTATGTGTGTTTCACTGTCTGAAAAATTAGCTCACCACCCTGAACTGGGAGCATTAATAAAATTATTGTGATGTAGGCACTAATTTTTCAAGTTGGTCTGAACCCACAGTGTCGAACCTCTGTATGGAAAGTTGACTAAGAACAGAATCAGAAACAATGAAAAAAATTTAGAAAAATATTAACCAGTGATAGAGGTTGCAAATTAGGAGGAAGAAGTCCTGTTTAACTGATCTGGCCATCAATAGATTGAAGTTTGATTTCCAAATTAAGCCATTAGTGCCCTGATGATGTTATCTAGTTGGATAATGAAACATCTGCAAGAAAATCTCCAAACTCAGAGAGCACCAAGGACCCCACAGTCCTCCTCCTCCCCCACTTCATTCTAGCACTGATCATGTTACCTAGCTGGGTTATGAAACATCTGCAAGAAAACCGCCAAACTCAGAGAGCACCAAGAACTAGTTGAACCCCGAGTTACAAATATTCTCTTCTGTCAGAATCCATTTATTGTTTTCTCCCTGACCAAATATGTCCATTTTGCTATTTCCTCTGGATTTGACATTTTCACCATCCATTCCTCCAATGGTGGGAATTTCAGTTCTCTTCCAGCTTGATTTATGATCTTTTCCAGTCGTGCTACTGAGCACTCTGGGAGAAGAACATTAGATCTATCTTTTGACAGCTTCTTTTTTTACTTCATTTTGCAGAGAGAAGCTAGCAGGATCAGAGGTCCAGATATCCAAGATATCCATCCTAGTCAATCCTGTGTCAGCAAAACGGAGCCAAGAAATGAAGACCTACGATTAACAACTGCATTATTTATCTTTCATTCCCCTGCACTCTGAGAAGCATGTTCTGAGAAACAGCCTTTCCCATTTACAGAAGTATGTAGCAATTTCGGATATGTATCCACCCCATCTTAATGGACCACTCTGTTTCCCATCTGCTGAGCCAGAGGTTGCATTAATATTAATCCCTTTGGCAGATAATGGAAGCTGTCTAGATATATTGCAAACCTCCAGGTATTTCACAGAATTTCTACCGTGCATCACATAGCAAACTTTATTGTATTTCCATTGCTGACGATACCACGGGTATCATGTTGTCTCCCTTTTTAAACCCTCCAACGTAATTTACAATGCAGGTTCTACCACATGGTTCAGCAAGCTTTGGTTGCCATTAGATGGAGAAATGTTGACCGGACAGAGTAGGGTTTGCTAATATTAGAAGATCAACCTGCAGTAATGTGGGAGTGTTGCAGTGGCCTAGTGGTGGAGCTCTTGTCTCACAATCAGGAGGCTGTGAGTTCAATCCGAGGTAGAAGAAGATGGGCACGATGAGAAATATACCTGCTGAACAAAACTCCGCATTGGTGACAGGAAGGGCATCCATCCAGGAAATACTCTGCCAGCTCCATTCAGTTGCCCAGACTCCACCCTGCAAGGGATTATGGGGTCCTTAAAAGAAGATGATGAAACTGCACTCATTTTGGATGAATTTGGTTCCAACTAGATTAATTTATGCCAGTGTGATTAGCTCAAGGATTGCCTGCTGGCAAATTTAGAACTGATGTGAACTGCAAATTGGATAGAGGAGCTGGAGAAACCACAGAGGTCTTGGATTATTCACAGGTGCTATGCTGATCAGCTTTCCCGTCGTCTGATTGGGGATGGATCTGACGGTGACCACTCTTTGAAAATTCCTGGGTTTGTCATTAACACAGACTTGGGGATGGCCACTTTCTTCTCCCAGATTTAATTCTGTTGTTTAATTCCTGGAAGCACTCACTGTGAAGTGAAAGCTTAGATATTTTGAACTCATATGAAGGGCAAGGGTCCATTGGAGAACATGCCAAGGCTTGAACGAAAGTTGAAGGCCATCAAAAGATAGCAACTGTAGAGGAAGGGGCACCATCATGGACTTCCAAGCCAAGCACACAAAGGAGCTCATTGATATCCTGGCTAAGTGATGCCCTGGACTCAGAAGACGTAGACACAGCTAATTTATCAAAGACCCCAGGCCATAATATAGGATTGGAAGTAGGACATCCCATGAGCTCTTCAAGGTAGACCAGACTAGGAAACCAAAGACTTTCCTTCCTTCCTTCTTTCCTTCCTCTTTCCCCCCTCTATTTTCCTTCCTTCCCTCCCTCCTTTTCTTTTCTTCCCTCTACTTTCCTTCCTTCCCTCCCTCCTTCTCTCTTCCTACCTTCCTTCCTCCCTCCCTCCCTCCTTCCCTCCCTCCCTCCTTCCCTCCTTTTCTTTTCTTCCCTCTACTTTCCTTCTTTCCCTCCCTCCCTCTCTCCCTCCCTCCTTCCCTCCCTCCCTCTCTCCCTCCCTCCTTCCCTCCCTCCCTCCCTCCTTTTCTTTTCTTCCCTCTACTTTCCTTCCTTCCCTCCCTCCTTCTCTCTTCCTACCTTCCTTCCTTCCTCCCTCCCTCCCTACTTCCCTCCCTCCCTCCTTCCCTCCTTTTCTTTTCTTCCCTCTACTTTCCTTCCTTCCCTCTACTTTCCTTCCTTCCCTCCCTCCCTCCTTCTCTCTTCCTTCCTTCCCTCTATGGGTTTGCACAGCAATTCAATTTTCAATTCCTCTTTTTTTAAAAAAAAATGACAAGAAAACTAAGAATTGGCAAAAGTTCATCCAAACGATACCAAAATTATTGTTTTGTAACCGCTGAGCAAGGGAGGAGACAGGATGTGGCAGAGAAAGACTGGCATGTAATAACCCGAATGATGGATTAATAAAAATGCAGCCAGGTTTAACTTGCCTTTTCAGTGGCAATGTTTCCAGCATGTAGTTGCTTGTCTGAAGTTATAGCTATTTATTTCTGGCTAGAAAAAGAAGAAAGAGGAGAAGAGGGGATTTGCATTTAACTCTCTCTTCATCAACTCACCAGGTTTCTTCTGAATAGTTATTGTGGGTTTTTAAAAAACATTTGTTAGATTTATACCTTGCTTTTTCTCCAGGAGCTCATAAATGGTGGTTCCTCATCACATTGTCTCAAAGATGCTTTTTCAAGAGGCAGCTGGCCATTTTTTCCTTGAAGATGTTTCACTTGTAGTAGAGAGATAGGTTGATAAATACAAAGGCTGAGTTTCTGTAAGATATTAGACTACCTTATATTGCATTATGCATCATGCTAAGCCATCATTTGGGGTTTGGTTTGGGCATAATTTATAATGTGAATGCTAGGGTTGCACTCTTTTACATCAGATTTAAGGTGTCAACTCAGCCTTCAAATGAAGTATTGGAAATGACCTAGCTGACATGCAGACTTGTGTTTCAAACCCCTTTTTAAAACTTGATGATTCAAACCAACAACCCGATTCTTTTATCTGAAACATATCCTTTTTGGTCTTCCACTGAGATTGGTGGACTTCAAGAAACGAAATCTCTTTGGTTTATTCTGCATATTCTACTTTTGGAAAAAAAATGAGAAAGAGAAAAACATAATAGAGACTAGAAAAAAAAGGAAATACCTTCCATTGTGTTCTTTTCAAAAGTAAGGTTTCCCCCCGTGGTTCTTTTTTTGCTCCTTTCTGGTTGTTGAGAGACAAAACTCATTAATCAAGAAGAGCTGTGCTAGTTTAAAAAAATCTCTATTAATCCACTGTGTTTGAATGAGCAGCTTCTCGTCTACTCCTGGTTTACTTTTTTCGGCTGGTAGAGTGAGTGAGAGAGCGAGAGAGACAGAGACAGACAGACAGAGAGAGAGACAGAGAGTAGCAAAGAGAGAGAGAGACAGAGACAGAGAGACACACACAAAGAAAGACAACGAAAGACAGAGAGAGAGACAGAGAGACAAAGACAGAGAGACATAGAGATAGAGACAGAGAAAGAGAGAGAGACGCACACAAAGAAAGAAAATGAAAGACAGAAAGAGAGACAGAGAAAGAGAGACAGAGATGCACACAGAGAGAGACAGACACACACAGAGATAGAGACAGAGACACAGATAGAGAGACAGAGAGAGAGAGAGAGAGAGAGAAAGAGAGAGACAGAGACAGAGAGACAGAGATGCACACACACAGAGAGAGAGAGAGACACATAGAGAGACAGAGAAAGAGAGAGAAAGAGACAGAAACAAAGAGAGAGAGAGAGAGAGAGACACAGAGAGATGGAGACAGAGACAGAGAGAGAGAGACACACACAAAGAAAGACAGAGAGAGACAGAGAGAGACAGAGACAGAGAGATAGAGATGCACACAGAGAGACAGAGAGAGAGAGAAAGAGAGACAGACACACACAGAGAGAGACAGAGAGACAGACAGATAGAGAGAGACAGAGACAAAGAGACAGAGAAAGAGAGAGACAAAGAGACAGAGAGGAAGACAGAGAGAGAGAGAGAGAGAGACAGAGAGAGAGACACAGAGAGAAGACCTATAGCTTTCAACGAATGTTTTTCTTATGATGCTGGCCAAAACTCTCTTGATGACAGAATAGTTCTCCCATTTCCAATCAAGATATTTTGGGAGCAATTGAGCCAATGAACTTGAAACAAACCTTTAAATTTCTAAACCTTTGGCCACCCTTCTCTTTCATACTGAACATTTTAGGTGGACTCATGTTTAACCACTCTAAGAAAGAGAAGAGGTCAAGGTTCTCCATGGAACCCTACGGAGATAGGCAACATTGGTCCTTCTTGATCCCTCCTCTTCTCACCACTATTAGATGTGCAAAAACAAACCTACCTTGCACGTTGGTGTGAGGCTTGTGAGACCCTCAGCATTTCCTTCTAAACGGAGCATACTAGAGTGTGTCTTTTTCCACAAAACTTTTCTTGTTTTTTGGAGAAAAAAAGAAGCATATCCCTAAAGCTTGCACACTAGAACAAGAGTTTAATTGTGTGCATATGAAGGGTGGCTGCATTTTTAGAAAGCCTATATCAAAAGGGCTTACATAAAATTAGAACATACAGGGGAAAAAATCAACATTTTCCAGAAGGGTATCAGGGAAAAAGTTATTTCAGAAAAGTTCCTGATGTTCTATAGAGACATGGTGGATTTTCACGGTAATAATCTGTTTCCTTATAACTATGCAAAATTCAACGCGCATGGATGGTGCATATCAGGGCTACCAAAAAAAAAACCCTCATTCTTGGAAGAATTTTTCCCATTCATGCCATTCTTTCCAGTAAGTGTGTACAGTCCCTGCCAAAGGAAAATATGGGTTAGCCCAACCCATCAATTCTGGTAGCTTCAAGCATCCAAGCCAATGTTGGCAAAGGAGTGTAGCTCTTTCAGTGGAAACAATTCCCTGGTCTTCAGAGCTTGATCTGCATGACCAGGTCTGAAGTTGACTGGTAGGTCAGCTGAAGTTCAGAAGATTTTTTTAGGACCATCTGTCCTAAATCCAGTTTGTGATGTGAAAAACTTGGATAATTTGTAGTATTGGTGTCAACTCATAAAACATTCCTATGCCTGTTTTAGTAGTTGCCATCAAAAAGGGGGGGAAGGGAGCAAGGAAATCTGGAAGAGCAGGACATCAGTTTGGAAGCGAAAGGACATTCCAACTCTTTTCTTTAAAAGATTGTAACTAAAACACCAGAGCTTTTTCCCACGAATATATTTAATTGGAGAACTTGATTGATGACACCCAGCCCGTGAGTGTGCTTAATTGGAGAATGTGATTTATGACCCACCCAGGGGGGAGGGGGGGAAACAGGATCACAGGGGACTGTAAATGACATATGCCAGAATTGGCTTCCTACAGGGCAGGGAGCAGTATGTCGCCTCTAATGAATTCTTTGAAGTTTTTTGAAGTTTGGCTTGAGAATCATGATTTAATTAGGGCGATTGCTGGAATCCTGACAATTGGCAGGAGAAGATACTTTGGGAAAATATTGCCCTCTTCTTGAATCTCACAATTTAGTTTGGTTCTGATGTCATCACGAAAGAGAGTAGTTCTCCATCTATTTCATTTATATCTATTCTATTTTGTTTCCTTGGCAAGTTCCACACTTCAGACAAGCTTTCTCCAGTCTGAAACCTTTAACATTTCAAACTCAATTTCTAACTAACCTTAACAACAACCAGCATGGTCTCCTTAGCATGGTTATGCAGTAGAGAACATGCATTTGAAACCAAAGACTACTCTTTCTTAAGATACCTCCAACATTTTCAAAACTAGAAATAAGAACATCATCCACTTCTCACGAGAAGGAACATGCCAGAGAAAAGGATGCTGAAGTCACTGTGGTCAGATTACCACACGTATGATTTCAATTTTCTTTTAAGTTCAAGATTTGGTCCTCTCTTGTAGGACAAGCCTAGTGTGACCTGTTGATCCTCTAGAGATCCTTCATTTTTCACCCCTTAATTTCCACCCAAGGACTGGTTTACATACCTAAAACCATCTGTTGAAGTGCCTGGAACAAGACCTTGTTCAGATCTTCTTGATTCTCTGGAATCCTACACCAATCATTTCCGATGGCGTCCAGGATGCCTTTAAAAAGGAAAAAGGAAACCACATCTCAATGATTTTCTCATCTTAAGAGGGCGCAAGCTTTTCTTCCAGACTTGACAAATGATATGTGTTCCATGGGAACATCTAGAGATCTTTCTGCAAAAGGTATTCCTGAAAAAGTAGAGAGAACATACAGGTTCAACACGCAGAACCAATTGCTTCTGTCCCTACTGTAGATGGCCTGTTTTGTTCCTCTTCCTTCAGCGTACTCTTTGAATCTTACAGCTCCCTCCAGCCGCAATGAAGTGAAGAATGTAGACATCTTAGAAGAGAGGATGAATGACAGAATGTGGACATCTTAGAAGAGTGGGTGGATGCAAGGGGTCAGCTTGCAATGGAAATCAAGATCAGTGTGGAAGAACATCACCCTTCAGGTTTCATATTTCACCTGAGATGCACCTTGACACTTTACAGAGCAGATTCTGACCTCTCCCAATCTTAAATGGCATGGAGGGGCGGGAGGAGTGTAAAAACACAACAGGAACTTAGGAATAATGTTGTGGTTCTAGGAAAATGCTTCGTACTGTAAATTGGGACTTAATCCTTTGAGGAAAACAGTCAAAAAAATCCAAAAAAAATCCAATTTCAGGGGCTGGTATCACTATTTACAGTTGACGGATTCCCTTGCCTCTGATCTGGATCAGTGGCTCACAAACTGTTTGATCTAATCCCCCTTTTCCCTGGTCTCAAAAATGCCACTATCCTACCCATCGCCAACTCACCTTCCCAAATCCAGAAGGACCTCAGCAATAGCCCTCCAAAATGGATACACCTGCAACATTGAAAAGCTCGTAAAACTTCATTGACTGGAGGGAATGAGAAGATAAAAAGCAAGAGCAGAGGAAGATCTAGATAAGTTTTCAACAGGAAAATGGAGATTAAGCTCAGGGTCAAAGTGAGCACACATTCGCATCTTTAAAGACTGTTCCTTGGTACCAGCTGGTACATATTCTCCCTCCCTCCCTCCTTTCATCTTTTCTTACACAATTGGCTGAAGGATTTATATTCTAAATAATGTGGAATGAACCATACAGGCCACCTGCATCTTTATGACCCTTGCACAAGGTGTTACAAGCATTTTGAGCAAATCTCTTTATTTGTGTTTTCCACAAAGAGTTCGTCCCTGCTGAGAGTACTCATTCATCAGGGATAATAAACATATGTCTCCTTAAATCTCATGGAGTGTGAGGACAGATCGTAAGTCACTTTTTTGAGGGCTGTTGTAACTTTAAACACTCGCTAAACAAACTATTGCAAGTTGAGTAATGCAATGAACCGATACATCGTGAACGGCCATGCCCAATCGTGGCTACCATGTTCTCAACCATCAACTTTCCCATTGCAACTCTTTTGCGAAGGACCTGTTGAAGACTGTCGAGGGTCAGCATTCCGGTGAAACTTCCCATTCTCATTCACATTCAGAAACAAAGTCCGTCCAAGTAAGAATTTATTAAAGAAGTCATATTGGCACATCTGGGTAAACCCGAATCTGTGAGTTCCAGGTTTTTCCTTCCCAATTGAAATTCAAAAATCCATCCTCTGCACCCACCAGTTCATCCCATGGTCCAATCAAACATTGTCTCAACTGGAGACATTCCTCCAGCCACTCCTCTCCAGGTGCAGGGTAACATGTCCTTGACTTATAGAAGAATGTTGTTCAGTCTAATCTTCTGCCTCTCTATGAAATCCCCCCTTCCAAATTCCCAGACACTAATGGTGGCAGCCTTGAAGCTTCAATATAGCTCCCAAAGCTGACAACAAGGCTCTCTCGAACCCTGTGTATGTCGTCTACAGACTATTTTACTTCTTTGTTGAGCCTAACTTGAGCCTCCTCTCTCTGCTGAAGAAGACCTGCTTTAAAAGACTTCTGTCATCCAGTTCAAATGTTTATCTGGAGTGATAGGATTCATTCGATCCAAAACAATGCTTTTCCAATCACTCGGGTGAATCTAAAGCAGCCCTCCAATAAGAAACAGTGAATCAGACTGATTTGATTGGGAGCTTCCAATTTGATCGGGAAAGGTCTGTTCGATTTTTGATTGGCACAATGTAAGAAAAGAGCAGAAAGAGAGTAGAGAAGGGCAATAAAGATGATTGGGGTCCGGAAGCTAAAACATATGGGGCTGCCCCAAAGGAGAGGGAGTGAAGCTGTTCTCCAAAGCACCAAAAGGTAGGAGAAGAAGCAATGGGTGGAAGCTAATCAAGGAGAGAAGCAACCTGGAATTAAGGAAAAATGTCGTAACAGTGAGGACAATCAACCAGTGGAACATCTTGCCACCAGAGGTTGTGAATGCTCCAACACTGGAAGTTTTTAAAAAGATGTTGGACAACCATTTGTCTGAAGTGGTATTGGGTTTCCTGCCTAGGCAGGGGGTTGGACTAGAAGACCTCCAAGGTCCCTTCCAACTCGGTTCTTCTATTCTATTATAAACATGAAGAATGGTTGCTTGAATTAGATATGTCTAGTTTAATGAAAAGAAGGACTAGGGGAGACATGATAGCAGTCTTCCATTATCTCAGGGGCTGCCCCAAAGAAGAGGGAGTCAAGCTATTCTCCAAAGCCCCTGAGGGCAGGACAAGAAGCAACCGGTGGAAATGAATCAAAGAGAGAAGCAATTTAGAACTAAGGAGAAATTTCTTGATAGTCAGAACAATTAATCAGTGGAACAACTGGCCTCCAGAAGTTGTGTGTGCTCCATCACTTGAGGCTTTTAAAGAAGAGATCGGACAGCCATTTGTCTGCAATGGCGTAGGGCAGAGGTCTCCAAACTTGGCAACTTTTAAGACTTGTGGACTTCAACTCCCAGAATTCTCCAGCCAGTTATGGGATTCTGGGAGTTGAAGTCCACAAGTCTCAAAGTTGCCAAGTTTGGGGATCCCTGGTATAGGGTTTCCTGCCTGAGCAGAGGGTTGGACTAGAAGACCTCTGAGATCCCTTCCAATTCTGTTATTCTGTTACTCTCTTGTTCTGATTCAGAGACTTGACAGAAATGAAGGTCTACTACTGATGTTATTTTGTGCAGATATAATCTTTGGAAGCCCATTAAAGGACAAAACTAATGAGAGTTGGGAACAAAGGATGTGCATGTGATTTTGTTTTGTTTTGTTTATGTCATTCCAGAACTCAGCAATGTGGTCGAACAATCCTCCATCCTGCTGTTCAAACCCATAATGGCGAGCATTTTTTTTTTTAAGCCCATTATAGGATGTTAGTGTGTTCCTGGAAAGAAATACATTTCTGTTTTAGACAATAAACTTAGGAGTTGAAACTCTTCCTTCCTGGTTAATTGTTCCTCCATATTGAGAATTTGCATTTTAATATCTCCCTCCTTATTTACTTACTCAGTACGGGGCAAAGCTTGGCCATTTAAAGTGCTTTCCAACTGGGGGTTTAATTGACTGTCTAATCACAATTACCCAGATGCATGCAATTAGATGCTTAAGTGCTCTTCTTAAGTAATAGGTCTTCTGCCTATTTGGGTTCTTTTTTTTAAAAAAAAAAATAGTAAACATCCATCAGAAAGTTAACTTAGCCCTAACAATTCCTCCCAATCTTCTGGGCTGCCAGAAAGTTTACAGGAAGGACTTTCTGTGGTCAGAGATAAGTTATTTCACTTCAGAAAGCCTTCCTCTCAATACACGCCCATTATCGGGTTTTCATTAAACTATCTTATGGCACACTATCCTTGTGCCATAAGATGGTTTAATGATATTTATCAAGGAGAGAAGCAACTAATCAAGGAGAGAAGCAGAACTAAGGAGAAATTTCCTGACAGTAAGAACAATTAATCAGTGGAACTGCCTGCTTCCCGAAGTTGTGAAAGTTCCAACATTGGAAGTTTTTAAGAAGAGATTGGATAAGGATTTGTCTGAAATGATATAAGGTTTTCTGCCTAAGCAGGGGGTTGGACTAGAAAATCTCCAAGGTCCCTTCCAATTCTTCTCTTCTCTTCTCTTCTCTTCTCTTCTCTTCTCTTCTCTTCTCTTCTCTTCTCTTCTCTTCTCCTCTCCTCTCCTCTCCTCTCCTCTCCTCTCCTCTCCTCTCCTCTCCTCTCCTCTCCTCTCCTCTCCTCTCCTCTCCTCTCCTCTCCTCTCCTCTTCTCTTCTCTTCTCTTCTCCTCTACTCTACTCTACTCTACTCTACTCTACTCTACTCTACTCTACTCTACTCTACTCTACTCTACTCTACTCTACTTTATTCTCTCTTCTCTTCTCTTCTCTTCTCTTCTCTTCTCTTCTCTTCTCTTCTCTTCTCTTCTCTTCTCTTCTCTTCTCTTCTCTTCTCTTCTCTTCTCTTCTCTTCTCTTCTCTTCTCTTCCCTTCCCTTCCCTTCCCTTCCCTTCCCTTCCCTCCCATCCCATCCCATCCCATCCCATCCCATTCTATTAGCATATGATGCAAACACGACAGAAGAGAAGTAAACATATGCACGCATCCCATGTCATTTTATAGTTGTGGGGGCACAGCACTGACCTCATAACTGGATGTCCAGTTCAACTCCCCAGGCAATCCCTCCTGGTGTTGCTGCCTGCAAGTCTTCTAGAGAATGAGAACACCTTGTAGGACAACCTCGCACAATATTGTATATTTACACTACAATCGCAACAAGGGGGAATCTCTCTATTCCCCACCAATACAGGGCAAAGGCACTTCTTCCAGTATCACGCCTAATTTTCATCCAGACAAAGGGAGGCAGCTCAAAATCAGGTGGTTTGGCAGAGGGATCATTAACGGTCAAGCCACAAGAAGGTATCTTGGACCATTGCTCTCTCCAGGCATTTCTCGGACTTAAATTTGGGCAGATTTGTTAAGTGAAAAGCTTTTTGCCATGCTTGCCTATGGGATATCAATCTTGTAAATCAAATTTAACTCTTGTAGAAGACAAGGAAAGGTAGGGCAGGAACCTGGAGATGACCAAAGGATTCATAGGAATAATTCCATATATGTAATATATATGGAATTATATTATATAATATATTAATGTATGGAAACAGGGACATGGTGGCTCAGTGGCTAAGACGCCGAGCTTGTCGATCAGGAAGGTCCGCAGTTCAGCGGTTTGAATCCCTAGCACCATGTCATGGAGTGAGCTCCCGTTCCTCGTCCCAGCTTCTGCCAACCTAGCAGTTCGAAAGCACGTCAAATGCAAGGAGAAAAATAGGGAAGGAAACCGTGTTCCTCCGTGAGCCTTTCGCCATTTAATCCTGCCCACCGCATGACCACGGAGACGTCTTCGGAAAGCGCTGGCTCTTCTTCGGCTTTGTAATGGAGATGAGCAACGCCCCCTAGAACTGGAAACGACCAGCACATATATACGAGGAGAAGCTTTACCTTTTATCTTAATATGTGGCCTCATTTCCTTGAGATGTATGCTTTCATCTCTACTTCTGGGCCTTCCCCAGACGGGGCCTTGACTTTGAAGTGATGGCTCTTGTTGGGTTCTTCCAACACAAGGCCCATTGTTACACGAACGCTTCCTCCCTCCCACCCACCCACCCACCCCGAGTTTGGAAAAAAGAAACAACGCTGGCATCAAAAAGGGATAGAATAATTTCCACTCTTTCTGGAAGGAGCCCTCCATGACCTTTCACACTGTCCTCTTCTTCAGACGGAAAAAAAGAAATCGTGAACCATTCAAACACAGAACTTCATTGAAGGCGATGAGTTTCTCTCTCCCTCCCACCCTGTTTTCTCCTTGGCTAATTGAGATCTCTCTTCAGCCACCAGACACATACTTAATTTTAGGCTCAGTGTGTTTACAGTAGTAGGGGAAGGATTTTAAGGGGTCAATACAATTTATTGTATGTGAATGGGGAATACTGGGGTTTGGTGAGCAGCAAAGGGTAAGGTTTGGCATGGAGAGATTCTCTGGTTTCCGCGTTGCACTGATGCGTGCCAAGGGCTATCCCGAGTTTGCTTCTGCACAACCTTAAATGTAGATAAGTTCCTTGTGCTGCCCTTGAAGGAATTTCAGAGGGCTCATCCAACAATAAATTTTCACTGGATACTTTCGAAGCTCTTCTCCCAATTATTAATTAATTACACAAAGTTGGATCCCAACCTAGCTTTTGTTAACTCAGAACCCTTAAAAGCCACAGAGGGCAACTTAGCTAGGAATAAAGCCAAGCATTTTGAAATCTCTGATTCTAATCAAGACTAAATCTGGATCTAAACTGTTCTATTTTAATTTATTGGCGTTTTAAGCCAATTTTCAACTAAGATTAGCACCTGAAGTTGTGTACGGTTAGACTGAAGGTAATTGTTTGATATTAACTTTACTTTTCTTTGGCACCACTTTATTGTGCTTTATAGTACTCTCTGGGCAGTTTACAGAGTCAGCCTATCGTCCCCAACAATCTGGGTCCTCATTTTACTGGCTTCAAAAGGATAGGAGGCTGAGTCAACCTTGAACCGGTCAGGATCGAACTCCAAGCAGTAGGCAGAGTCAGCCTGAGATAACAATAGCACATATATCACTTCACAGAGCTTCCCAGCCCTTTCTCAGCGGTTTACAGAGTCAGCCTCTTGCCCCCAACAATCTGAGTCCTTATTTTACCCACCTCGGAAGGAGGGAAGGCTGAGTCAACCTTAAGCCAGTCAGGATCGAACTGCTGCTGTGGGCAGAGTTAGCCTGCAACACTGCATTCTAACTACTACACCTCTATGCCTGCCTGCCTTTGAAGGACGGAAGGCTGAGTCAACCTGGAGCCTGGTGAGATTTGAAGTGCCAAATTGCAGTCAGTCGGCAGTCAGCAGAAGTAGCCTGCAGGACTCTAACCACTGCACCAGCATGGCTCAGGGGTGGTATAATATTCAAGCAGAGAGAAACTAGCATAACACCCTTTCCTTCTCTGACCAGCCCAGCAAACAATAGAGTGCTTATTGTCATTTTTTTTTTCACACTTATCTTGAGTCAATACAGAAGTTTTGCATTCCTGAAGTTATGTCAAGGGCAGCTGTAACAAGAACCACATTCACACGAGTGGCATTTACATGACCCTGGGGGCATTACAACCACCATTAACACATGTTGGTTGAAAAGTGCCTGATTATTGATCCCACGGCTGTGGGGAAGCTGAGACAGACATAAATGAGAGGTGTCGTAAGTCACTTTTTTCAGAGCCATTTTAACTTCAAATAGTCACTAAATGAATGGTTGTAAGTCCAGAACTCTCTAATATTATTTCATTAATATTATCTCTCCCCTTCTCTCTTGTTTCATTCTCTTCTCTTCTCTTTTTCCTCTTCTAGAGGAAGAATGGAAGAGAATGGGAGAAAGAAGAGAAAATAAAAAATAGTTTCTTTTCTCTTTTCTTATCTTCCTCTTCTATTTTTATCTTCTCTCCTCTCCTCCACTGTTCTCTTCTCTCCACTTCTCCCCTCTTCTCTTCTTTTTCTCTCCTCTTCCCTTCCCCTCCGCCTTCCCCCCCTTTTCTTCTTTTCTTTTCCCTTCCCTTCTTTCTCTTCTCTTCCTCCTCTTCTTTTCTTCTTCCCCTTCTTTCTTCTTCTATTCTTTAACTTCTCCTCTCCTCCCCTATTCTCTCCTCCCCTCCCCTCTTCTTTTTCTCTTCTGTTCCCCTCCCCACTCCTCCCCTCCCCTCTTCTCTTCTTTTCTCTTCTCTTTTCCCTTCCCTTCCTCCCCTCTTCTCTCCTCTCCTCTTCTCTGTTCTGTTCATTATCCAAGGGATATCCCCACCTTTTGCTTGTCTAAGCATTTAACTTACTCAAGACTCACAAAGTGAAGAAAAGGATGTTCTGAACAGATCTTGTTGGCTTTCTGCAACCACCCTGTCTAAGGACCCATCATTCCCCCCTTTCCTTGCAGCAAACACCCCTCCCTTTCCTTCTTCCTTCCTTCCTTCCTTCCTTCCTTCCTTCCTTCCTTCCTTCCTTCCTTCCTTCCTTCCTTCCTTTCTTTCTCTCCCTCCCTCCCTCCCTCCCTCCCTCTCTCCCTTCCTTCCTTCCTTCCTTCCTTCCTTCCTTCCTTCCTCTTTCTTTCTTTCTTTCTTTCTTTCTTTCTTTCTTTCTTTCTTTCTTTCTTTCTTTCTTTCTTTCTTTCTTTCTTCTCTCCCTCTCCCTCTCCCTCTCCCTCTCCCTCTCCCTCTCCCTCTCTTCTTTTCTTTCTTTCTTTCTTTCTTTCTTTCTTTCTTTCTTTCTTTCTTTCTTTCTTTCTTTCTTTCTTTCTTTCTTTCTTTCTTTCTTTTCCAGTGACATTTCATTGGCATGAAAGGCAAGTCAACGCAGCAGTTTGCAAACAGAAGAAGGCCTCAGAGCAAGATTGTTCTGTCAGCATCTTCCATCTTGGCCCATGATTGTGCTGGCCCGGTTCAGGGTCGGGGAGTTGAAAAGCCTTTTCATCATTGTATGGACAAAGTCCTACCATTGCAACTCTTCCCATCAAAGGACTTCTTATGTGAAAACTTATTTCCCCCCCTCCCATTCTCTCCCTGAAAGCCAAAAATTGTCCTCCAATCAGCACATAAACATTTGTCCTATTATTTAACAGAAGCAAGTCAATCCTTTGGAGTCTAGGAATTGGACCCCCCAAAATTGGTTTTTCTCCTTGTAACTTTCAAGGGAGGAAGGAAGGGAGTATGGAGGAAAAAGAGAAAGGAAGGAAGGGAGGAATTGGGTAGGGAGGAAAAAAGGAAGGAAGGAAGGAAGGAAGGAAGGAAGGAAGGAAGGAAGGAAGGAAGGAAGGAAGGAAGGAAGGATGATGAGCTCTCTATCCTAATGTTCTATCACTGGAGGTTTTGAAGAAAAGATTGGACAACCCTTTGTCTGAATTGGTATACAGTCTCTTGCTTGAGCAGGGGGTTGGACTAGAAGACCTCTATGGTCCCTTCCAACTCTGTTCTTCTGCTTTCCTGTTGCATCTGAACCAGGCCACTGAAAATAGCCCAAGTTGCTTTTGAATCCTGATACTCCGTGATAAGTTACAACAAGCTAGCAGGTTGGCTTTGGAGAATTATCGCTCTCTCTCCAAGGAGATTTCCCAAGTTCAGCGTCATGACCCTTACCGTCCATACACCCCTGCAGCTGTCTTCGGTTTTTTTCTTCCCTGGGTCTGGACAACCCACCTTATGTAGGGAATTCTAATTACGGAAGCCCACAAGTTCATGCTTGGAGACGGGCTTGGAAAAGGGTCTTGCGAAGCCTTCGAACTTGGCCGTGTCAAATGGTGATTTCATAACAAAGGAATGCTTAATTTCACACTTGGGATCACATCCTCCCCTCCTCCCCTCTGGCCTCTCCCCCGCCTCATGCCCCCTCCCCCCAAATCAGTAAAGCATGCTGATGCAGGAATTTCCAAAAGTCAAAGACAAGGGAGAAGAATAATCAGTCATTAATCTGGATAATTAGATATTAACATTAGGCTGGGATGAGTAGCGGGCTGGAGGGAAGGGCACTGAGCTAAGGTTGAAAGACTTGGACACATTTGAAGCTTTTTTTCCTGGAGTTCTTGAGAACCTTATGCCACTAGACTCGAAATTCTAGACCTATAAAACCTAGAACTACGCCGCCTTCAGTCCGATCTAAGTATAGTATATAAAATCATACATTGCAATGTCCTACCGGTCAAGGAATACTTCAGCTTCAACCATAACAACACAAGAGCAACCAATAGATATAAACTCAAGGTTAATTGTACCAAACTTGATTGCAGGAAATACGTCTTCAGCAACAGAGTGGTCAATGTCTGGAATACTCTACCTGACTCTGTGGTTTCTTCCCCAAACCCCAAAAACTTTAACCTTAGACTGTCTACTATTGACCTCACCCCTTTCCTAAGAGGTCTGTAGGGGGCATGCATAAGCGCACCAACGTGCCTACCGTCCCTGTCCTATTGTTTCTTTTTTTTATTTTTCTTATATGTACCCATTTCATGTATTCATAACTATTTTTATCCTTATACCTATTATCTTGTAAGCAATTGACAAATCAAACAAACAAACAAATCTTCCTAGAGTCCTTCAGAAGCCTCCTTTTCTTCTTCTCCAACTTTGATCAGATGGCTAAGTAGGTCGATGGCTGTTGAATTATTAGCAACATTATACAATAGATAGTCCTCAACCTGAAGGACATGGCGGCTCACTGGCTAAGATGCTGAGCTTGTTGATCAGAAAGTTCGGCAGTTCGAATCCTTAGCATCACATCACGGAGTGAGCTCCCGTTCCTTGTCCCAGCTTCAGCCAAACTAGCAGTTTGAAAGCACGTAAATAATACAAGTAGAAAAATAGGGATCCCTTGGGTGGGAAGGGAACAGCGTTCTGTGCACCTTCGACATTTAGTCATGCCGGCCACATGACCACGGAGACGTCTTCGGACAGCGCTGGCTCTTCGGTTTTGTAACGGAGATGAGCAGCGCCCCTTAGAGCCGGAAACAACTAGCACAGATTTGCGAGGGGAACCTTTACTTTAACCTTAGTCCTCGACTTACGACACAATGGAGCCCAACCTAACCCTACCCATCAGATTTGCAGCCACCATGGACATTCCTTCTTGGGCTCAGCCAGCCTTTTGCTCAAAAACTCTTCGCATCCACCGGTTGCTTGGCATGGTTTCTAGGTCATGCCGGCCCTGAATATCGAAAGAAGGAAAACAAGTCTTCTCGACTCATCGGGAAATATCCCTGGAATTTCTTCCTTGTGGGCCTGGATTCTGGATTCCAACCTGAATGTAGTCAAAACAAAACTGGAGTGAAGTCCAGGGGGAAAAGTTCAAGCTTTTCCTTGGATGGCTTTCACAGCTACGGGAGGAAAAAATAAATAAAGTCTGGTGTGCTGGAGAAAAAAAAAAATGGACAAAGCTGAGCAGTGCTAGAAACAAGGGTAGGTTCATCTGCATGGACATGATGAGGTCTTCCTTTCGTGCTGTTGATGTCTAGAAAGCTTGCTTGGCCAGATCAGCTGAGCCAATTGATGTTCCCTTCGTTAGCATCGGGGTACCATGCTGTACTCCAGTGTTTGATATTGTCTTCTACCAGGTGGATTCTGGGGATAATCATCATCTAGAAGATCTTCTTGCCTTGCAGCTGTCAATCAGACTCTGGTCCTTTTAGCGGCCAAACTTTCAGCTCATCCTTGGCCCGTCCAGTGTTATGTAATATATGGGGGCGTATGCATGATTTTGTGTTTATTTATTTATTTATTCTGTCATGTTTTTGAAGTGTATATATTGGAGGGGGGGACCTTTTGAGTGCTGCATGCAATGAAATTTCATTTTAATGTTTGCCAATTAGTGTACATTCAAAGTGACAATAAAGCTATTGTATTGTACTGTATTGTATTCTATTGTGTTCCCTATTCCCTATTCCCTTTTCTGTTCTGTTCTGTTCTGTTCTGTTCTGTTCTGTTCTACTCTACTCTACTCTACACTCTACTCTACTCTACTCTACTCTACTCTACTCTACTCTATACTCTACTCTACACTCTACTCTACTCTACTCTACTCTCTACTCTACTCTACTCTACTCTACTCTACTCTACTCTACTCTACTCTACTCTACTCTACTCTATTTTATTCCGCATTCTATTTTATTCTATTCTATTTTACTCTACTCTACTCTACTCTATTTTCTATTCTATTCTATTCTATTCTATTCTATTCTATTCTATTCTATTCTATTCTATTCTATTCTATTCTATTCTCTCTCCTCTCCTCTCCTCTCCTCTCCTCTCCTCTTCTCTTCTATGAAATTTTGACATTTGGGAGAGCAATATTCAATCCAGTGCTGTTTCCACATAATGTGTATGTCAAAATAATCTCCTACAAGCCCTTTAGCAGTAGAAATAGATTTAACAGAATAACAGAGTTGGAAGGGACCTTGCAGGACATCTAGTCCAACCCCCTGCCCGAGCAGGAGACCCTCCACCATTTCTGACAGATTGGTAGTCCAGTCTCTTCTGGAAAGCCTCTAGGGATGAAGGTCACAAAATTTCTGAAGGCAACTTCTGTTCCATGGGTTGATTGCTCTCACTGTCAGAAAATTCCTCCTTATTTCCAGGTTGAATTTCTCCTTGTTCAGTTTCCATCCATTATTTCTTGTCTGGCCTTCAGGGGCTTTGGAGAATAGCTTGACTCCCTCTTCTTTGTGGCAGCCCCTCAGATATTGGAAGGCTGCTCTCAGGTCTCCCCTGATCCTTCTCTTCCCTAGACTAGCCAGGCCCAGTTCCTGAAACCATTAATCGTACATTTTAGCCTCCAGTCTCCTAACCATCCTGCTTGCTCTTCTCTGCACTCTTTCTAGAGTCTCAACATCTTTTTTATAGTGATGTCTGGATGCAGATAGAGACTTATTTCTATAACTGACATTGGTTTTTGGGAATATCTTCTAAGTAGCCAACCTCAAGCAAGAAGTGGTTGAGGTCTCAGGGGGCCTCTGGAAAGAGGCTGATGAAAACCTTTGAAAGTCACCTCAAGTTCCCTTCCCTGGTTGACCATCTGAGTGACCATCATTCCATCCTTGTGTCCACCTTCTTCCTTCTCCAATCCTGAAACGATACTATAAACATTTGGTAGAACACATAAGACTTTCCTGAAATGTTTGTTATTTCCAGAGGTTTACCGGTGAGTCACTGTGGGGCACACTAACTTTTTTGTTCCCTGGTGTGTACCTGGGGCCAGCTCCAAGTTTCTGTGGGCCCACCCTGAGAGGCGTCTCTCCACGAAAGCTCACCACTTGTGCCGTTACTTTGAAGTTTTCCTACTCTTCCTTGCTGATCCCCAATTTCTGTAGAAACAGCTGGCCAGGTGGGCAAAGGCCTTACTAGAAGGAAAGCAAGCTGAGAGATGGTGAATGGACTCACAACTCAGATAGGATCAGGCATCTAGCCTTCAACATCTAAACAGAACAAACAGAGTTCAGTTCTCTCCTCACCTATTTGATTGGGCAATTCATTCATTCATTCATTCATTCATTCATTCATTCATTCATTCATTCATTCATTCATGCCTACCTCTCTTTTCTTCAGGATCTTCTTTGCCACTATTGTTCAATGAATCACTGCAGTTGTTCAGTTAGTAACACGGTTATTAAGTGAATCTGGCTTTCCATTTAATTTGCTTCTCAGAAGGTCACAAAGAGTGATAGCATTACAACATATTTAGCTGGGCAATTCATTCATTCATTCATTCATTCATTCATTCTTTCTTTCTTTCTTTCATTCATTCATTCATTCAATTGTTCATCCATCCATCCATTCAATCATCCATCCATCCATTCAATCATCCATCCATCCATTAATTTATCCATCTATTCATTTAATCGTTCATCTGTCTGTCCATCCACCCAATTCATCCATCCATCCATCAATTCATCCATCCATCTATCCATTCAATCGTTCATCCATCTATCCATTCATTCAATTGTTCATCTATCCATCCATCCACCCATCAATTTTTCATCCATCCACCCATCAATTCATCCATCCACCCATCAATTCATCCATCCATTCATTCAATTGTTCATCCATCCATCCATCTACCCTTCCAGAATAGAGCTGGAAGGTGGTCTTGTAAAAAAGGCTCAGGAGTTCTGGTATAAAATTTGGACATGGCTAGAGGGAATGATGGGCCTAAAAATTTGTTACAAACCAGAGATGTTCTTACTGGGAATAATGGAAGAGAAATTTAGCAAAGCTGATACCTATCTAATTATACATGTAATCACTGCAGCAAGGATGATATTCGCCCAAAATTGGAAAACAAGTGAAATTCCTAGTGAGGAAGTTACAATTGGTAAGATATTACAATGCGCCAAAATGGATAGGTTGACTTTAGAATTGAAGGGTCAAGATGAGTCAGAATACCATAGAATAGGGAATACATTTTACTACTGGAGGGACGCAAAATGGAGTTCATAAAATTGAAATACAAATTTAAGGTGAAATAGGCAAGAGATGAGGGACCTCATATTTGAGGATTAATGAGAAAAATTTAAAAACAACAATGTCTAAATGTATATATGTATATAAATCTACATAACTTCTTTATCTTTCTAAATGCAAAATGTACTGACAGAAATGTGTGTCAAGGAAGGCGACTACATTCAATGTTTTTCATGTTTAATACTCAATAAAATTTATTTATTTTTTAAAAAAAGAACAGAACTAGAAGGGACCTTGGAGGTCTTTTAGTCTAGCCCCTATATACCTATATATACCACAGATCCTATATGCCATAGATGCAATCCTAAAGCCATTCCTGAAAAGCAGAGATATTGGAAAAGGGAACAGGCAGAAGGGGAAAAAAAACAACAACACCACAGTCCAAAATTTCTGTGAAAGAATTGCTGGTGGACAGCTCTGAGAGCTCGTTCTTTTGCAAGGTCTGAGGACCTTCCAGAAACATCCTTGGCTTGAAAGCTTGAATTCTACTGCCATCGTGTGGGAGGGAAAAAAAAAAAAAAGGTTTTGTGGGCATCGCTTCACAACTTTTGGTCGCTGCTTGGCTCACGTTTGGTGGCTGGCAGGTTTCGCTGGGTGAATTTAGGGAGACTACCTAAAACCCTTCCACGCGATTTAAGGTTAGCTTCCCAAGCCAACAGCTGCGTAGGGACGGCTGGAAGGAAACCAGCAAGACGATTCAAATGGTTGCAGAACTTTGTCGGTGTTAAGGCTAGGCCAGCATGTGTGTGTGTGTGGGGGGGGGGGGGGTTGTCTCTCTGTGTGTGTGTGTGTGTGTATGGGTGTGAAGGAGAAACAGCTTGCCCATGGCTTCCTGAGAAAGAAGAATCCAACTTCGTGCTTGGGGTCTCTTAGAAAGGGTCTCACGATTGCACTGAAATGGACAAATTTACCCTAAAATTAAAAGATAAGGACGAGCCTCTGAGAGGGCAAAAACAGCTTCCCGGGACTCCAAAGGCTCTCTGGAAGCTGGAAATGGGCCCATTTCCGGCCTTCAGGGAGGCCCGTGTTTTGTCCTACCGAGCCTCCGTGTGCCGTGCACTTACCTGCATCCAAAACGGGTCACCTGGGGACTCCTGGGAGGGGAGGGGTGGGCAGGGCCAGAGAGGAGTGGGATTTGGGGGTTCCCCACACTGCACAGAATCTTAGCTACGGGACTTACCCGAACCCCTGCAAACTCCCAGCATCCCACCTTGGATCATAGAGCTGGATGGAGTGGAATTTCCCCCTTGCCAGTTGGGCCCAGGAGATCCAGATGGGAAGGTTTCTCTGTCATCCTTGGTTCAATTTTACAACACAGGCAGTCCTCGACTTACAACAGTTCACTCAGTGACCGTTCAAAGTGACAACGTCACTGGGGAAAAAAAAGGGACTTATGGCCATTTTTCACACTGACGACCATTGCAACTGTGCATTTTTCACACTTACGACCTAGGTTCATGGGATTTACCTTCAGACGCTCGACAGCCGACTCACATTTATGACCGTTGTTGCATCCCAGGGTCCTACGCTCCCTTTTTGCGACCTTCTGACGAGCTGGATTTGCTTAAGAACTGTGTTACTAATGTAACAACGGTGGTGATTCACTTAACAACCATGGTGAGAAAGGTCGTAAAATGGGGCAAAACTCCCTCAACAATTGTCTCACTTAGCAACGGAAATTTTGGGTTCGGTTGTGGTCGTAAATCCAGGATTATCTGTAATCCTTGAATGGTTAGGTAAGCACTGAAAATACAGAGGGCGTCCAGGTTGTCCTCTGCTGCCCCGTCTTCCAAAAGTGGGATTTCCAAAAACTGGACAATGTTTAACCTAACATTCCTTAGTAGGATAGCTAATGGAACAGCAATTTTGTTTTTTGAGAAGGTAATTTTAAAGAGTTCCTCTGTATTCTTCGGTTTAAGTAAATAATTGCCATCGAGTCAAACAGATCCGGAATTAAACATTTGAAGGAATGTATGAAGCATTAAAATTTTTAAGTTTTAAATTTTTAGCAAAAAAAAAAAAGAAAAGTTTAGGACAATGTAAGGGTATAATATATTTCTTTACACCTTTATAATAAGGTGCTTTTCCCTTCACAGTTGCAGTAATATCCTAGGAAAGATTTTCTTTAGCTTGAGGTGCTTGCCTATTACCATAAGTAACAATGCAAAATATCATCAATATTTGATCTGCAGTGGTACAGGGATTATAATGCTGTACCGCAGGCTACTTCTGCTGCCTGTCGGCTGCCTGCAATTTTGCAGTTCGAATCTCACCAGGCTCAAGGTCGACTCAGCCTTCCATCCTTCTGAGGTCGGTAAAACGAGGACCCAGATTGTCTAAATGTAATGCAATGCAATTAAGCATCTGAAGGAATGACACAGTGGCTCAGGGGCAAAGATGCTGAGCTTGTTGGTCAACAGGTCGGCGGTTCACTGCTTAATGGAGTGAGCTCCCATCACTTGTCCCAGCTGCTGCCAACCTAGCAATTCGAAAGCATGTAAAAAATGCCGGTAGAAAAATAGGGACCACCTTTGGTGGGAAGGTAACAGCATTCCTCTATGCACCTTTGGTGTTTAGTCATGCCAGCCCCATGACCATAGAGACTTCTTCGGACAGCGCTGGCTCACAGAAAGTCTTTGTCACAGAGATGAGCACTGCCCCCTAGAGCCAGAAACAATTAGCACGTACGTGCGAAGGGAATCTTTACCTTTTACCTTATTTTTCTTAAAATAAATAAATAAACCATGTTACCTTTTTTACAGACTCCTCCTTTATGCAGATATTTCATCTAACCTGTGGTGTGTGTGTGTTTTTAAAATCTGGGATATTTTAAATCATTACAATTCTGCACTTAGTGAAATTGTTTTTTTTCAGGCAATTAATAGAAGTCAGGCACGTCAACGTTTCAGACGACAGGTGTAAATATTCAGTCCGTTTTGACAATGGGGCTGACGGAGAACAAGAGGGGGGGAAAGAAAAAAAAAGAGAATAATATCAAGGAACAAGGTAATCAATCTTGACGTGCCTATATAAACAAAACAAATGACCTAATTTGTTTTGGGTTAGAAAAAGCGGGCCTCTAACAGGAGGGGATTTGCGAATTTATATAAGAAAACATTGCAGCACCGACACCAAATTACATCTCAATCAATGTTAAAAGGCAACTGACATTTTCATTTTGATTTATGGATTAACCTTTACATCTAATGCAATCTTAGAATTTATTCCCCCCCCCTCCCCATCAGCAGCTGGTAGTACAGCAACTTACAGTTCATTGTGAGGAAGTTCACTAATTTAATAACTTCCAACCACACTGCAAACACCGTGGTGAAGCAGCTCACACCGAGATTCAGATAGTGGATAGACTCTCTCTCTCTCTCTCTCTCTCTCCCAGTGCAGTGGTTAGAGTGCAATACTGCAGATTACTTATGCTGACTGCTGGCTGACTGCAATTTGGCAGTTTGAATCTCACCAGGCTCAAGGTTGACTCAGCCTTCTGTCCTTTGAAGGTGGGTAAAATGAGGACCCAAATTGTTGGGGGCAAGAGGCTGACTCTGTAAACCACTCAAAGAGGGCTGTAAAGCTCTGTGAAGTGGTATATAAGTGCTATTGCTATCTATCTATCTTATCTATCTATCTATCTATCTATCTATCTATCTATCTATCTATCTATCTATCTATCTATCTATCTATCTATCGTCCATCCACTTACCTATTTATCTAAATTTTATTCTTTTCCCATCCATCCATCCGTCCATCCATCCATCCTTATCATCCGTCTGTCTGTCTGTCTGTCATCTATCTATCTATCTATCTATCTATCTATCTATCTATCTATCTATCTATCTATCTATCTATCTATCTAACTATCTATCTATCTATCTATCTATCTATCTATCTATCTATCTATCTATCTATCTATCTATCTATCTATCTATAGCATAGAAAATGTTCATCAGGTTTAGCAAAACCAGCAGATCTGAAACTTGTCCTTTAGCAGGAGATATGCCTGAAAAACTCAATCTTGATTTTATTCATTTCTATAAGAATAAAAGGAGGTCTATGGGTCAAATTAAAGTTGCATTTTTACTCCAGATAGATAGACCAATGGGCACACTAGGAGATGCCTAGATATAACCAGACACACATTTTTAATGGCCTGGTAAAATGACTTTCCCTTGTTTGTTATTAATCTTTTATAACACAGATTTTAGCTGAGTTAGTTCCCAGTTAATTTTGTTTTATTTTATTGTATTGTTTCTTTGTAGTTTGGGTTTTGTTTTCTAGATGTAGCCTAAAGCTTAAAGCAGAAAATAGTTCAGGAGAAAGAGAGAGAGAGAGAGAGAGAGAGAGAGAGGTACATGAGAACATCTAATTTATAAGCTGTGGTTATCAACACACTGCAGAGGTTTCATTTTGTTCAAAGGAAAAATAGTTACTTAGAACAACAAAGCCATTGCCTTGTTTTTGTAATTTACACAAACCATGTTTGATATTCGGAGGGATATAAAAATATGTAAGTTTGCAAATATTTGGCCTTTAATTTCATCTGCAGCAAATGCAGATGTAGGTAATATGCAAAGGCCCCCATATTAGTATTTACTAAAAAAAACAAAAAATCACCCCCTTTTCTTGTGTTATCTTAATCGATTTTGGATTTATTACTTAAAGAGAAATTAGAAATCACTGCACACTGAAAACCAAATCCGGTTGAAACTGCAACTTCTCTGATTTTTCACTCCATTTGACAAGGAAAATGAGATTGTTTATCTGAATAAATAGGGAGGGAAGGAGATGGGTGGTTAAGAAATAGGAAGCATAAATAAGTAAATAAGTGGATTTTGGATCCATATATATATATATATATTTGTTTTCTTAAGTTTTCGCGGGTACTTACATGTCTGGCATTCAGCTTTGTTCGGGTATTTTCCCACGTCATAGTAGTGGTGCTTTTAAAGTTGTAGCAACGTTTCAGCAGAATCTCATCTGCCATCATCAGGCTTCTGTATAGTGTTGGTCTGTGAGTTAGACTTTTACAGTGGTTTCAGATTTAAATTTGGGGCAACTATTCTGGCACAGCAATAGGCTGCCCCAAATTTAAATCTGAAACCACTGTAAAAGTCTAACTCACAGACAAACACTATACAGAAGCCTGATGATGGCAGATGAGATTCTGCTGAAACATTGCTACAACTTTAAAAGCACCACTACTATGACGTAGGAAAACACCTGAACAAAGCTGAATGCCATACATATATATATTTATATATATATATAAAAGAGTCAGCATGCAATATGAACATGGCATGGAACTTGGAAGTATATTTTATTATGAGACAATCCATGCCCCATGGGATCATCACTTCAGAGATATTTTCATACTAAACAGAGAGAAACAGAATAATCACAGGTAGCAAAAAACAACAACCCCAAAACAATAGGTGCAGGAATGACTTTTGACTTTCTGTAGGCTTCCACATTGAGTTTCCTTGTTAGAATCTGGCAGGGAACATAAAAAACCCTTCCTTCCTTCCTCCCTCCCTCCTTCCCGCTCCCTTCTCTTTTCCTTCCTTCCTTCTTTTTTCTTCCTTTCTTCCTCCCTCCCTTCTTTTCTTCCTCTTTCCCTCTTTCCCTCCCTCCTTCCCTCCCTCCTTCATTCCTCCCTCCCTCCTTTTTTCTTTCTCCCTCTCTCCTTCCTTCCTTCCTTCCTTCCTTCCTTCCTTCCTTCCTTCCTTCCTTCCTTCCTTCCTTCCTTCCTTCCTTCCTTCTTTTTCTTCCTTCCTTCCTCCCTCCCTTCCTTTCTTCCTCTTTCCCTCTTTCCCTCCCTCCTTCATTCCTCCCTCTCTCCTTTTTTCTTTTCTCCCTCCCTCCTTCCTTCCTTCCCTCCCTCCCTCCCTCTCTCCCTTCTTCCCTCCCCGCCTGGAAGTCTAAAGGTCTCATGGAAAACAAGGGTGAAACTAGAAGCATTTACTTGACTTTTCAGCACAGCACTTTCCCATCCGTCTCTGTTTTGCATTCAAAGATGCCTTCCAAAACTCAAGTGGGACATTGCTGATCCCATTGAACGATCCCAGGTTTTAACATTATGAGAGACAATAACAGAAGAGTTGGCAGGGCCCTTGGAGGTCTTCTAGTCCAACCATTGGTTATTCTTAAGAATAGATTGGTTGTCCAATATTTTCTTAAGAATAAAACAGAGGGGGGAGAGGGAGGAGAGGGAGGGAGAGAGGGGGAGAGAAGGAGGGAGGGAGGGAGAGAGGGGGAAGGAAAGGGAGGGAGAATGAGGGAGGGGGAGAAAGAGGGAGGGAGAATGAGGGAGATGGAGAGAGAGAGAGAGGGAGGGAGAGGGGAGAGAGGGGGAGAGAAGGAGGGATGAAGGGAGAGAGGGAGGGAGAGAGAGGGAAGGAAAGGGAGGGAGAATGAGGGGGGGAGAGAGGGGTGAGAGGGAGGGAGGGGGAGAGAGAGGGAGGGAGAATGAGGGAGGGGGAGAGAGGGGGAGAGAAGGAGGGAGGGAGGGAGAGAGGGAGGGAGGAGAGAAAGGGAAGGAGAGGGAGGGAGAATGAGAGAGGGAGAGAGAGGGAGGGAGGGAGGGAGAGAGAGGGAAGGAGAGGGAGGGAGAATGAGGGAGGGAGAGAGGGAGGGAGGGAGGGAGAGAGGGAGGGAGGGAGAGAGAGGGAAGGAGAGGGAGGGAGAATGAGGGAGGGAGAGGGAGAGAGGGGGAGAGAAGGAGGGATGGAGGGAGAATGAGGGAGGGAGATCGAGAGGGAGGGAGGGAGAGGGAGAGATTTCATATGCTAGGGCTGAAGCATAGCAACTAGGAATGGAAGGATAACTCCTGAATCTTGAAAAAAATAATAATCTAGAAGTTTCTTCTCTCCTCCTTCATCTTTATTCTGACGTCAAGGCCGCTTACTAATGGCTTGTCCACGACGTGCTCCCCACGGTGCCTCGCATCCTCCTTAATGGAAACCTGCTGATCCGTAAACCCTTCTGAGGGAGCCCGGCGCTCAGGGGCAGTGTGATATTAATGTTCATATCAGTGATTGATCAAAAAAGGATTTGCAAGGAAAGCATAAAGTATTTAATTATAATTAGACCAGGAACAGCTCCGTAATGGTGCCGGCATTTCAATAAGGTCACGTTTTGCCCATACACCTTTCATATTAAATGCCATTCGTTTCAAGGGCCTGAATTCGTTTTGGAAATCGTCAGCGTGCAACACACCAGGTAAATTAAAAAATGTCCCTGGTTTGGGGTTTTTTTTTTCTTTCTTTCTTCTCTTTTTTTCCCCTTCCTGGTTTGGAAAGATGATTGATCTCCTTTGAAAAGCAAACACGGAAGCATCCAGTGGTCCCAGAATGCCTTTGAGAAGAGTGTCAGGGATGTAAGGACTTTTTCCTCTCCTTTTGGACATAAATCGGGTCAAACAATAGCAATACCTCAACGTAGATTAGATTCATTTCTTCGGAATGGAGATGGATGTCTCCACTGAATGTTAACCTTTTCCTTTTGTGTTGTTTACTCCCCAACCCAAATAAATGAATAAAATAAAATAACCAGGGACTCATCTTACCAAGGTAAGGGAGCCAAAGAAAATTACGTGCAAAAAAGGAGACAGTAATTTGGAAGGATCAAAGAGAATCAAAACTCCACAGTCTGGAGATAATTTTTAATCCTCGTTTTCCTTCAGTTTCTGCATTTGAGTAATAATTGTGCATCAGGTAATTATGACACGAGTGAGCTGGGAATAATAACCACAAGCAAATAATGTTGTGGTTTGCCAGCAGCTTGTGCAGATGGCAACGGAATTGGACAGTGGGGAAGAATGGGGACCAGTCAGGGAGTCTGGGGAGGATTCGGGTCCTGCATTCAAAGCAGAGATGGGGCCAGGACCATCTGAGAGTTGTGTGCTGACTCAGGAGCCTCCAGAATCTGGCAGCAGCAAGGCAGAGGAACAAAGGGAGCCTGTTCCCAGTGTGTGTGTGTGCAGTTGCTAGAAGACAAGAGCAGCTGAGACAAAAGGGGCGACTCAGGAGTAAGGCTGGGAGGCGATTTCCCCTCCCCTAAGGTATAAAGGACAGGCAAAGGTAGAGAAACCTTTGTAGGAAGCAAAGTCATTCATTCTGTTCAGATTAATCCTTGAAGCTCTGTGTGGACTTTGTACTTCAATTGGTTTTTTACAGTTCATTTGGCACTCTAGTTGTTGGCAGCAATTCAAAGGAGAGAAAGGTGGGTGCTTATCTCAAGGGATTGTTTGAGACTCATTACGGGCTGGGAATGCACATAATTCCCAGCGCTGAGATAAACCAAGAGTTGTTTGGACTAAGAGTGTGTTTAATTACAATCTCAGGAAGCCTTGGTCAGAACAAGTAACCGAAGCATTGTGTGTGTGGTGTAGAACAGCAAAATGATAAAGTTGGAGAAGAGATGTGTGGCCGTTTAGTAAAACAAGAATTTACCCCAGGAAAATTGGAGAGGGTGCCAAAGAAAATCAAAAAGGTTTTACCTTGATTCTCTTTGGCATATCCTACAGCTAGTCCTTGACTTAAGCCATCATGGAACCTGACATTTCTGCTTCTAAGTGAGATGTTTCTTGAATTTTGCCTCAATTTAGGACCTTCTTGCCACCGTTGTTGAGTGAATCACTGCAACTGTTAAACTAGAAACACCGTTGTTGAGTGAATCACTGCAACTGTTAAACTAGAAACACCGTTGTTGAGTGAATCACTGCAACTGTTAAACTAGAAACACCGTTGTTGAGTGAATCACTGCAACTGTTAAACTAGAAACACCGTTGTTGAGTGAATCACTGCAACTGTTAAACTAGAAACACCGTTGTTGAGTGAATCACTGCAACTGTTAAACTAGAAACACCGTTGTTGAGTGAATCACTGCAACTGTTAAACTAGGAACACCGTTGTTGAGTGAATCTGGCTTCCCCGTTGACTTTGCTTATCAGAACATTGCAAAAGGGGATCAAGTGACACTCAACCATCATAAATAGGAGAACAATGTCCAAGCATCTGAATTTTGATAATCACGGGGGATTCTGCCCATGGTCGTAAATGCCGTTGAAACTTTGAATGGTCACTCAATTAACTCTTATAAGTCAAGGACCATCTGAATGGAGAGGAGGGGAAAAGATTCTCCTTCAAAAATGCCTACTCATGATTGAACCTGCTGTCATTTGGGAACAGATACAATCCGGTTGCTGAATCCTGCTATAAAGTAATATTTTCCCATTGTTTATAAACAGAGGAAATGGAGTTTTCCCCATTTTAGTTTTTAGTTTTTAGCTGGTAAACTGATCTTCCAAGGAAGCAGAAAATTATGGTACAACTCCCACGTTATCTTCTGAGCTGGGATGCCCTTGAAAACTCTCTCCGTGCATTTCAATAAATTTTAAAGTGTACAATTTTAATATATAGCTTTATTGATTCACAATCCATAAATCAATGGGATGGGATTACCAATAAATTAGAGGTGGGGAGAGCAATCTGCCTGTCCCAAACTCATTTATAGAACTGGGCCCACAGACATACTCTCCTAAAATTAATACTTATATTAGTTTAAAAAAAAAAAATCAAGCAAAAAGGGAAAGCATTTTTTTAAAAAAAAAACTGGGGTAAAATGCCTACAAATCCCTCATTGCATTGAAGATACTGCTTATTCTGCGCAATGAGGGAGAAGTTGCAAAAATGTACAAAAAATGCATACTTGAAGAAAAAGTGCACACGTACACACCAATACGAAACATTCAGGTTGACTTAAGCACACTGGGAAAAGGGACATCAACCTGCTGAAACCTCAAACTTTAATCAGTTAACAATTTAACCTTTTGTCCCTGATTCAACCTAATGGGTTTTTTTTTTTCCGAGTCAGGTTGTTATATTGGCTGATCATTCTGGAGTTTGAGGAAGGGATGCCATTAAAATGAGACTCTTGTCAAATTGGGAGCACAGTAATCTTGTGGCTCCCACAGGAAATGCCACACATCCTGGAATTTCCATGGAAGAAGGGTCTAAAAAGTCAAGATGGCAGACAAGGGGTACTATAAACATTGGTATTTGTTTTGGGGGGCCATGTCTAATTTAGAGCAATGGTCGAAGAAGCAGATTCTTTGGAAAAAAAACCAGGCCATTTCAGGCATGAAGAAAAACACATGAAGGAAGGAAGGAGAAGGGGATGGAAAAGAGGAGGGATGGATGGAGGGAGGGGAGGAAAGGAAAAGGGGATGAAAAAGAGAGATTGAAGGAAAGAAAGGAAATAAAAGAAGGGGAAGGGAGGGAAGAGGAAGAAAGAAAGGAAAGAAGAAAGGAAGGAGAAGGGAAGGAAAAAAGAGAAGGAGGAAGAATGGATTGAAAAAAGGGAAGGAAGGAAGGCATCTGGCTTTATTCAAGAAGGAAGGAAGGAAATAAAATAAGGAAAGAAGAGGAAAGGGGAGGAGGAAGGAAGAATGGATGGAAGGAAGGTATTTAGCTATATGTATTCAAGGAAGAAAGAAGGAAGGATCTTGCTATATGTATTCAAGGAAGAAGGAAGGGAGGCATCTAGCTAGATGTATTCAAGGAAGGAAGGAAGGAAGGAAGGAAGGAAGGAAGGAAGGAAGGAAGGAAGGAAGGAAGGAAGGAAGGAAGGAAGGAAGGAAGGAAGGCTTATATTCTAATGTTCCAAGTCAATATTAGGACAGCATTCTTGATAACATTTTGGACCCCATTATCTGTGTAGGGTTTACCATTACTGTTCCATCCATCTTTAAGAATTTCATTCCCCTCCCAGAATTCAAGTAGTGTTAGGCAGTTGAATGCCCCCTTGTCACCAGAAGTCATGAAGCAAGACCATCCAGAGTACTACTGTCTTCTCCAACAAGCCTCAACCTCAATAGATGGTTTAAAACCCTGGGGTGGAAGGTGCAGGTCCCCACAAAACTGGAATTCGCCCTTATTGCAAGTCATTTTGTGATTTTTTTTTTTCTGTCCCGGCTGCTTCACAATGTCCAAAACTGAACCTGTTGAACATCCAAGAGGTGGTATTTATTATCTTGCACATGGTATGGGGATCGCAGGACTGGCAGTGGGTCTGGAGATGAAAGAATGTAATCAATGCTAAATTTAATTTCGGAGTCAGATTTTCCGATGTTTGGGCTCTGTCGGCTGGGCGGCAGCTCTTGGAAAAAACTCACCGGGGTCTGAAGATTGGAGCGATTGGGATTCCAAACTCTCCCCAGGGCAGGAGATTTCGGGAAAGACGGCATCGGTGGAAGACAAAGTGGGCAAGGCAGCTCTTTCTCCAGCCATCCTTTGATCCCCTTTTCACACTCCGCCTCCTTCGCCTCCTGTAATTCCCATTTTCAAACAAATCCAGCATGGATTCACACCCAGTGGCAAAACTCCAGTAATTTCCTTTGCCTTTGTCATTGCCTTCGGCTCGGGGAACCTGCGTTCGTTCAACCAAAAACAGCAATACTGTCAAATAAAAAGGATCTATCCACCCCTGTCTGGAAATTCTCATGGTTTGAGATCTTCAAACATGAAAGATCTGAAGAAGGTTGGGCTCTACAATGGATTTCCGTGGGGAAGCTCCTTTGGACACGCGCTGGAGCTTGGAGGAGGTTAGGCCACCATGAGGATGGTGACCTCTGAAGGTTAATGGCCAGCTGTACAGAAACAGGTTGTCCACCACTGCTGCCCATTTAGCTTTGTGGCCCCTGACCTCTCAGCATGTATGCTGTGAATGTTGCCTTCTCCACATCTGCCTTCACTTAGATGTGAGGCTCATATAAACAGCTATGACACGTTGCTGAAATCCAGGCTCTCTAATTATAGAAATTGGAGGTAAATATACCCTTCAGTCTGCTACAGAGTCTCTCTTCTCTCCCTCCCTCCCTCCCTCCCTCCCTCTCTCTCTCCCCTCTTCTTCCTTCCTTCCTTCCTTCCTTCTCTCTCTCTTTCTTCTTCTTTTTCTCCCTTCGTTTTCTTTTTCTCTTCTTTTTCTTTCTTTCTTTCTTTCTTTCTTTCTTTCTTTCTTCTTTCTTTCTTTCTTTCTTTCTTTCTTTCTTTCTTTCTTTCTTCTTCCCTTCCTTCCTTTTCCTTCCTTCTTTCTCTTTCTCTGTCTCTTTCTTTCCCTCTCTTTTTCTTTCCTTCTCTTTTCCAGCAAAATGGCTGAACTTATATTTTAAAACATCTCCACTTAATGACCATTTCATTCCCTCCACCTCTTCTTCAAATGAGGACAGTAGTTTTCTCCAAAATTGCCATAGTTTTGTTTTGTTTAGCTTTTTTTTTTTAAATGCCATAACCAGGATTGGAATGTTCAAATTCATCATCTCTTGTTTATCATCTCTAATGTGGTTCTTCTTTGATCTGTTTTATGATTTCCTTACTTCTTCACTTGCAAGCTACTCAGGGTAGTTTGGAGTTGAGGGACCTCTTAATTTAATCAATCAATCCACTAATATTGCACTGATGATGTTCCTACTTGGGTCATGGAATGTTTGCGAGAAAACCACCAAGCTCAGAGATCACCAAGGACCCCACACTCCTCCTCTTCTTCCTGCACTTTGCAAACCCAACTCCCTTCTAGCACTGATGGTGTTACCTAGTTGGGTCATGAAACATCTGCAAGAAAATCACCAAGCTCAGCGAGCACCAAGGACTCCACAGTTCAGCCCTGAGCTACAACTATTCTCTTCTATCAATCC